>CM061047.1:18138806-18736038 GCA_030762985.1 Adelphocoris suturalis
GTATAGCAAAACATTTTTATAACCCCCCCTCAAACTTTGTCACTTTACGTTTCAAGGTGCGTAGAATCCAAATTTGAAATGTCCGTCCGCCGTTCGCCGTCCGGGCCATAAAAGGCCTTAGAATTGACTTAAAAAATCTGTTCTTTCGCACATAGACTCCACTCGGGGTCTAGTTGGTCCTAACTTCTGGCCAGCTCGATCGCTCCACACCCATGGGTGCTATGAGCCAAAAGTAGGTTAAAAAGTGTATTTTTTTAAAAATATTTCAAGTTGTATAGAAATTCGAGATTTATGTGTGAACAGAAAATGTTAGCTATTAATTTTATGGAAAAAAAAGTATTCTAAACGATACTCTTCTATTCAAATAGAGAATTTGGATTTTAGGCTATTTTTTGCAATTTTATAGATTTTTTAAAACAAAATTTAATAAAGTTCAAGTTTTTAGCATAATTTCGTACATAAATTGTTGTTGTATGTTCTGTTTCATAGTTGATAAACTTTATTTGACCAATCTTATGCTAAAAAATATCGATTCAACAATTCTTAGCCATTTTCAGTGATTTTGTCAGCACATTTTTTGAAATTTGACCAATTAAATGATATCAATATACAGTATAGGTAACACTTTTATGTGTTGGAAAGATGACTTGGTAACAAATTGTTATGTTTATCAACTATATTAAAAAGCGTAAAATTGTGTGATTCCGCTGCTGTAACGGATTGAACCCATTTGTGAGGTCCGAAACCCCGAGTTCCGATACTAAATATGGGTACTATAAGCGGCGTTTAATATTTATGGACCAGAGATCTACGTAGAAGGGCTGTCTAATACATAAATAATAAACCTTTGTGTAATAATTTGCAGCGTTTTTTAATTTACATGTTATGGTGATCGAAAGTGTATTTTTCCCCTTTGTTTTTTAAATTTCTTGTTTTGCAAATAAATTTCTTCAACGTTTCTTTCGAGTTGGTTCTTGATTTTAAGCTTTCCGTAAAACGTTTTGGCTGAAAACATCAAAAAAGTCTTTTAAAAGTGATTTTTTGGGGTAAATAACCATAAAGGCCATTTAGGGACCCCTACAGCGTCAAATTCCATGGAAAGAATTCCGTGGAAAGAATCCGTGGAAAACGGAATTTTGTTTTTCCCGACTATATACTCGAAGCACTGTGCGACGGGGATGTGTGACCATGACTTGGGTAGGGTATGATGGTTCAGAAGATTGAAAAAAAAAAAAAACCACACATTTACTCTCATTAATGGATATTCGATTATAGGTAGATAGTCGATTATAAATAGATAGTCGATAATAAATAGGCATCCTCATCTTTGGTGGACTATTTTGCTCTAGTGTTGATGAAAAAATCACAAAACTCATCGTGAACAAAGTAACAACTTCATTGTGGCAGGAGGATGTGGTCAGAATTATTTTAGTGTTCTTATTTACCTACCTACTAATAATATTTGTCGGGATCTATAAAAATGTGTGCTAAAATTCCACGATTGGTTACAATAAATACGCACTGAATATTAAAATTATTATTTCTCAAACGAATGTTAATTCTTAATTCATAGTTTAGCTTTATGTAGTTACGTGAAGGTAACGATTCTCATATTCGCGGATATTGTAATCTGAACTTTGTGGATCGCCAATGTCACAACTCACATTGCGAAAGATGTATTTTTAGAGAGAGTTTATTAGTGAAGAGAGATTGAAAGATGAGTAGAATTCACTGAAATATTAGAGATACATCAATATGTTAGACTTCAAACTGGGACACATTAAAAAGGACATTATCTTCTGAATGCGTTATAGTTTATTTTTAGGTGGAACGAGATCCCGAGATTAATGTTTCCGAGTCCAATGTTTCTTCTTCGTGCATCGATTGTGTTGAACACGATCGTATTACCATCCACGATCTCACTCATCCTATCCTATCCGTATATCAATAATATTATATTAAAATTTGATGGTGTGTGTGTGTATGTGTGTTCCTCAATCACGAAAAAACTACTGAACCCTTAGAGCAGGAATTGTACTGTTGCTAAAATTATGCTTGTCGGAAAGTACGGTGAAGCTTCGCATTAAATATTCTTACTTACTGTAAAACTGTTCGATAAAACATATTGACGTTATTCCGATCCGAGATGGAATGCGTATCATTGTTCTGAGTTTCAATGAGTAGGAATCCACGTTCTAATATACGTCAGTAAATTCCAAGTATTCGTCTAATTAAATGTAATAAAAAAGGGGGAAACGTACTGGGGTAAGAAGGAATTCAAGTAAAAAACCGGAGGAAAAGGAAGTCGTAATAAAAATCAAAGATACTGGAGAGGGTGACCGGCGGTCAGATATTGGCTAAATGTTTTTGAGGGGTTCGTCAGAAATATGATGGGGTGCAGTTTCATTGTTGAGGATCCTCATTCCAGGATCAACATTGAGGTTGGAAATATTTCATGTGATAATAACCTTAAGGTTCGCCTGTTTTAGAGGACTTTCGAGAGAAATTAAAGTATTGAAATTTCTCCAAAATTTTTATATTTCTCATATAAACTACTTTAAGTGGGTAAATTTATATTCCGAATGCCAAATGTCTCTTGAACATTTTTCATCAATTTATTATTCAGAAATTTGGGAGCGAAATTGTTCTGTGAAATAAATTTAAATTTTTAAATGTAATAAGTGCTGAACAATTAGGTAATACATATTAAATCCTAATATTAGTTTGTTTGTATTGGAAAACATTAGTTACAAAAAAGAAAAAGTTGTTTGTCATAAAGATTCAGATATTGGGTGTAGTTTGTAAACAAACATGGATGTATGTGCCCACCCATATTCCCTTTACAGATTTTGCTCCTTATTTCGGTACTGAGCTGATTTGACCCTTCGTCAATCTAGTTAAATTGGGGAATCAATGATTACGTTCAAACATTTACGAGAATGTGATGCCATTTATTTCAAATCAAATTTGCGGCAATAAATTGGGAATAATGTGATTGTTATTATACATTGGTGATTACGGAATATTCCTATTTCAAGGAGCTCTTCCGCCTGAGGCAATTTAAAGTGTGGAGACCTAACAGATAAATACGCTGGGAAAACACTATTGTAATAACACGAATAACATTATAATTAATATAGAAAATTGAATAGTGATACATGAATTGTAGATTGAATGAAGAAACTATGAATTGCCGTTGCCATGTGTCTTGGATTTGTTGTACCTTTGAACACATGGCAACAACAATTTATAGTTTCTTCATTCAACCTACAATTATTATCCATGTATTTAACTGTTCAATTTCCTATAATAATTATAATTCTATTCGTATTATTACTAGTGTTTTCCTAGTGCATTTATCTGCTAGGTCACCACATTAAGTCACCAAACTTTTCTAATATTACATTATCTATGACATAAAAAATAATAAATGTCAGTGGGATGGAGGACGACGATAGTTGCGTGGGATGGGGGCGGATGGATCTCGGTCGATGTTCTGGCGGGGTTTTGATCGCGCGATCTCTACTAATGGATATATTTGGTAACATCCAAGACTATATAATTGCCAAGGTACTAGGCCACAAAATCCGTTTCCTGACAGCCTTTACTGAACTAGGAAAAATGCATGAAAGAGCCAAACGCTGGAAAATTACTTCCCGAATTCACGTTCAAAGAAGGAAATATGGCGACGGATTTAGGTATCCTCAACCAGACGTGGCAAATACAATAAGAAGACGAAAGGCTGGAACCCCTACACACTTTTATAGTTATCCACCCGAAGAACCGAACGAAACCACCCCGGTCTCTAAGCGTTTATTCGCTTGCTTTCCCTAAGGGCTAAAACATCGACAAGAAAAATGGACGGTAGACCTGCGGTTCTACAGTCAGATCATTTAATAACGATTAACGTTTTATTGGCTCATTACTGAATTTAGTAATATAGAGATTTAAGTACCTTCGTAATTAGAGATGGTTATAGATGGCTTGATATTTAGCTAGGATTAGCTGGATGGTAAAATCGTCGTACGGTCGTTGTATTCGAACACAGGAACTAGAATGGCTGCCAGACGAGATTCCCCGCTTGGCTTTTGTGGCAGACGCAGTCCTGCCACCTCTCCGGATTATATGTTCGGATGGATCTCATGGAGGCTTGCAAATCCAACACGTTTGTTTCGCTGTAGCATCGTAAAGTTGTGAGTTTTCCCGCACTTCACTTATATCTGCAGGCATAACGAAGCTATTTTTCTAGCCTCTTTATTTATATCGTTTTGTGACGCTCGCAACCATCATATTCACGCGACGCTTGCAATCAACATAGTAACGTGATATAATTTCGATGGTGCAATTTCGATGGTGATGTGACGCTCAAAAACCCCACCGTGACGTGACGCTCGTGACGTGACGAAAACAAATGGAAACATCCTGTTAATCATTATTAAATGATAAAAAACGTCAACACGGGAGTCTATCTTTTTTTTCTTTTTCGTTTATGATGCGCATGCAACCATAGTGGTCATTGGCGCCAAACATTAACTAGGTCATGTAATTATGTACTTACAGAGCACATGTAGAAAATTCAACACAGTATGGTGTAGCACTTGATCTTGAATACAAGTTTTCTAAATTTCACAGAACAGTAAGAGAGATTAGGATGTCGAACAGTTTTGTGATGTAGGTAGAACGGTTGTCCAGCAGCTGATCATGACTTCTTGATCAATGGTATGTCCATAGAGGGGAACGTAGGGCACTGTAGATGGTGGATTATGAGTTGGCAGTTGCCAGTATGGCAGGTTGGTGGTGGCATTCGTGGTTGTGATTACATGAGATAGCCATGTGTGAGTCGGCTATGTCCTATCCTCAAACGAGTTGGGAGTGAATCGTAACCAGTAAAACATTCAACAATAAAAATTCACGAGACGATTCAGACCTGACGCGAGCACCTCCCACCCCACCGTCTTTTCCCTCCGTTTGTTGGGAGTGTCTCAAGTGCCTCTCCGAGGCCGTGCGACAATAACGTCGCTGCGGATACTGAGGAAATCACAGTCTGACCGGTTTTGAGTAGCGAAGTTCTATTATTGTTCACTGTTTGTTGTAGTCCTCAGTAGACTAAGAAGTGGATGGTATAACAAGCTACTGAGTCAAAGGACCGGAGACTGAAACCAGGTTCGGGACATTATATATTTGCATTTAAATTCACCTACGTAACATATTTTTAATCACCATTATTTTAAAACGTCATTTTGATCTATTCACTTAACTAATCTGTATTTTGCTAAGGGATGGTCTTCTTGATGTTATGTATTTTTGAGATGGGAGCTTGCGAGCATCCAGACCACAAAGCTAAACAAATCATTATGATCTATTAGTCCAACTATTCTGAATTTTCACTAAGGGATTCACTACTTGACTCAGAAAGAGATGAAATGCTTGAAAATACAGGCGTTCAAATTCGATTAATTATTTTTTGTTTGTACATTTGACAGTAGCATCCTACAGTTACGGATATTTACGAAGGTTGGCAACGCTGAGGGGTTGCTTTGTAGGGAGGAACAGGATGGTGTGGGAGTTGCTCTCGTCATGTCCAGAACGTGTCGTCAAAAATCACCTTGAAACCTATGACAATTGTACCAGCTGTTAGACAATTCTATCAGAGTTTATTATAACTTCTGTATCCTATTGGGCTTGTGAAGCGTAGGTAGGTAATCACCTCATTTATTTTCAGTTGTTTGGACAAGAATTGCTAACAGCAACAACCTAGAAATATAGGACAGAGTGTGACGATAGAGTGACAATGAACAAGTGAATAAATGGAATAAAGTGAAGCTTTAGAAATCAACGCAGGTAGGTATAGAACAACGCTGTATACAAAACGGAAGTTAGTGAAAAACGTTGTCTATTTCCACGAAAATAAAGAGTTACAATGTTAAATCGATTTCGACGGTTAGGCCATCATCAGTAACAAACAATAACGTTATAGATGATGGCCTAACCGTCGAAATCGATTTAACATTGTAACTCTTTATTTTCGTGGAAATAGACAACGTTTTTCACTAAATTCCGTTTTGTAATGGGTTTCCACAACTTCGTCGCGAGTGATTTAGTTCGTAACGCTGTATACATTCGATTACCTACTTCAATTATATTAATTTATTGAATTGTTGATTAGTGAATACTTAGAAATCACTCCTAATTAAATTATTGTTTCAATTCCAACTTCCGAGTCTACCAAGGTCAGAACGTTTTAGCCAATTTTTCTCGAAAAGGAAGCCATTGCAATGAATCCAAAATATCCTTTATGGAAATTCGTTTTGAAATTCCTTGAGTTTAACGCTTTTTGATATGTGTATGTAGAGTTTGATCAAAAAGTTCTAGTTCTTTTCAATTTGCGAGCAATCGGGGGGTCGTTGAAACTTCTCGGTGGTCTCATTGTTACTCTTTCTGAGTCACCTGGTTATTTTATATTGATGAAATATTTTCAGTTCTCGTGTTATTCTGATCAGCTTCGGAACCTCCAAGGCTAATTTCTTTCCTAATTAACTCACGTTGCTGAAATTTAATGGAGCTCCTTCGGGACACCTCAAAACCAATTACGAAGTTCGGAGGATCACTGAATAGCTGATGGGACCTCTGAGGTTCATTTCTTTCTTTTTCGACCTGCCGTTTTAATAAGTTTTTGTTTTGTTGTTTTGAAATTTTTAGACATTTTTTTATCATTCACCTACTATAAGCCGTAAAATTGTGGGATCCTGTGCTGTAGAGATGTGAACCCTTTTTAAGAGGCACGATGCGCCAGGTTTTGATCATTTACTTGATATATATGGGGCTTAACCCGCCAGTTCCTAATGCACCCTACAGGGTGCACCTCTTTTTTGGCCCCTGAAATTCAAACAGGTCGCCCACTAACTGATCCTAGCGGTGCTAGAGGGTTTTGAAGATGTGAAAAAGTAGCTTGATCAAAAGGAAGTTGATAAGATCCACCTGTTATCTTGATAAGTCAGTTCAAAGTGGCCAACCTCCGCAATTTTTGTGTCTGTGTGACCTGCCTTCTCATTTTCGTTCACCATGCCTAAAAAACGGCAATTAACCAATAATTCATTCCTGATTTTGTTTTTCTTGTTGTTTCTGAGAAACCCTAACAAAAAATATCAGAGAACTGAGCAAAATTGGCCTCCCAATCATAAATACAACTTTGGTGCACCCTGTAGGGTGCATTAGGATTGAGAACAACTTTGGGTTTTGGTGGTAAGTAGGTACATGTTTATTGTGCTTGTGTCAGTAACTATCTATGTCTGTATTATCTCACTAGGACTCGTCGTGTCTGTCAGTCCATCCGTCCTTTTTTTTTTTTTTTTTTTTTTCGGTACTAGTGCATTATAGGGCCGGAAGGTTCGATTACTGAGATAATAGAAATATGTGATTATGTATCGATTGTAGTTCGTTCAAGGTTTCGTCCTTTTCCCAGACGCCGGCCATATTTGCTTTACAGACAGTCGTTTTTCTAGTTTTCTCGTCGAATCATGGATTTTATATCTTTCAAATCTCTCGTGGGCGATGTTAATAGTGAATCCACTGCAGCTCAGTTTTTGCAAAAAGTCCGCGTCATACCAACCAAAGTGTTGTGCATGAGCAACCACAAAATGCGGTTGGTTTACGCAACCACAAAAATGCAGATTAGTTGGAAAGGTAGATCAGAAAAAAGTGTATAGTTTGGTGGTCTGGATGCTCGCAAGCTCGCATCTCAAAAATACATAACATCAAGTAGTCAATCCCTTAGTAAAAATGCAGATTAGTGGACATGTAGATCAGAATGAAGTGTATAGTTTGGTGGTCTGGATGCTCGCATCTCAAAAATACATAACATCAAGTAGTCAATCCCTACCTAACCCTACAGTAGAAATGAAAAAACACTAGAAACAGTAGAAATTAGAAATGATTTATTCCTACTAGTTAAAATGAAAAAACAGTAGAAATGATAAATTCGCTGGAAAACGGCGGGATATCGAATGTGTACCTACTAATCGATACATAACCGCATATTTCGATTATCTCAATAATCGAACCTTCCGGCCCTATAATGCACTAGTACCTTCTTTTTTTTCAATTCGGGACAACCGAGTGGAAGGCTGTCCCCTTACCTCAATAACCGAAATGACGAAGAAAGCAGGAGGATCCTCCACCGTCCAGACTACCACCGATCTCTACATTGTGAGATGGAATGACTACAATATTGTAACCATGGCTTCCAACTGTCATGGGATAGGTCCTATTACTACAGTTGATAGGATTGGGACTGTGGACAAGGTGAAGAAGAGGATTTCCGTTGATTGCCCGAATGTTGTTATGATGTACAATAGATATATGGTAGGAGTCGACCGGTTTGATGAGAATGTTGAATCTGCAATTGTTGAATGCTCTCTGCAGAACGGAAATGGTGGTACCCTCTCTTCCTGTTTGGACTTGATGCTGCTTGTCTGAATTCATGGCAGCTAAAGAAGAGGACGTCTAAAGAAAATGAGACATACGGTCAATTCAGAAGGGCCATCGTTCAGTCCAAATGCCTGACGCACGGGAATCCAGACAAAAAGGTGCGATCCATTTCAAACATCCCCAAAATGAAGGCCAGACATCTCGCAAGTCAACCCAAACCTTTTCACAAACCAGTTCCTTGTAATCCGCGGCGATGCAGAAGATGCCACAAGAATACAAGACAAATGTGCCGAGCATGTGGAGTTTTTGGTATCAGTTCCATGAGGACATAAAAGCGCACGTTGCACCTTCATCTCGTGAATAGCTTTGAAATTGCATCCAAGAAGCTTCAAAAATTCTTTTCAACACTGATTTTTACCTATATAATACTGCCTACACTATTCTGAAGGGTATATGAAATAAAAATGATAAGTTCACCAAACATCTTATTCCTTGTTGTTCCCATGCCTAATGCACCCTACAGGGTGCAGTACCACTACTAGTACTTGGAGAGTGGTATAAATGGTATGCTTTTTTTTCCCCATTCAATTAGATGTCCAATAATAAGAATTCATCAGAAAATTTCTAAATTTTATGGTAGTTTTCATTTAGGAACTGGCGGCTTAATAATATTTATGGACCAATGATCTGCGTAGAAGGGCTATATACCTAATACAGAAATAATAAACCTTTGTGTAATAATTTGCATCGTTTTACCTTATCTCTTCATTGCAAGAGAATGGAAAAAAATGGGGGGAAAACGCTGGGGAATGACGAAAAAAGCAATATTAAAACTCCAACCGCTTCCCGAGGAAGATTCGGTTTAAATCTCAGTATCTGCTAAGCTTCATATTAAAATGATATAGGGTTAAAGCCACAAAAAAGACGAGTTTGATGGCACGGAAAGTATGGCATTAAAAGGGAAAGGGAGGGAAAAGAATCAAAGCATATGTTTCAGATAAGAATGCCAATGGGAGCGAGCGTTTGAGATCAAACAGTGCATTTGCATGGAGAAAGCAAGGAAAGGAAGGGGTCGCAGAGAAGATCCTTGCGGAGAGCTCTGTCGGGGAGGGGCCCCATAAAAATACCCTTCAATATTTTAACTACCGCTCTCCTTACAACGGCATCGCATAGGAATGGTAATTTGAAGAAGATTTTTGTATTACTTCCCTCAAAATTGAAGTAGAGAAAAAAAAGAAGCCAAGGGAGAGAAAAAACCGTTTCCTGAGGGGTAGGAAAGGATGGAAAGATCAGAAAAAAACGGGTAAGGTTAAATATTGTTAATGCAAAGGCTCAACGGCTGCCATTAAACTTAATTTGTTTAAACGCGCCGTATCGGTTACCTCCCGCTTCTCTACACAGTTCTACCTTATTGCCACTTTGAATTCGCTTCTTTTAATGATACACCGGGAGGAGGATCTTCGTTTTTTTCTTTTCCACGGAACATTAAGTTTTGAAATATAGCGGAGTTACTTTTATTTATGGGACGCAAGTAGTGTGGGAGTTGGTGAATTACGCGGAATAGATGCATCGTTTGATGGCTCAATGTAATGAGTGAATTTTTGAAACGAAAAGTCAAAACACTGCAAATTATTACACAAAGGTCTGTAAAGATAGACTTGGTTTAGATGAAATTCATTACACATTAAGTATCTAAATAGTATATCAGCATATATGTGAATGTTTACCGAAAAGAAATTAATTAAATTAATTAACACACCTATATTTTCCTGAAATTGAACACGATCTGACTCACTAACTGAAATTTTATTATAGCATTCGCACTTTGAATTAAACCTTTCGCGAATAGAATTAGACATTCCGCAAAATGAATTGAACTTTTCCCAAGTTGAATTGAACTTTCTGCAAATTGACATTAGGCGAATCTATTGTTTTAATCAATACAAAATATAAAACTTCAACAAAATGTATATATTGTAACAAATCATGCTAGTGATGGAAAGAGCACAAAAAGTGTAGATTTAAAACATATCCAGCACCTCATGAAGTTAATCTGAAGGTAAATTATTTATTTATTATAACGAAACTGTGCTCGCAACGTATCCATCTATAGTTGACATGTTATATTTATAATTTATAGGCATTAGTAAGAAGACTTCTAAAAGCAAAAGTTAATGGGGAGGTCGTCCAGGAGCAGCAGAAACGTATCCATCACGTAATTTGCACAAATGCTAAGCCGTGCTACGAGAAGAACTTTGGTACCTACCAAGCAACAGGGAGGGATCATTGTACCTTTCTTAATGTTATTGATCTTTCACGTCTGAAGGTTTAATTCAATTTGCGGATAGTGTAATTCAATTTGCGGAAAGTCTAATTCAATTCGCGGAAAGTTTAATTCGCGAAATGTTTGATTCAAAGTGCGAATGCTATATATAAAATAAATGTACTACCTACCTACCTATGCTTCAGAAGTCCTCCTACAGCAGGTGACAGAAGTTATAATAAACCCGGTTTTCTGAAATTAAAATCACACAGCCGATCAATGATTTTTGAGCCAAATTTCATCAAATTTGGTATAGTATTTTTTAAAAATTTATTTAATGGTTCGAGCAGCACCTAAACCAAAAGAGGCATTAGCGGCATTGAACAATGTGTCTAAAGGGACGCTGCTAGTGACACGACTAAGGGGAGCTATGTTGTCTCCGTCAACAAACGGAGTGCCATTATGGACGACACAGGCAAGTCGGAGGGTTAAAAAACGAGGGGTACAGCGATTACCACTAAAGCAAATAAAAAAACCCCAAAATAAAATAATAAAATTAAGACTAGGTGAAGAATAGGTTTATACCAAAATACATGTTACTATAAATATTATCAGCAATGAGAACTAAAACTATGACTAGAAGTCCATGAATAAATCAGATCAGATATCACAGTTCGCAGTAAAGCTCAGAGGCTCTCAGGTACAACAACAGGGAATTGGACCTTGTCGGGTCCCTACAAACTCATCAAACGGACACTCATAAAAAACGTGAGGTCGAGGCTTTTTGAGGAGTTTCTCCTTTGGGTGAGACACTGGTCAAAACTGAATGGAAGGGAAAGTCGTCAAAAAGAATTTCAAATAGAAATCGGGTATAAATTTGGAAGATGAAAAGCAGTTGACAATTATTTTAAAACTGATCAAAAATGGGGTTCTAATGGTTTTGTTGATGAATTTCCTAGTTCCCGACCTTGTCTGGTCCAGATAACACGTCAACCCTTTGAGGAGGACGATGATGTCTCGGAGTCCCATCCCAAATATGATTAGCCATAATGAGGAATTTTTATGCTAATTTTTTATTTGCTCAATAGAAAGATCTGAGCAGGAACTTCCCAAAAAGGCGCCAAGTGATGGGTGTCTGAACAGTGATACGGCTCCTGAATTTAATTTGCACGATGACGTCACAGTCCCCGCCCGCCAGGAGGATCTTTAGCTCCCTTGCACTCAGGGTTGCCAGGTGTCCGGTTTTGGCCCGGACACTCCGGTTTTTCTATAAGCTGTCCGGGCCGAAATTGAAAGCCACTCTGGATGCCAAATGTCCGGTTTTCGCAGGAACAGTAGCAAATGTCCTGTTTTTTGTATGTATGTATATATGTATGTATGTATATATGTATGTATATAATGTATGTATATATGTATGTGTCATTCCAGACGATAACTGTCCGTAGAATTGTGCTAGAAACTTCAAACAAATTTTAAAATGTTAAGGACACAAAACAAAAGTTCAAGTTCGTTGGCCAGCATGATCGGATTACATCTTCGGGTTGAAATTTTCAAAAATGTAGTCAACAATTTCAAAATCGCCTATTTTTTGCGATTTGTTGTGCGAAATAATTTTTTCAGCATACTAACATGTGGTATATTCGGAATCAGCGTAATGTTCATTATAAGAATATGTATCAAGTTTTTCAAAAATTTCAAAGTTGAAAAATCAGTCAAAATCGAAATAATGCCGTTCGCTAGTTGTAAAAATCGGTAATATTTGCATGAAACATTGTCCAAATTCAGATTGGAACTACTCTTATGATGGAAGTATCCCTGTATAACCAATCCTAGAACCATGCTGTTTAAAACGTAGGTAGTAGGTGCTTGTTAAAAGAAAAAAAAAAAAAAAATGTAATCACAACTGATGAGTTTACTCTGTGAAATATTCCGTCCTCCGATTCTCTCGGTCGCTCTCTTTAATGTTTTACGCTCAACTGTTTTAGGACTTGATGTAGCTTTAATAGTGACTGTGGCTTAGAAAATATCAGCCATGAAATTATGAAGAAGTTCTATTTATGTACGTACTAGCACGCAGACCCAAGGCCTCGCTCCGCTCGGCCGTCAGTAACGTAAGTTCCTCGCTCTGTTCGGCCAAATTCAACGTAGCGCACGTTTGCGCATGCGCAGATCAAAAGTGGCGGGTGTTCTGGACGCAAAATTGAACGCAGAATCCGATTCCGGAATAAAAATTGGGGGTAATCGGTCAAAAAAAAAAAAAAAAAAAAAAAAAAAAAAAAAAACTTGCCCTTCGCGCATGCGCACTTTCATATGACGTCGGTATGTTATTTTATTTTATGTCAAGATTTGATGATGTAATGATAGGATACTGTTAAGATTTCAACTGCCTTCATTTTTTGTTTCCAAAACGCGTCTTCAATAATGGGAAATTTGTTATCGTAAATAACTAGCTTCCCTATTTTAATATAAGATTATTCCTTTGATTGCACCCTTCGATATTTGAGGGACATTATTTTCTTCAATTTAGCCAATTAGCCTTCATTTGTACTGGATGCCCAACTTCATTTGATACCAACTATATTGCTTCCACACTTCAATTTTTGTATGACTTGTTCCAAATAATATGCTGACATGAATACGATTCAATAGTATAGGCATTTACGATATTTTTGCACACAAAAAAAGCTACCATATATGAACTCAGTATAACGAAGTGCTGCCGTGACATCTAAGCCAACTACATCAGGCTTATGTTACCTTTAGGCGATCTTAAAGTCCAAAATCATGAACATTTGTAATTTTGTCCCATTCTTTTACAGGAAGAAACTCTTGATCTCTTCTTTAAGACGTTAGTTGAGCATTCTCTCTTTCAGTTTTATAGACGAAGGTGAATAATCGCTAAATCGGATTTTTAATTTGGATGGAATAGGTGAAATGATGATGAAAGATAAAACGAGCATACATTTTCACCTTATGTTCTTCTTGCCTTTTCTTTTACCCAAATCGTAATAATTATAGCCCTACGCTACATTACTGTTATCGTCATAAAGCCGTATAAATAAGTTCCTACGTAAGTTCGTACTTTACTGGCACATGAAAAAGTATTTCAAACGTCCGAATTCCTATAAATCTCTTAATATTAATAAATCTCTTATTTTCCACGAAAACCCTCGATTTCATAGAAAAAATCACGTTTTCCAACATACAAACACACTTTTCCCCCCAATCAACAAAGTAAAATAAAACCTTATTATACCGTTGGAAAGCTGAAATTCTGTCACAGTTTTTAGGCTTACCTGCGAAAATTCGCGTGTCTGATTTCTGGGACATATGAGCGTTGAAAAAAACCAAAGATCATCGAAAACTGACCTATTTCACTTCTTAGGCTGATTTATCACATGTTCAATCAATGCGAAACATTTTTATTTGGCATCAGTAAGATAGAAAATTCAATGCCTTTTCCAACGGTTTCCTCTGATTTGATTTCACTCGCAAAATTAAGGGAGTTATGTCCGTTTTGGTGTCATGAGGTCGAAAACACGAAAATAATCTTAAATATTAACCCTGGATTGCCCCGTGGGGTTTTCTCAAACCCCAATCGCGATTTAAAGTCAGTTTATCATGTTGAATCCCGCACGTCTGGCTCTTCTCGCCCCCCTCTATATCACCCCCTCACTTCTTCCCTAAAGGCTTCAGCCTTTTTCCAGTTTAGTAAGTTCAGGACTTCTGTCTAGTGTAGTACTTTCTTGTGCCTGGGGTTTGACAAACCCCACTGGGGAGTTAACTGCTAGTGATTTTCTCTATAGCAAGTGTTATTTTTGTGGGCGTTCCCACAGTTTTATTGGCTCATCGTTAGAAATGGCTGAAAAACACAAGTTTTCGGATTCTGAAGACATTAGATCCATTTTGGAAACAGTTGGAGGAAGAAGATGTATATTTTGGCGGAGAAATTCAAACACGGAAGATGATGTCGAGTTACAAGAAGTTGCCTCCGATGAAGAAGCGTCAAAAGTGACAGTTTTGGAGAAACTAGTTCGATGTTCCTTCTGTGAACATCATAGATCTTCAAAGTGTTGAGAATGTTGATCCTATTGTTTGGTGCCAATTTTACGAGTATAAAATTACTTGAAAACTAAGCGTTAAAGAAATCACTGAGAGACACTTTCGATCGGAAATAGTTGTTGAATTGAACCCCGGCCGGTGGTGCGAATTTAATGTGAACTCCCTTTATATTTCGGGAAAATTCCCTATGAATTATATCAGTATTGGTAATGTAAGAACCATTCCGCATGCGCGGAACTAAAATGGCAAAACTCTTAGTCTAATGGAATCATTTTGATGAAATTTTCATGGAGTATGCTCCTAAACGGTCTCCTTTAAATTTCATTGCAGTCAGATCAACAGCATCCTGTGCGCATGCCCGAACGTGAATTCTTTATAACGTCAAATTCTCATCATCTATTGGTCCGATTTCGTTCAAACTCGGGGAGTAGTTGGGCATATAAATATCAGGAACATTTTCTCTGAATTATTCATTTATTGAACGGACAAGGTCCAATTACATGATTACTGTTAAGCATATCGATGCTTTTTTTAGCACTTAAGAATGAGAAAAAACACAATAAATTAATATTTTATTGTAAACATGTTCATTGCTATTGGTAACTAAAATTTATTGAAACTGACAGAACTCGGAGACTAATGGACCTATTTGATGACATTTTTAGGGAGTATGCAGGTTTGCTCGTAAACGGTCCCCTATAACATTCATTGCCGTAGGAATGCAATGAATGCGCGAACAGGAATTTCTCTTTGCATTCAATCATTTCAACCCGTACTTTGTTCTTCATCATGCTTATCAATTAATTTAGACTAATGCTATATAGTCATGTTACAATTGTGAGGAAGCTATACCGCCCACCCTACTTGGCAGACGTTTTTTAATAGGAGTACGTCAAACCTCCGATTTCGAGAATTTCAAACTTGAGATGTTTTCCAATATTACGACCGAATAATTATGTTGGTCATATCAATCAAACTAATACATATTATTGACAGAGAAGAACGTATAGGTAAGCAATAAGGAATTATTAGGACTTCTATTACGTTATGAGTAGATACATATATAAACAAATAGGCACTGAAAACTAAGGCGTTAAAAAGCTTTTAGAATTACAAATAAAAGAAAAACATACATACATAAATATATAACACAAATAAGCCTCTGAAGACTATAAAACTTGATATTCCATGTTCTGGAGAAATTTCCTACAGTAACTCAAAAAAATCAATAAGTCAATGTACTGGCTCCTAAAGCCTGGGTACAGGCAAGGGAACAGGAGCCAAGAGGATGTCCGCAAGCGGAATGCCTGAATACAAAGTTGCATTAAAGAGAATGCAAGAAAAGCTGAGTGTAAGTGAATAATTAATGTTAATGACATAATAAGAAATAATATCTAAGTAATGACTTAAGTACCTACAATTTGTATACAGTAGTAAACTATGGTAATTAATAATCGTACTGGTTCAAACAAATTTAACCTTTAACTAAATTAAATTTAACCTTTAACTAAATTAAATTTTTTAATTTAACCGAGAACTATAAGAACTAATAGAACTAGTTCTATAGTTCTATCGCTCATAACCATTGAGTTATGAACTATGGTGATTAATAATCGTACTGGTTCAAAGCAAATTTAACCTTTCCAGAGACACCCTAAAACTAGCATTAGGAGAACTATAAGAACTTCTAATAGAACTAGTTCTATAGTTCTAATAGAACTAGTTGTATCGTTCTATAGTTCATAACCATTGAGTTATGAACTATGGTAATTAATAACCGTAGTGGTTTAAAACAAATTTAACCTTTACAGAGGCACCCTAAGACTAGCATCAGGAGAACTATAAGAACTAGTTCCACAATTTATAAGAACTATACCATCGAGTTATGATCTCTATGGAGAAGAGGCGGAATATAGAAGCCTTGTAGCCATTCCCATTCAGCAGGAGGTTTACTTTTTTTGCTTCAGAAGAATACATTCGAATAGCTCGACTTCTCATTGGATGACCTCTCCTTCAGCCGAGCTCAAAAGAACCCAGCGTGAAATATGGCCGAGAAAAACCACTTAGCGAAACTACCATTAGAGCTCATGTTTGAATTTCCAACGAAAAGAGCTTCGCAGAAAAAAAAAAAAAAAAAAAAAAAAAAAAAAAAAAAAATTAAAAAAAGGACGAGAGGAAGGGGGAAAAAATACGGAGCAAAGTGGATTTCCAGAGGGCGTTAAAGCGTAAAAGAGAAGCGAATAGCTCGAGAACTGAGTCGGAAAGGAGCTGTTAAAAAGTGGAGCGAGCGACTCCGGGATTGGTCGCTGCACTTCGCCTCGCCCTTCCTACTCATTATGAATGCATGGCCGTCATTGATGGTATCTCTTCTGTGTGGAGGCCTTCCTCCACAACGCAACACACTTGGACATGTCTGCTCTGTGACCCCCCACCGCTCCCATATATCCCCAGCTAATTATGCCCCGTCTTTTCACGTCCTTTGCACCCCATATCGTCTTCATCTCATCACGACAAACTATTGTAGGCGGGAAGTCTTTGTTATTGATTTTGGGGCCCTCCTACGCACCCCATAACCTTATACGGACTTTTTGTGTGACTTTCTTTCTTTTTTCTTTGTGTTTTTATTTAATGAAACGCCTGTCGTTTAGAAAGGGGACAATGTGGGCTGTGTTTGTATTCACTCTTCGATATATCTATTAGCAATTCCTCATCACGACCTATCAACTCTGAGCTCTCCTACGCAATATATTTTTGAATTCACTTGCCGGCTCTCGGAGACGTTTAGGCAAATTAGATGAGCTTGAATGGGAACTTCATCTCTTTCGAAGATTTGACCTTTATCACTCTCATAGTAGGATCACGACCATCCGTTCCCAAGACTTCTTCACGTAATTTTTCGTCCTTCGGGCTGCAATTACAGTTTCTGATCTTCAGGAGTGAATGCAAACAAATCCCATTGTCTTTCGGTTACAATATGGAATGCAGATGGAATTTAATATATTATCTTTCGTCACTGGGAGATACCTAACCAGGCAATACTTTTGATCTGATTCGTGTAGTAAATATTCAACACCTGCAATAATTACACGAGTGTGCAACTTACTCAATTACAATTCCTTGTCTCCTAAAACTAATTGTGATTGGGACCTAAAATAAAACTTTTTAAATGCATTTCCCACCTTTAGAAAGAGAAAAAATGTGTTGAAATCTTAAACATAGAGGAAACTGACGTACAAAAAAATAAAATAAATAAATAAAATAAAATAATAAAGATAAAAAATAGATAAATAAATAAAAAACTTGTGCTACTATTCCTCATTTAACGACCCCAAAAAAGTTGACAGCTGACTATTAACAGACCAAACACGTGTGAAAACGTAAATTAGTAGGTAACTAAAAGTTACTGAGTCTTGCAGCATGGATAATGGAGAAAATTTTAAAACAAAAGTTGTGGATCAAATCTAATTATGCACTTAAATTCTACTCATTGAGGCCAACCGTGTCCTGAATAAAACTGAGGGGTGTGGGATTGCAGAGAAAATTTAGGACACGCACCACAACTCGAAAACTGCAAAGTTGTGAGCCAATTATAGATTTTTTTCACTTTTTAAAATGAATTTTAGAGATCTGGGAGTGGCCGTAATCGACTCAGCGCTGAAAAATACTTCGACTGTGGCACCCGCATATCCTGTTGTCAAAAAACGGGATTTTTAGTTTTTTTTGTGTGTGTGTTCTTTGATGTGTAAAACTGATTTTTAGGGGGTTCCCGCCCCTTCACCAACAAATTTAAAATGTTGAAGCCATTTACATGGCTCATTTTTTCTTTGAAAATTCGCTAAAACTGTTCGGCTCAACCCACCAAAATCGTTTTGGTATCCTTGAATTTGTTATCCTTGACGCGTGATCTCACCCCATCCTCATGTGACGTTAAAAGTTCGACGCATGTCAGGATTTTCCTTGATTACTGCGGACGTGTCCCCTAACTGAAGTTAACTTTAGCAAAATGAGTCAGCTTGCTAAGGAATGTTGGGAATGTCCTTCTTGTAAAGTTGATCAATCTATAACAAAAAATGATGTCGAAGCAATGTTCAAAAGTTCGAAGACAGAGTTGCCAGTCGCGTAACTGAGAGATTCGTTCTGAATTTAATGAAAGATTCAACCGTTTTGATGAGAGCATTCAGGCTTTATAAAGTACGTAAACGGTGTCCCCAGAATAGTTAACTTGTCTGATTCAACCGGTAACAAAACACAGAGCCTTCATCATCCACGAACGGTGTCACTTCAAAAAACGTGTCAGCACACCAAAAGACCTTCACAGCTGTTCGTCAAAAAGTTCGGGGCTCAATATCAAATAACCAACCCTGCGCTGCACTATTCCAACCTTGTCATACGATTTAATTATGTTAACTTAAACCTAGTAGAGTGAGGTTGTCTATATTGAAGAACCTGGATTTGTAAATTATTCACTTTATAGAACCTATCGATCATTGACTATATCCCATAAATTATGAGGTGAAGGAGTGATCATAGCGGTATCTGGAAGGCTCAATTCGTTTCAATGGAATACTTCATTTTGATAATGTTGAACATGTCTTTGTCGTTACACCAAGCTGCAAGCTTGTGGTGGCTTGCTTGTATCTTCCAGATTATTGTCCACCAATCTATTTAGAAAACTTTTGTCATGAAATTGAACGCATCAATCTCTCTTACCCAAACTTTCATATTTTCCTCGCTGGAGACTTCAGTATGCCGGTCCTTATCTGGGATACGAATGGTTGACCATCCCTTGAATCTTCAGTTACTGGTGACAAGGCTCGTTTATTGTCTCAGTTGGTGAATTTATACGATTTGAAGCAGTTTAATAACTTGCGGAATCCTTCTGGTAATGTACTAGACCTCTGTTTATTTGATCTTCCAGATGTGTACTTGCGTACATGCGACCCTATATTGTAGCTTGATGCTCATCATCCTGTTTTTCAATGTTTAATATCTTGCTCTACCGATGGTGACTTACTTTTCGCCCCCTCAAGGTTTACCTACCGATTCTCAAAAGCTAACTTTGATGCCATGACTGAATACTTGCAAGATTGTAAATGGAATTTTTGTCATAAGCTGCCTATTCGTCATACTGTTGACATATTCTATGCATTATTGAACGAAGCTATCCGTATTTTTGTTCCTCGAACTTCTGAAAAAATACTTCGTTTCCTAAGCGATCCACTTGAGAAATAATACAACTGTTGTACAGGAAATTAATTTCTCACAAAAGATATAGGGCTAATGGAACCTCGGTGGATCACGGTATGTTCTCTCAACTCCGACGTGAATGTAATTGTTTGAGTAAGAAAATTTACGCCCAGAATGTAAAGGATATGCAAGAATCACATTAATGCAATAATCATTTTATGAGTGCATTAATCACATTAATTATAAAAGTGGTTAATTTTCTATCCCGAGCGTCATGCAACTAGGAACGATAACTGCTGGCACTCCTTCTGAAATCTCGGAGCTTTTTGGGGAACACTTCTCTTCAGTATATGTTCAGCCTTCGTCCGGCCAAATTCAACTAACAGATGTCTCTAGTCGTTCTTCATTCACCTTGAACGGTTCTGAAATCTCCGTTGATATGGTCAGGGAAGTTCTCTTATCATTAGATCAAGGTAAAGGAATGGGTCCTGATGGGATTCCACCAGTCGTTTTGAAGAGGCGAGGTGATTGTCCCGCAACCCCTGTAAATATTGTTCTTTCGGTCCGTGGGCCTTGGGATTATTCCTGCTTGCTGGAAGTGCTCCAATTCCCAAATCGGGGAGCAAGTCTAGGATTGATGAATATCGTCCTGTTTGCTCTATGTCCACTATACCTGCAGTTTTGGAGAAAATTCTCCTCTCCTTCATTGCACCCCTGATGCGTCCACATACATCAATATTTCAACATGGTTTCATGAGGGGGTGATACACAGTCAAGAATCTATTGTCATTTCAACAGTACATCATGGATGCGTTTCGCGATGGCCTTCAGGTGGATGCTGTGTAAACAGACTTTGCTAAGGCCTTCGATCGGTTTTCTCACGATTTGTTGCTGATCAAACTGGAGCGTTTCGGTTCCTGTGGCTCTCTCCTTTCCTGGCTGCACAGTTATCTATCGGATCGATGTTTTAGGGTGCGCATCAGGGGTACCACAGGGACCACATCTTGGACCTTTATTGTTTCTGTTATTTGTTGATGATGTGGTGGACATATTCAGTGACAACGTAAGATATTTGCTTTATGCCGACGATCTTAAGATCTATGCTAGGGTTGGCCATTCAAACGATTGCGAGGCTCTACAGTGAGACCTGAGGGCTCAGGAAGAATGGTGCTCATCTGATGAACTTTAGCTTAACATCAGATAATGCCAAGCTATTTCTTTTTCGCGCTGTCGAACCCCGATTCATTACAGGGAGGTCGAGTGTAACCTCGTCCCTTAGTAATTCGTGATTTTGGTGCAGTTTTTGATACTGAACTCAATTTTGGCTACCACTTGGGTCAAATCACTGCTGGAGCTTCCGAAGCGCTTGGTTTGTTGAAGAGAGCATCACGCGAATTCGAAAATATTGAGGCAATCCTTTTGTACAGCAAAAGTAACGCGATAGATGATTTAGAAGCGACCCAGCAAAGATTCCTACACTTCTTGTCCTTCAAATATGGCATTCCGTGGGAGAATTTCAATGCAGCGGCTAGTTTAAGGGTAGTTACTGATGTCTTTGGATAAACTGAGGAAACTTTCGGATGCTCTATTTGTTTAGAAACTTATGAATAATCTTCTGGAAGATCCGCAGTTATTAGAAGCCTCAAACTTCCAAGTCCCATCCTTCAACTCACAAAACTCATCCACTTTTTACCTGCGAGCAGCTGCCCTAAACTACCTATGCAATACTACTCTAGCACGCATGCAGAGATTGGAAAATCATCTCAATGTGGATTTATTCGCGTCAGGTGTTCACCATTAACCAGGGACCATAAGAATATCCATGTACAATTTCAGCTCAATGGCTCCAGTATTTTTACACACACACACACACACACACACACACACACACACACACACACACACACACACACACACACACACACACACACACACACACAGAGTTGGAATTGAATGGACGCAGGCGCATGTGGGGATGGAGGGGAACGAGACAGGCGAAAGAGGCTGCCTCGAGGGAGGATCTTCCAGTACTATTTTCTCTCATTCCGAAATCAAGGGTGAAATTAGATCATGCAGCTCAAGCAATTCAATAGATTATGATAATTTAATGTGACATTATTAAACGGTGATATTCAACTTGAGAAGGAACTCACATGATGTACTGTAATTTTTTTTATAAGAAACTGTAATTTACGTATTTGAATTGTACATAATCATGTATTAAAACTGCTGTAATCGTTATGGGAGCAGGCTTGAATAAACTCCCTCACGCTAGGGCTTACTAGCGTGAGGGGAAAAAAACACACACACACCCTTTTATATATTATTATTATTATGGATTAGGTGATATAATTATGGATAGAATAGGATAACTGTAATTTATTGTGGATGGTAATACGATCGTGATCGTTACAATCGATGCACGAGGAGGAAACATTAGACTCAGAAACGTTAATGTCGGAATCTCGTTCCATCTAAAAATAAACTATAACGCATTCAGAAGATAATGTCCTTTTTAATATGTCCCACATTGAAGTCTAACATATTTTTGAATCACTAATACTTTAGTGAATTCGACTCATCTTTCAATCTCTCTTCTCTAATAAATGCTCTCTAAAAATCTTACGCAATGTGAGTTGTGAAATTATAAATCCACAATGTTCGGATGACAATAAACGCGAATATGAGAATCGTTACCTTCACGTAACTACATAATAAAGCTAAACTATGAATTAAAAATTAACATTCGATTGAGAAATAACAGTTTTATATATTCGTTTTTATTGTCATTATTCGTGACATTTTAGTACACGTTTTTATAGATCAATTCAAATGTTATTAGTGGGTAAATAAGAACACTAAAATAATTCTCACAACATCACTCCCACAATGAAGTTGACACTTTGTTTGTTCACGATGACATTTGTGATTTTTGCATCAACTCTACAGCAAACGGAATCCTCCATAGTAGAGGAACTAAAGAAAAGGGCCTTTCGACCTCGTGAGTAGCAACTATTCTATTGATGGATGTGTGTCTGGGTTATATTGTTTTTAATCTCTTTGGAGCTTCCTCATATCCCTACCCAAGTCATGGTCAAACGTCCCCGTCTTCCTCTCCCTCTTCATCTTTCTCAACTTCCTATCCTTCTTCCTTTTCCAATGCCCCTGGAGATGTCCACTGGTGTTCCCACTGTAGAGAGCCTTTAGTTTCAAGCGTGGTTTCAGTGCCCACGTCAGGCAGAAGCATCCTGTACAGGACAATGCTGTGATTGATATAGAGCGAGAATAGCCCAGGTATGCCTCTGAAGATTTGCCGCTAATGTCAGCAAAGGAATCAGAGTTAGTGTATAAGGGGTAACGATGATATATTGATGTTTATTTGAAACATCGTTTTCCCATGCTCACGCTTTCTGTCATTCAATCTCTTCTCCTGAGGCCAAAATGTGAGCAGCTTGTCTAGGGCGCAATACATACGGTCAAATAGCCGTAGGTCCTCTCCCGCATCTCCAACAGCAGCCAGCGATTCAGCAGTCGTCCCCTGAGACCTCCAGTCTTCTCAAGGACCTGATGACTGAAGTGTTGAGGCTCGTGGAGCAGGTAGGCCAAAATGAAGGTCATGAGGGTGCCTACTTGCAGGATCTGGCAAAGCGAGCTGATGAGGGGCCTAATGGCTTGGAAGACGAGGTCCTGGCCTATGTGCAAGCTTTTGTGCACTGGGGGTTCTCAAAGTGTTTACATGTCTCCTGTTGTGTCTAGTTATTTCTACAAAGTTTTGCATATTATTTACAGTTCTCTGGTGGTAAAATTCGGCACGGACACAATTTGTCTTTAAATATATCAGAGAGGCTCTCTATTGAATTTCAACTACGAAGGGTGAACCAGACAGAGTTAAGCTCACTAACCTGATTAGGCTGGAGCCCGTCGTATAATACGTCTCTTGATGTTCCAGAGAGACTGTCAAATATTCAGAAAGGAATACACATATTGAAATAACAATTGTTTGCATAAAGTAAGAATAGTTCACAGAATATGTGATGATGGATTTGTTCTTGACAACCCATGGAGTTTATCGCTAAATACAGATTATACGAACCGTTTCTGTCAACAGTACATTGTACGAAAAATACTTGCCTAACTGTTCTTTCATTTTTCAGAATGCACTAGACCGAGACCTTCCGAAAACTGTAAATGCGTAGCAACTATGTGGAGGCCCATGCCTCATTGGGTGTGGTCATGCCCATTTCACAAACAGGGTTGATTGCGATTCTCAGCGATTTTTGAGCAAGTAAAAATCTGAAGCCTTTTTTGTTCAACTTTTATTTACCTCCGCCCAAGACTCCAATTACTCCCGTCCCTCACAGCACGTACCTATCGCATTACTGCTACACCAGACGGATACATTCGACTTATAAAGAACTACGTACTACATAAATACAAGACTTATAAATACATTCATGTATGAATGCACGATATATTATGATAGATTATTGTATATTACGATGTATTGTGATAAACTAGTAAAACAGTCCGTTCTGTAACGGAAGCTGTGTTCCGTGCCAACACCCTATAGTCACCAGAACCATCAGTATGGAGAGTTATGGACTTGGATAGAGTTCCATAAATATTTTTATGAAATGGATTGGTAGCCAGTTCTTCAATCATATGATGCGAATATTGAAACTGACAATTGATAGGATATAAGGTAAAACCATCAGTAGTGGAAAGTTGATTAAAGAAGTGATTAAAATAAGGTTTTGAGTCAGTGTATGACGTAAGTTCCTTCTCCAGTATATTTTGTAGGATCCCCTTGATCGTATGAAGAAAGGAGATGAAACAAAAGCTGAAAGCAGGAGCGTTATTGCTGATAAGCCGCACGGGTGTCTCATACCTGCAGCTAGAACGAGATTCTTTACACAAAGTGTTAAGCTAAGCACTTTTCTGATTAAGGTTTAATACATTCATTTCATCATATTTTCGTTCAGTTTTGTTTTCATTCAGTCCTCAAAACTAGTTCTATGGGCTTATGATCTTGAAACATCTTTTTCTCGAAATTAAACGCCGTATTTCAAGCTTTCCACTATTGGAACACGATTTTCACCCATTACGCCATTAGTAGAGAGGTCTTTCCTCTGTTGGAGCAAGGCTTGTTTAGAATAATAGTTTGTTATTTGATTCAAATGACATTCGCTCACTGACGCAATGATTTTGACAGAATAATATAGCACGCTTCCACAAAATGGCCAGCAGTGGAAAGGGCTGTAAGGGGCGTTCTACTGTGGGAATTTTTGCTTTCCACTTCTGGGTCAGTTATGTACTCAGTTGATTTCAAAATTTTCTCCTGTCCCTCCGAGAGCAAAGATTCCTACACTTCTTGTCCTTCAAATATCCAAATATACTGATGTATTTGGATAAACTGAGGAAACTTTCGGATGCTCTATTTGTTTAGAAACTTATGAATAATCTTCTGAATGATCTGCACTTATTAGAAGCCTCAAACTTCCAAGTCCCATCCTTCAACTCACAAAACTCGTCCACTTTTTACCTGCGAGCAGCTGCCCTAAACTACCTATGCAATACTACTCTAGCACCTTTTATTATACACACGCACACGCACATCGCCTCCACGTCCAGCCGCACGTGCACACGCTTCGCGCACACGCGCACGCGCGCGCGCACACACACACACACAAACCTGTACCTGAGTTATCGAACCCCAAACACGTCTGTCTTCCTAGAGCCTTCTCGCGTCCACAGCACATATAAATCTTATGCATCTACGTGGAGCCACGAAAAGTTATCATCGGAGGAAGTTATACTGGCAGACGTTTTTTTCTTTTGGAAATTCTTACAAACAAAATAAATCTTATAAAACTACGTGGAACCACAAAAAAAGTTCATTTGGGGATGTTCCTCGCTTCGCTCGCAAGGTATTGCGTAGAAGTCGAGTCCCTTCTGCTAAGCAACGTTGTGCAACGGGCGGCTCGGCTCGATCAAAAACGTCATATTATTAAACTCTTCCCTCGCAATTCCGCTCGCAATTTGACCTACTTTCCGTCACTTTTTTCGATATCCGACTTCGGATTCAGATTCGGCGGGATCAAAGCTGTATTTCGCCCGCGAAAACCGTTCCGAAAAACGTACCTTTATGGGGTATATTTTAATGGGAAAAAACCAAGTTTTTCGGCGGACTTTTCGAGAAAACGGGTCTGTACTCTCGCATTTTTTGACGCATTTCCCGATACTTTTTTCGCGAGCCGATCGCGCCGTCGTCTTCCTCGTAGGAAAACCTACGAAACCCGTATTTTTCCGGAATTGTCAACGGCCGTTTAGAGGGGTAGGGGAAGCGGGGAAGTGGAAAAAGCGCACATTAACCGGAACTTCGACCCCCCTCCCGCCCTACGGCCCATGGTTCGGGTGGGATTAAACAATTTTAAATTCGCTCGCTCCCACTTTTGGAAAATCCCAAGAAGATCCCCCCACTCGTAGACGCCCCCCACTCAGCCGTTTGGCCGTGCATAGTAGCGCGGACAGACAGACAAAGGGAGTTTCATTCTTATTAATAATAGAGATTATTATCAATATTATTGATAATATTACATATATAGGATAGGATAGGTTAGGATTAGGTGATATAATTATGGATAGAATAGGTTAACTGTAATTTATTGTGAATGATAATACGATCGTGATCGTTACAATCGATGCACGAGGAGGAAACATTAGACTCGGAAACATTAATCTCGGAATCTCGTTCCATCTAAAAAAAACTATAACGCATTCAGAAGATAATGTCCTTTTTAATATGTCCCACATTGAAGTCTAACATATTTATGAATCAATAATATTTTAGTGAATTCGACTCATCTTTCAATCTCTCTTCTCTAATAAACTCTCTCTAAAAATCTGACGCAATGTGAGTTGTGAAATTATCGATCCACAAAGAACGGATGACAATAAACGCGAATATGAGAATCGTTACCTTCACGTAACTACATACTAAAGCTAAACTATGAATTAAAAATTAACATTCGTTTGAGAAATAATAGTTTTATATATTCGTTTTTATTGTCATTATTCGTGACATTTTAGTACACGTTTTTATAGATCAATTCAAATGTTATTAGTAGGTAAATAAGAACACTAAAATAATACTCACAACATCACTGCCACAATGAAGTTGACACATTGTTCGTTCACGATGATTTTTGTGATTTTTGCATCTACTCTACAGCAAACGGAATTCTCCATAATAGAGGACCTAAAGATCCTCCATACTAGAGGAGGCTTTCGACCTCGTGAGTAGCAACTATTCTATTGATGGGTGTGGGACTGGGTTTTATTGTTTTTAATCTCTTTGGAGCTTCCTCATATCCCTACCCAAGTCATGGCCAAACGTCTCTGTCGAGCGACGCGGGACCCTCTGGATTACCAGAGGGAGGCCTAGAGGGAGACTTATGTCAACGGGTCTCCAGTCGCTCAATTATGGCTCTTCCCGTACTGGATCAAAAACAACAAGAGCTTCATAAGCCCCGTCGGCCAATTGGCAGGCGGGGTTCCAGGGGTGGCGCTAAGGGAGGACCCAGCCAGTTGGCCTTCCTCTCCCTCTTCATCTTCCTCAACTTCATATCCTTCTTCCTCTTCCAATGCCCCTGGAGATGCCCATTGATGTTCCCACTGTGAGAGAGCCTATAGTTTCAAGCGTGGCTTCAGTGCCAACGTCTGGCAGAGGCATCCTCTACAGGACAAGGCTGTAATTGATATAGAGCGAGAGTGGCCCAGGTATGGCTCTGATGATTTACAACAAATGGCAGCAGAGGTAGTGCATAAGGGGTAACTGTTTACAATGTTTATTTGCAGCAACGTTTTCCCATGCTTACGCTTTCCGCCATTCAATCTCTTCGCCCGAGGTTCCACTGTGAGCAGCTTGTCCAGGGCGCAATACATACGGTCAAATAGCCGTAGGTCCTCTCCCGCATCTCCAACAGGCGTGAGGCAGCAGCCAGCTATTCAGCAATCATCCCCTGGGACCTCCTGTCTTCTTGAGGACCTGATAACTGAAGTTTTGAGGCTCGCGGAGCGGGTAGGCCAAAATGAAGGTCATGAGGGTGCCTACTTGCAGGATCTGGCAAAGAGAGTGATGAGGGGCCCAATGGCTTGGAAGAGGAGGTCCTGGCCTATGTGCAAGCCTTTGTGCACTGGGGGTTCTCAAAGTGTTAACATGTCTCCTGTTGTGTCTAGTTATTTCTACAAGTTTTGCATATTATTTACAGTTCTCCGGTGGTAAAATTCGGCACGGACAAAATTTGTCTTTAAATATCCCAGAGAGGCTCTCTATTGAATTTCAACTACAGGGTGAACCGGACAGAATTAAGCTCACTCACCTGATTAGGCTGGAGCCCGTCGTATAATACGTCT
Organism: Adelphocoris suturalis; assembly: GCA_030762985.1. Lineage (NCBI taxonomy): Eukaryota > Metazoa > Arthropoda > Insecta > Hemiptera > Miridae > Adelphocoris > Adelphocoris suturalis. The sequence goes on from CM061047.1 coordinate 18,167,161, forward strand.
CTTGATGTTCCAGAAAGACTGTCAAATATTCAAAAAAGAATACATTTATAGAAATCATAATTTTGTACAGAAAGTAAGAATAGTTCACTGAACATGTGATGATGGATTAGTTTTTGGTAACCAATAGAGTTTACCGCTAAATACAGATTATACAAACCGTTTCTGTCAACAGTATATTGTATGAAAAATACTTACCTAACTGTTCTTCCATTTTTCAGAATGCAAGTCACCGAAGCCTTCCCAAAACTGTAAATGCGTACCAACAATGTGGAGGCCCATGCCTAATTGGGTGTGGTCATGCCCATTTCACAATCAGGGTTGACTGATTCTCAGCGGTTTCTGAGCAAGTAAAAATCTGAAGCCTTTTTTGTTCAACTTTTATTTGCCTTCGCCCAAGACTCCAATTACTCCCGTCCCTCACAGCACGTACCCATCGCATTACTGCTACACCAGACGGATACATTCGATTTACAAAGAACATCCATACATTCATGTATGAATGCACGATATATTATGATAGATTATTGTATATTACGATGTATTGTGATAAACTAGTAAAACAGTCCGTTCTGTAACGGAAGCTGTGTTCCGTGCCAACACTCTATAGTCGCCAGAACCATCAGTATGGAGAGTTATGGACTTGGATAGAGTTACATAAATATTTTTATGAAATGAATTGGTAGCCCGTTCTTCAATAATAGGATGTGAATATTGAAACTGACAATTGATAGGATATAAGGTAAAAGCATCAGTAGTGGAAAGTTGATTAAAGAAGTGATTAAAATAAGGTTTTGAGTCAGTGTATGACGTAAGTTCCTTCTCCAGTATATTGTGTAGGATCTTCTTGATCGTATGAAGAAAGGAGATGAAACAAAAGCTGAAAGCAGGAGCGTTATTGCTGATAAGTCACACGGGTGTCGCATACCTGCAGCTAGAACGAGATTCTTTACACAAAGTGTTAAGCTAAGCACTTTTCAGATTAAGGTTTAATACATTCATTTCAGCATATTTTCGTTCAGTTTTGTTTTCGTTCAGTCCTCAAAACTTGTTCTATGGGGTTATGATCTTGAAACATCTTTTTCCCGAAATTAAACGCTGTATTTCAAGCTTTCCACTATTGGAACACGATTTTCACCCATTACGCCATTAGTAGAGAGGTCTTTCCTCTGTTGGAGCAAGGCTTGTTTAGAATAATAGTTTGTTTTTTAATTCAAATGACATTCCCTCACTGACGCAATGATTTTGATAGAATAATATAGCACGCCTCAAGGAAATGGCCAGCAGTGGAAAGGGCTGTAAGGGGCGTTCTACAATGGGAATGTTTGCTTTCCACTTCTGGGTCAGTTATGTACTCAGTTGATTTCAAAATTTTCTCCAGTCCTCCTGTATCGTCTAAATTGTTTTAACGTTTCTACTAGACCTCCGAGAGGGTCTGGAAAACTTTGGGCTAATATTTTAGTGTAAATGTTCGGTGGGATAATGTAAACGTCAAGATGGTGTATGAAGTTCTCAAAAATTAAGTACCTACGAATTTCATGGAGTTAGTTCCTGAATAAACATATACAAGTGGCTAAATTCTGTGTACCTAACATTCTCCTTTAACCCATTGAGGTAATTAAATATATATATCAGATAATTTAATAGGAATTTATTGAGTACGACAATCAGTACATTGTCACAAATCGTAGAAGATCTGAAATATCGAAAAATCTTTATCAGCTCGCTCTAGACGGTGGATTGCTTGCTCATCCAAGACTTGTAGGTAAGACCACATGAGCCATTACATACATTTCTGATCAATTGTGTTAGTATTGCCAAGGAAATACTATCTATAGTTACAGTGGTAGATGAAAGGCTCCGTTCCAAGTTTCGGAAGATATTTAGCTACAAAGCTCACACAGCTGATTAGAGTGGTTTCTGAAGTTGTAATATTATACCCTTCCACACCCAGAGTATGTTATAGGCAATCAAATAGGAATGCTAGTGGCGGGGATGGGGGGACCACATAGGGGATGCTCCTACCACATCATTGTTACCCAAAAGTCCCACAGAGGCTCAGTATCAAAGTCAGTATCGTTACTCTGTCCTATTACTCGTGGTTTGTCCTGTCACCCACCGTTTGTCCCGCTACCCTGGTTTGTTCCGTCTGTTAGGACCCATTTAAACCTGAATACTGGTGGTAGTTGCTGTAATGTTTCCGTTAACGTAAAATAAAAATGACCAATACTTCTAATCACGGAGAAAGAGGAAAATTAACTATTCCCGTCTTGGGAGATGTACATCGGTACAGCGAACGATAGGGTGTTTGGTGCTTAGGACACTGCAACCCTTTCCCCGTCTCGCCTCAGCCTCTCTGCTACAATAAGAGGAAACAGAAATTCCCGCTTCGCAGGTAAATTAGCTGTAGATTTAACTAGGCTCATCAGTGGTCCTCCGTACGTTGCCATTAACCCAGAAGTCCCATGATGGCTCCATTTCAAAATTCAGCATTGTAAGCTTAATAGGAAAGAAATTAGCCAAGTGATCAGTAGTCCTCCGTACGATTTCATTGTAACCCAGTAGTCCCGTAATGGCTCCGTTTCAATATTCAACATCGTCAGTTTAATAGATATGAAATTAGCCTCAGAGATTACCCAGCTGATCAGTAGTCCTCCGTACGATGTCATTACCCAGTAGTCTCATGATGGCTCCATTTCGAAATTCAGCATCATAAGTTTAATAGAACACAAATCACCCTCAGAGCTCACCCAGCTGATCAGTAGTCCTCCGTACGATGTCATTAACCCAGTGGTCCCATAATGGCTCCGTTTCAAAATTGAACATCGTAAGCTTTATAGAAAAGAAATTAGCCTCAGAGCTCAGCTGATTAGAGGTCCTCTATACGATGTCTGTGTCCCAGCAGTTGCGTAATGGCTCCATTTCCAAATTCAGCATCGTAAGATTAATGGGAAATCGCCGTCCGAAGCTTTTCTCAAAAAGTATTGAACCAAACTTTAAGAAATTTGGCTTAATAATCATTTATTGACCGGGGATGTGCCAGTAACATCGGCATCGCGTTCGATCAACACTAAAGGGTAGAACCCAAGGGCTGAAATATTCAAAAATCAAGATTTCAAAATCTTTCTATGAAACAGTAATGATTTTTTGAGTTTCATTTATAGGGATCCGCCCAAAGAATCCAACGAAACCACTCCGGTCGCTATGCGTTTTTTCGTTTGCTTTCCCTAAGGGCTTCTGTATCCAATTTGGCTTGTGAAGCGTTGGTAGGTAATCACCTACTTCAATTATATTAATTATTAAATTATTGATTATTAAATTCTTGGGAATTACTCTTAATTAAATTATTATTTCTATTCCAACAAGAGAAGGTTAATTACTTTCGAGTAAACGGAACGTCTAAGTCGGTACGTTTTAGCCAAATTTTCAAAAAAATAAAGCTATTACAATGAATTTAAAATTTCCTTAATGAGAATTCGTTTTGAAATTCCTTGAGTTTAACGTTTTTTTATATGTGTATGTAGAGTTTGATCAAAAAGTTCTGGTTCTTTTCAATTTGCGTGCAAATATAGGGTCGTTGAAACCTCTTTCTGAGTCACTTGGTTATATTATATTGATGTAATATTCTCAGTTCTCGTGTTATTCAAATCAGCTTCGCAACCTCCGAGGATAATTTCTTTTCTAATCGACTCGCGTTGCTGAAATTTAATGGAACTCGTTCGGGACACCTCAAAAACAATTACGAGGTTCGGAGGATCACTGAATAGCTGATGGGTAGTTTTGAGGCTGATGGGTAACTCTGAGGCTAATTCTATTTCTTTTCGACCTCCCCTTTTACAAAGTTTTTTGTTTTGACATTTTTAGAAAATTTTACAACATTCACCTACGATAAACCGTACAATTGTGGGGTCCTGAGCTGTAGAGGTGTGAACCCTGTTGATGGGAAGTACGTTGCGTCAAGTTTTGATCATTTATTAGATACATATGGGGCTTAATAGTAATTATAGACCAATGATCTATGTAGAAGGGCTATCTCATACAGAAATAATAAACATTCGTGTAATATTTGCAGCGTTTTCATATAATACCTAGTACAAATATAGGGGTAGGATAAAATAAGTGTAATGTTGGCCGGTAAAACGATCGTATTCTACACAATCGATGCACGAGGAAGAAACATTTGAGACAGAAACATTAATCTCGGAATCTCGTTTCACTATAAAAAATAAACTATTACGCATTCAGAAGATAATGTCCTTGTTAATGTGTCCCAGTTTGAAGTCTAACATATTGATGTATCTCTAATATTTCAGTGAATTCGAGTCATTTTTCAATCTCTTCTCTCTAATAAATTCCCTCTAAAAGTACATCTTAAGCAATGTGAGTTGTGAAATAAACGATCCGAGCTCCATCCAAATAACAGCTCTGTTAGATGACAAGGAAAGAAATTAGCCCCCAGATTCCAAAGATGATCTGAGTCCCTCCATACTTTGTAATTGTATTCTAGTTCTCCAAAAAGGATTTAGATTCCACGTTTCAGCATCATAAGTCGATTAAAAACAAATTAGGCTCAGAGGCTCCACACCCCACGCCCAAAACTATATCAAGTTTGATTTCGATTTCGATGAAATTTTCACGGATCATGTGGGTTAGCTTCTAGACGGTCCCCTATAATTTTCAATGCCTTCGTATCAACATTAGTCTGTACGCATGGGCAGTCGTGAATTTCTTATAACGTCGATTTCTCTTCATCAGTTGGTCCTATGTCAATCGAACGGGCCAACCACCCCCGCCCGCGGGCCTTTCAATCAGCCGGGTATCTGTTCTATAAGCATGCCATATAAATTATATTACGATTGGTGGAGTAATAACTAAATTGCGTAGGACTAACACCAATTGACACAGGCAAAACTCCGAGTCGAATGGAGCGTTTATAATGAAAATATCGGGAAACGTGTGGGTTTGGAAATGTTAGCTAATTCTATTCGTCCGTATTACTATACCGCCTACCCAACTTGGCAGACGCCGCCGTTTTGTGCTCGCCAAAGTCAGTGTTTTCTGCTCCTCAAAGCCGAGTTACCGCCGTAAGTGTAGAAACTGTCGTGCTTTCATGTCGTCACTCGCTGATGCACCAACGAAAATTCTTTTGAGGCGGCGCGTGTCCGCTGGTGCGAACGCTCATGTCGCGCTCAGTCGACGGAATACTTTTTCAAAGTTTTCGCCTTCCCGCCCTTCTGCCCGGTGGGGCGTGCCGTAATACAGTTGATCCTCCCTGCTTCACTGACATAGAATCCATTTCTTCACGCTGCTTCGGCTTCACTTCGGTTCGCTCCATTTCCTTGTAGCTCGGGGGAAAAAGCTTTTCCTCCGACCTCGGAGTTTCCCGACTGTATTTGCAGTCCGGTCATTCGCGATCACCCCAAGTTTCAGCGGCCTTGACCACAGCAAACCCAGCCAACTGGCCATTATAGCGGAAAAGTGACAAAGATTCCACAACTTGGACAGAAATGTCCTCTCTCTCTCTCTCTCTCTCTCTCTCTCCCCCCCCCCCCCCCCCCCCCAAAAAAAAAGTTCAGCATCTTATCTCTTAGATACCTATACCTAAAATCTGAAATATGTCTCCATCTCTATCTTATCTTAAGTATAATTAAAACCCCTCAATACTCCTCAGCAACTCAAAAAGAAAGAAAAACACTGAAAAGAGTTACCACTCCATGTGGTATAGTATTAGAGAGTTTTTGGCGACTTCAACTCAACGTCATCCGTTACCGCAGCCTTGAGGGAGCAAACGAAGATGCTAACACAAAAGGAGCCGAGAGAACGGTTGCCTTAATTTTGATGCCACGTTAACGGTGGTTGGGCAACGCGATATTTTTTCCCAGCTATCTTGTCAACGGTTGTCTAATCGACTTCTTTATTTCGATGTGAAATGCCGATTTTCTATCCTAAATTCGAATTTCATGTTAGCCTCAGTACAAATACGGGATAGTTTCTCATTTTTAGTTTTCAATTCGTAAACAAAGCATGGATTTAACAACGCAAAGATAGTAAGCCTCAAGTGGGAAACACCGTGATTTAGTTGCACCTTTAGGTCTTTAGTCGTTACGAACTTCAGGTTTTTCGGTTTTCGGTTGGGTAATATAACAAGAAGTATGAAAAAGTATTCATCTCTATGACAATGAACCAGGATTTTACCTGATAATCATCAGTGGAGGCAGCACCTTACGCAATGTTCACGAGAAAACAGCTGAGATCAGGCTAACTAAGAACAATGCTGCGAAGGAGTAGTGTCTTAAAACTCAGATTCCTCATTCTAAATATGTGAAATTATAATAAAAACAAAGCTCTAATCGACCAAAAGAGCCTGTGCGCAAAAGAACGGATTTTTTTCGATCGAGTTGAAGACTAGTAAAGCGCGAAGGCGGAGGTGGACTTCAGATGGCACATTCGGTTTCTTTCTACGCGACTTGAAACGAAAAATAACCAAGTTTGAGGGGTGTTCAAAAACCTACCCGCTACATCAACAAAATTAGTTGGTAATGAAGCATTTGAAAAGAAAAACTACTACTATTTATTTCACCAGTATTCGAGTAATTTTGAGGTGCCCAGTACTGTTACATTTACAGGAAGGTTAGGCTGGTGTCGTGTGCCATTAGGTCCCCAAACGGGTGACGTTAAATGAGCCATTCTAACGTACGACGTTGCTAACGTCCCCTCAAGGTCACGTACTCTTGGGTACGGTAGGGTGACGTTAAGGGTACGTTAGTGGTCACCAAAAACTCTCTATTGTGTGCCATTGGGCAACCCACGAGGTGGGTATCTCACTTTGTTTGTTAAAATAAAGTTGTTTCTCTCCTAAGAATAAAACTCTGTTTGTCTGTCAATACCTGTACTGTCTATACTAGTTTTCGGACTGTATCTGCACTCCTGTCATTCGCGATCCCCCCAAGTTTCAGCGGCCTTGACCACAGCACACTGGCCTTTATAGCGGAAAAGTGAAAAAGATTCACAACTTAGGCAGAAATGTTCCCAGTATCCGACTTAATACCACAACTACAAGTCCGTTGTATATTCTTTTTATAATTCATGGAGCTTTGACAGAAGAGTTGAAAGACCCTGCCAAACTCACACTCCGTGCTTATAAAAAAAAAGGTATTTTATGGGTCATAGGGTTGAGCGTAGAAAAAGCCAACAACTCAATTATAATTAGGAGTTACGTTTGTTAACACCGTTCTCAAAGATCATATTGTCATTTCTCAAAGGTCGTATGTTCTCAAAGGTCATATTGTTCGTTTTATTCGTGTCTTTTTTTTTCTTTGTTTGTTTTGCATTTCAATAGTTTTTTCCTCTCTCTTCCAAATATTAGGTAATCTTAGCAAGACTTCTTTTATATTTAAAGAAGCTGCAGCTCTTGTCTCGTCAACACGGGTCTTAACCTATGACGAGCAATATTGTTCAGAATAGTGTTGTTTCTTTTTTGTACATTTGTTCTTTTATGGATAAAGTCTCTCTGTCTCTCTCTCTCTCTCTCTCTCTCTCTCTCTCTCTCTCTCTCTCTCTCTCTCTCTCTCTCTCTCTCTCTCTCTCTCTCTCTCTCTCTCTCTCTCTCTCTCTTGCCTCCGAAAAAAGTTCAGCATCTTATCTCTTATATACCTATATCTGAAATCTGATATATGTCTCTATCTCTATCTTATCTTAAGTAAAAGTAAAACCCTTAAGAATCCTCAGCTACTCAAAAAGAAAGAAAAAACACTGAAAAGAGTTACCACTCCATGTGGTATAGTATTGTGTGCCATTGGGCCACCCACGAGATGGGCCAGCACTTTGTTTGTTCAAATAAAGTTGTTTCTCTCCTAAGAATAAAACTCTGTCTGTCTGTACTGTGTATACTGTTTGTCGGACTATCTGCACTCCTGTCATTCGCGAAACCCCCTCTGTCATTCGTGAAACCCCCAAGTTTCTGCGGCCTTGACCACAGCCAACTGGCCATTATAGCGGAAAAGTGACAAAGATTCACAACTTGGGCAGAAATGTTCCCAGTATCCGAGTTGATGCCACAACTAGAAGTCCGCTGTATATTCTTTTTATAATTCATAGGGCTTTTACAGAAGAGTTAAAAGACTCTACCAAACTTACACTCCGTGCTTATGACAAAAAAAATCATTTCTTGGGTCATAGGGTTGAGCGCAGAAAAAGCCAACTCAATTATAGTAAGTAGTTACGTTTGTTAACACCGTTCTCAAAGATCATATTGACATTTCTCAAAGGGGGGTTTTTGTTTTGCATTTAAATAGTTTTTTCCTCTCTCTCACTCTAAATGTTAGATAATCTTAGCAAGACTTCTTTGCTATATTGCAAGATGCAATAATTTTTATTTATTTATTTATTTATTTTTTTTTTGCATCGTGATTGTTAACTTTGATTAACACTGCCCTGATAGGTATATTTTTGTCCTTAAAAAACAGGTATTTAAATATTCCATAAAACAAGAAAATAAATTTATATAGAATTCGTTTATTCATAGTTATAATTAAATGAATATTTTTTCAAACATATGAGGACAAGATATGTTTTGGCATTCTAAAAACCCGTTTCATTTTCCATCCATTTCCATTGGTTCAGTAACCTTGTCACCATCACCTTCAGGAAACGTTTAGTCTTCATCTTCGATGATTTGCATTTAGCTAGCCTCATCACTATTTCGGAGAGCGACCAGTCTTTATTCAGATGTCCTTCTTCCGGAACCTCTACTTTATGTCAAACTCCTGGAGCAGGTTTTTACCTCATTCTCTGACAGTATTTCAATAATAATTTTTATTTTCATTGTCTACGAAATTATCATCCTCGTCTTCTGTCTCCATGACTAATTTAGGAATGAGAACATTGTGTATTCCGACCTTGCTTTGAAGTTTTTCTAGATCAAAATAGTTACATATTGTAAGAAGGAATGGCTTTTTTACTAGTTGAATCATCTGAAATCCAAAACGAAGAGAAATCCTATCAGGTCACTGTATAGCATAGTTAACAAAATTTCTACTAGTAAAAAGTATTAGAATAGCATACACAAACAGTTATTTGTCAATTTCAAACATAAACTATAATGAAAATATTGCAAAAAATATCGAAAAATAAAGAATAACTGTTCCTTGAAGATGCTGGTTGATACAAACAACAATAGTCCGTCACAGGGTTGCCAACTCACGGTCATCCATTACCGTATCAATCTTTTCCAAATAACCGTTCATTCTCGTAGTACTTCCATCCTGAAACCTACCGTATTTTCACCGTATAAATATTTCAACAAGACTTGGATGTTCATCATATGAATTTAGTCAAAAATGACGGAACTTAGTAGTTTTTTTTTTCTTTTTAAATCAACTTACAAAGCAACATTTTGACATGAATATGTCTTTGCTCTGGTGGGTCAACCAAAAATTTTCGTCACGCAAAAGTTGATGTCACAATTTCTAATGATGTTCACGTACAACCCAGCCGTTGCTAGGGGAATGGAACTTCCGCAGTTTTCATCGCACAGAAATCGTTCGCCACTCGTTGGAAAGCGCTTGATTTATGTGATAAATGTTCACATCTTAAGCTACCAATTTCCCCCTCCTTACGTACCTCGCTACATTCCTAAACTAAGCTGATTGTACTATACAAAATTTAAAGAGCCGGTTACAATATTCTTATCGCAAAGCAATATCATCATTTACCTACTCCACTCCATAGGAAACATTTTCATACTCTTGACAACAGTCGACTGTTAACAACTCATTGTAGTGGCTTCTCTCCACAGTTATTTTCAGTATTTCTATAAGTAAACCGTTGTTTTGTTGGAATTAGTCGGGATGCGGCCCAGGGAAAATAAATGAAATTATTTTATTTATTGTTTTGACATGGATATGTCTTTCGGCTGGGGGTCAAGGAATTTTTCGCGACACTTTTTTTTCCCGACCGACACTTTTTTTCCCGACCGGCCCATTTTCTATTGATTTTCACGTACAACCAAGGCGTTACTAGGGAAGAGTAACTCCCATAGTTTTCTTAGTAGGAAAATCGTTCGCCACTTTTTGGAATGCTCTCATTTTACCACGACATTCCATGACCTCTAAGCCATTGTACTGTCAAGGAATGCTGATTTATTACACTAAGTTAAAAACTAATATCATTTTGTAACCATAATGGAATAATCTTGAGAAAAGAAGGCACTACATGGTCGGTATACAATTGAGTAGTAGGTACCAACTGGTAAGCAGTAGGTACTAGACATATCCATGATCTTTTGTTTTTCCCATCAAGGGAGAAATTAAAATGCTTGATTTACACTTTACAAATAGTTTGACATGGATATGTCTTTTGGCTGATGGTCAAGGAATTTTTCGCGACACTTTTTTTTCCCGACCGACCATCATTCACACTTTTGTTTCCCGACCGGCACATTTTCTATTGATTTTCACGTACAACTAAGGCGTTACTAGGGAACAGTAACTCCCATAGTTTTCATATATAGCCATTGTAGTGTCAAGGAATGCTGATTTATTACTCTAAGTTAAAAACTAATATTGTTTTGTAACCATAATGGAATACTCTTGTGAAAAGAAGGCACTACATGGTTGGTATACAAATGAGTAGTAGGTACCAACTGGTAAGCAGTAGGTACTAGACATATCCATGATCTTTTGTTTTTCCCATCAAGGGAGAAATTTGACATGGATTTTTTGGACTTTTTTTTCCCGACCGACACTTTTTTTCCCGACCGGCACATTTTCTATTGATTTTCACGTACAACCAAGGCGTTACTAGGGAAGAGTAACTCCCATAGTTTTCATAGTAGGAAAACCGTTCGCCACTTTTTGGAATGCTCTCATTTTACCACGACATTTCATGACCTCTAAGCCATTGTAGTGTCAAGGAATGCTGATTTATCACTCCAAGTTAAAAACTAATATTGTTTTGTAACCATAATGGAATAATCTTGTGAAAAGAAGGCACTACATGGTTGGTATACAAATGAGTAGTAGGTACCAACTGGTAAGCAGTAGGTACTAGACATATCCATGATCTTTTGTTTTTCCCATCAAGGGAGAAATTAAAATTTTGACATGGATATGTCTTTTGGCTGGGGGTCAAGGAATTTATATTATAACGTTTCGTCCTCTTACTGATGACATCTTCAGATGTTGGTGTGTCCAGTAAAAAAATCTCTCAATCGAAGACATATTCATGTAACATGGTATCTGCTTGTAAAGCAGATAGTGGAACTCGTTTACGAGTTTCTTCCTACTCCCCAATTTTTCAATACAACTTCATACTAAACTCAAGGGCCCACATACCAAATCTCAGAATCGTGGGATCATTAGGGAAAATTACTCTAAGTTAAACCATAATTTTGGTGTAAACTTAGTAAAGTAAGCGGAAATCATCAGAAATGCTTGCATACGAGTCTGCAACACATTGGGACATTTTCATGTGTGTTTTCTTATTATTTCCTTATCATTAGGGAAAAAACTGGATTCTAGAGCCACTCAGCTGATCTGTAATCGGTCAGTTGTGTTCAGAAGTCCCTCAAGGGGCTACATACCAAATCTCAGATTCGTGGGATCATTAGGGAAAAAACTGGATTCTAGAGCCACTCAGCTGATCTGGGATCGGTCAGTTGCGTTCAGAAGTCCCTCAAGGGGCTACATACCAAATCTCAGAATCGTGGGATCATTAGGGAAAAAACTGGATTCAAGAGCCACTCAGCTGATGTGGGATCGGTCAGTTGTGTTCAGAAGTCCCTCAAGGGGCTACATACCAAATCTCAGAATCGTGGGATCATTAGGGAAAAAACTGGTTTCTAGAGCCACTCAGCTGATCTGGGATCGTCAGTTGTGTTCAGAAGTCCCTCAAGGGCCCACATACCAAATCTCAGAATCGTGGGATCATTAGGGAAAAAACTGGATTCTAGAGCCACTCAGCTGATCTTGGATCGGTCAGTTGTGTTCAGAAGTCCCTCAAGGGGCTACATACCAAATCTCAGAATCGTGGGATCATTAGGGAAAAAACTGGTTTCTAGAGCCACTCAGCTGATTTGGGATCGGTCACTTGTGTTCAGAAGTCCCTCAAGGGCCCACATACCAAATCTCAGAATCGTGGGATCATTAGGGGAAAAAATGGATTCTAGAGCCACTCAGCTGATCTTGGATCGGTCAGTTGTGTTCAGGAGTCCCTCAAGGGGCTACATACCAAATCTCAGAATCGTGGGATCATTAGGGAAAAAACTGGTTTCTAGAGCCACTCAGCTGACTTGGGATCGGTCAGTTGTGTTCAGAAGTCCCTCAAGGGCCCACATACCAAATCTCAGAATCGTGGGATCATTAGGTAAAAACGTCATTTCTGATGGTCATAATCATCGTTGTGGCCACTTGGGACAATTTTCGTGAGCAATTTTCGTGAGCAATTATTTTCCGTGACGTTTTTTTAGTTTATGTGCCAAAGCAAAGACATGAAAATGTCAAAACGAAAAGAGGTACAAGGAAAATTCATCTTCGATTGATTTCTCAGGCTAGGGAATCCTGGGAGTTAGAGCTTGGGTTGTAATTCGGTGAAAGTGGAAGTATACATAGGCAGACGTCATCATCATTTATCGCAATCACTGGTCGAAATTATGTTCAAATGACTCCGGAAACTTGCACTTTTTATTTCATGGTTTTGTTTTAATAATAAGATTCACTTCGCTAAAAATCCACTTGCATTGTGCATTTGAGTGAGAGAGGCTGGGAGGGCAAATAACTTCGATTCAAATTATGGTGGAGTTGCATTCATTTTTCACCCTTCCTAGATAGTAGGTAGGTAGGTACCTACCGAGAACAAAAAGTTTGTAATTCTCTTTCTTCAAAACCTGTTGAAGGTAACCTTTAGCTATGAACTTATGGTAAAATGATATATATATTAATAATATTATAATTACCTAGGTTTTTCCATTTTACCGTATTTTCGCGTACGGTAATGAGATTACTACCGTACACCATACGTGCATCAAAATTACCGTACGTCTACGGTAATTACCGGACTGATGGCAACCCTGGTCCGTCCGCGTGAAAAACCTATTTTGCGTCGCTAAAAACATCTCGAAACCGTGGCAAGATATATTCAAATACATAATAATGCCTGGAGACGTCAAAAAACTATAATCGCTACCCCAAAGTCAGGTTGAACAGACACTAGGCACACAACATGTCCCGCTGTGCGCGCCACTGCCGACCTGAATTTGAACTAGCGTCAACTGGCAATGGAAATAAGCTCCCTTATGGATGGCTAAGTTCTGTGTTTATTCATTAATTGCTAGAGTCCTCGTGGTGTATTGGATATCATAACAGACTTCATGGTTGAGTGATGGGGTTAGGGATGGCACCGGCCAATATTTTTTTGCATTTTACTAAGGGATTGACTACTTGATGTTATGTATTTTTGAGATGCGAGCTTGCGAGCATCCAGACCACCTAACTATACAAATCATTCTGATGTATTTGTTCAACTCATCTATTTTAGCAGCGGACATTGATTAATAAAACTTGAGGCGCCAATTCATTCAACGTAACCTATTCGTGCGACAAGACAATGAGGGAATGTAGTTACAATTCAGCTCGGTATGGGCGCGAACAGCGGGACATGACCCAACGCCATGTCAGGTTGCAGGAGGTAGAATTAGGTAGAATGAGGTCATGCTAACTATAGTTAACACTGGTCAAAAGAGGGTTGGTCACGTTAGCGGTCACCAATAACTCTTTAATGACACTGAATCCCGACAGATAACTTTTGGAGACTTGGGCAATTCTAGTTGGACACTAAAAGAAAAAGAAGCGACGTGAAAGCTATAATATCCCATGTTTACACCTGACAGATAATATTCCACAGTAGCTACGTCCCTACTCAAACTGGAAGGGGCGCCGTGTACACTTTTTACACTTTCTCACAAAATCGTTTCCCTCGCGGATATTTTATGGTGGAGTGAGTCCCAACTATAAAACACACTATGTATCTAACCAGGTTCGCATTATCCAGCCTTCCTTTTATATTTATTCTTTTCGAATCGTTCTTCGTACTTTTTGTGCGAGTCTTCAAGGGGTTTTGTTTTCTTTCGTCCGCAAATTCTCGGATGCTCAGACGTCTTACGAGATTTTAAAGCTTCCCGTCTGCAGAAGGCGGGGTCCAATACAGTTAATTTTCCCGTCACTCTGCACCACTCGTAGTCGCTTTGGGACGTCGTAAAACGCGAAATGTTTCGATCGTCAAGTTCTTCATTAGGTTAGGGCGATAGAAGTTGGACGGCCTTCCCTTTACAGTGTCTAACAGAAAATGAGAATCGGACAAGTCTCTTAAGAATAATACTGTAGTTTGTCTACATTGAATAATTCTATAAAAATGTAGATAGGAATAGAAAAAAATTAAAAACCCTTTGAATAAAGTACGTCTGGCAACTAAAACCGAGCGAGACGTTCCCGCAAAGCTGGTCACAATGGACGCACCCTAAGAACACTGAATACAAGATGATGTGAAAATGGTTGATCATCCACTTTCTTCTTAGCCTTCAGATGTGGGCTTAATCAGCTCAGGTTTATATACTTGCCTTCCAGATTAATTAACTTGATATCAAGATATCAGGATTGGGGTCTGAACTGATTGAAAGTACCTTATTGCTGAGCTTTGGGTGTATTTAATACCTTCATCAGGGCTTACAATAAATAATAAGAATACGATTTTCACTCAGCACCGAAACATAGATAAATAACAACAATAGCGAGCATGAACTCAAAATATTAGGCCGAAACACAGCAACTAACATCAACTGAATTAACCGAATTAAAAAACTTACTCAAGGATGCTACTGTGTCAATATATTAGACACTGACAGAGGAGCTGAGTAACTTAAGGTCATAACTAAAAGAAACAACAGTAACAAAAACGGACGGTAGACCTACGGTTCTACAGTCAGATCATTTAATAATGATTAATTTTACACGTTATTAGTTCATTATGGTTACTTAGCAATATTAGTTTATAACTGAGCGTAATAAATCAGTTTTCCTTGAAACTACAGAGGCTTAGGGATTATGAGATGCTGTGATAAAATGAGAGCATTCCAAAAAGTGGCTAACGATTTTCCTGCTATGAAAACTAAGGGAGTTACACTTCCTTAGCAACGCATTGGTTGTAAGTGAAAATCAATAGAAAACCCCACCGTGACGTGACGCTCGTGACGTGACGAAAACAAATTGAAACGTCCTGTTAATCATTATTAAATTATAACAATTTAGTAGCATTTAGGTAAAAGATTAAACCATCTATATACTAGGAATTAATGAATTTTTGATATCATACATATATATTTTATTTACAGATGTGGTGACTTCTCAGATAAATCAGGAGCTTTCAAACAAATGGCGAACTATTTCCCGTGTATTAGCTCTGCACACAATTGCGTTACTTTTAAGGAGCCAAATTTTTCACGGGTGAAGAAAAATAGAAGTAAGCCGACAATGGCCGATTCCACTCGATCTGTGTCGAGTTAATAATAGTGGATCTTGTTCTATAATACCCATAGTTATATAATATCACTAGTTGATTTTATAGTGGATCCTGTGCTATAATATCCATCCACCGGAGTTCCTTCTATTCGCCTTCTGGTCTAGTAAGGAAAAAATGAATAGCCCCTTGGAGAACGATAAAAAAACATTGGCATTCATTCTTCATTTTGTTAATGAAATACTCGAGGTGTAAGCCAGTCGGGTAACTTACCAAATCAATTAATTATAGACGTACCTCGAGGATTGTTTTCTCTTCATATTTCATCAATAACATCGCATTTAGCTCAGTCGATTTTTTTCCCAAGTTTAGTAGGCAGTATAAGATTTTAGCATAAATTGAGATGTTTCCCTGCGAGTGGTGGACAATATCCGTCGGGTAAGAACTGACGGACCTACATTTCCGCCTCCGTTGTAAGTGAAAATCATCGGAAAGAAATTGTAACAAGTAACTGTCAATTTTTCCCGTTGTGTGCCAAAGTAACAACATGAAAATGTTAAAATCAGTTGCCCATCCACTTATGCAAGTGGTCCACTCTTTCGCGACATACTATCATTCGACGAATTGTAACGGGTCAATTCCACGAAAACATCGCATGCCGAAGACAAATTTATTGTTTCTTTCTCTGTCACGACGGAATAGGAAATAATTATTGAAATGCGAAGGGCACACTCACAAAACCAGCTGATCTAATCTCATGATCTACCTTCTCCAAACTTCCACTAGAGTGTACTTACTGCTTTCCTTTCACACTCGTTCCCACGCCATAAATCCGACCTGTATTTGGTAGGTAAGGTGTCACCTAAGGTTGGGAGAGTGGTGCACACACAGAGAATAGCTGATTTGCCTTCTCAAAACATACGAATCAAAAGGAAAAACAGGGTTATGTGTACAACTTTTCAAGATGGCGGACGGTGACAAAGACGCGGATCAGCGCTGATCCGTGGGTTAACCCACCCCAACAAGTGGATCAGAACAAAATCCGAGTCAAGCGTTGCACAGTGGTTCAGGAACCCCTTTTTCTTGGTCAAAAATCAAAAAGTCCAAATTCTGTGGAAGGAGTAGTCTGATATCCTGAGCTGTTTAGAGGTTGTTGGAGAGTCACTAACACAGGCACCAACTGGTAAAAAACGTTTTCTCTAGTCTAACTTTGTTTCTTCGAAACATCTTAGGAATTCATAATAACAACAAGTACAATTGTTCATAATAACAAGTACAATTGTTTAGTTAAAATAATATTATTCAATATTATCATTCCTTTTAATGCAGTTTCATAAAATTCATTAGATTATGAGATAACTTGATTGAAGCCTCATTGTCTACATATAGAATTGGATTAGTTGACAACTCTACAACACCGCTGTACTACCGTTTCAGCCAAACAATCTCCCTGGTAGCTTCACTAGCAGCAACGAGTTCCGCTTCTGTTGTTGAAATTGCTACTGTGCTTGTATTCAGGAGGAGCGATAACTTGGCTGAGCCAAAAACAAAATCAGCAGAAGCGGAATGAACTCGTTGCTGTTAGTGAGGTTACCAGGGAGATTGTTTGGCTGAAACTGTTGTTCGGCGGTGTTGTAGAGTTGTTAACTAATCCAATTCTATATGTAGACAACGAAGCTGCAATCAAGTAATCTCATGATCCCGAGCTACATAGAAGAACAAAACACATTCAAACGTGGCACTTTTTTGTGAGAGAGCAAATTTGTGACGGTGAAATAAAAAACGAAGTAGACACGGAATTTCAAGTAACATATATGATGACGATACCACTACATAAACCAAGGCTGAAGATGATTTTTGGAAGAATAGGGTTCCATAAACACTTGAAATCAGCTGGTGGGGGAAGGTATTGAAGTGCATAAACTTTTTGATCAAGGTTTATGGTGACTGCAATTTGTAATGTTTCAGTTAATCACATGTTGATCTTTGTTTCTTCGAAACATCTCAGGAAAAATATACTCATAATTCTGTTTTTGCTTAACGAGTCTAATCATTTCGTTATAATAACATTATTCAATATTATCATTCCTTTCAATGCCGTTTCATAAAATTCATTAATTAGTACATATGAGGCTGTCCAGGCTAGCTCGTAATTTTTTTCTTGAAGTCGACATCATGGCCAACGTTTTGCAGGGTAGCTTGAATTTTTGTGTTTTAATAAATTAACGAAGAAGTAAGTTAACGAATTTTACTACGCTCATATTCGATTTCGAAAAGCAATTATTAGCGGGTTTGCTGGGGATCGCGACGAATTTGGAGCATAATGCTTCTCAAATATGTGTAGAATGAGATTTGATAACAATTGGCTACTAGTAGATGGTACCCAGAGGTTCAGATCATTATATATCTCGAGATTTTCAAGATAAAAATTTAATAAAAAAATCGATTCAAGGTAGACAAAATTATTTTTTAGAAGTTGAAAAAATTTGAAAAGTTGTAGAGGAAGATATTTTACATCCAATGGAACCACAGACAGCTCTCTTTTCTTCGATTTTCAGTCCCTCACTACCCACTTCTATGGAAATCCTCAAAAAGTGAGTGTTAGACCACGAGAACTTCGAAAAATCGTCAAAAATTGAAGAAATGCGTATGGTATGGATGAGGTGGACTCACTCGATGCAAAATTTCTTCCTCTACAACTTTTTTTCAGTAGGTAAGTACAAAAAAATGTAGGTCAGTTCCTACATGTCAAAAAGTGAGAAAAATTGTGAAAAATCTATTTCTTGGATCGAAGATGTTTTTAGGTATAGGAACATGAGGTATATTCGGAATCAGCTCAACATTTTTTATAAGAATAGCTAATAAAATAATTTTTTCCACCTAGAATTTGTATCTGGCCCAATGTCTATTTTGCCGTTTTGTCGAGAAAGGTTAGGGTCCTGGGTTAATCCAAGGAAGTTGGTAGAACTTGCCCTATGTGTGTGTGTCTGTAGTGTATCCGCAAATCCAATTGACAAGCTTAAATTCCACAATATACCTACAACCGATTTTTGTGGAATGAACATAGGATGTGCGGATTAGGGTGTAGATGTTCCGCTATCAGTTTCGTTGTTTCCAAATCAATACTCCACTCAGCGCATGCGCAAACGTAAATTCCATCTAGCATTATTTTCTCACTCTCAAGTCCTTCGATCTAGCTCAATTCTGGATGATAGTTGGGGGATGACAATTTGATCATCTTATATGAATTTCAACATGATTTGATCATTAATAACTACTGCGCATGCTCCATTATAAAATCCTTGTAACAATCTTATTTTACACAGTTTTCATCCGATCTGGATGACATTTTTAGGTAATGGGCGGGTTAGGTTGTACATGGTCCCCTGTCAGTTTCATCGTTGCGAAATCAATACTCCACTCTGTGCATGCGCAAACGTTAATTTTATAATGCTCCATTTTTTCACGCCCTAGTAGTCCGATCTCGCTCAAATTTGGATCATAGTTGGGGGAGGATCATCCCATATCAATTTCAACGTGATTGTATCATCAATAGCTAGCTACTGTGCATGCGTCTATGTGGAATCCTTGTAACGGTCTAAATTTTCATTGTTTTCATCCGATTTCGATGAAATTGTCAGAAAATGCTCGGGTTAGGTTGTTGATGGTCCCCTATCAGTTCAATTGTAGCCAAATCAATAGTACTTCATTCTGCCCATGTACAAGTGTAAATTCCATTAGGCTCCATTTTTTCACAATCTAGTCGTTCGATTTCGTTTAGATTTGGATGATAGTTGGAAGAAGATGATAGGTAAACGTGGCATGACATGTGCCACACTCAACTTGGCAGACGTTTTTCCCCTACTACTATTATCATTATTAGATTTTTCTGTAATTGTTTTGTGGTTTTACGTTATTCAATAGGTACATCAAGTTTTTTCTGATTTTGCATTTTCTTCCATATTTTCTTGACATTTTCATGTACATTCGGCCTGGGTTTCACACCCCCATCGTCCGATATTACTCAAACTTGAAGGATAGGTGGAAGAGATTAATTTGAGCATTCCCTAGCAATTTCAATGTGATCCTGTCATTGGCAGCTACTGCGAATGCGCGAATCTGTACTCATTAAGCGAGCTTGATTTCAACAGTTGCCATCCGATTTTGATGAAATTGTCAAGGAATGTGCGTTTCAGGCTGCAAATGGTCAACCATACATTTCACACTTCTCAAGTTATCACTTCATTCTGCGCATGAGCAAATGTATATTACATAATGCATAATTTTTGGTTTATTATTTCCAATAATAAGCCTATGTGATCGTGTAGCAAACAATTTTTATAACCCCCCCTCAAACTTTGTCACTTTACGTTTCAAGGTGCGTAGAATCCAAATTTGAAATGTCCGTCCGCCGCGCCGTCCGCCGTTCGCCGTCCGCCGTCCGGGCCATAAAAGGCCTAAGAATTGACTTAAAAAACCCGTTCTTTCGCACATAGACTCCATTAGGGGTCTAGTTGGTCCTAACGTTTAACCATCCCGATCGCTTTACTCGCATAGATGCTATGGGCCAAAAATGGCCGAAAAAGTGTCTTTTTTAAGGGTTTGTGTGGTAGACTTACGCACGCACGCACGCCTGGCACGCTTGGCAGGGGGTCACGGTGGGTGGCGAGGGGAGGTGAGCGGGGGGTGGAGTGAGAGGAGGCGCCGCGGCACCTTGTGGTGGGTACGGCGTTCCTTCGAGGCATGAATAATATGTTTTTTTCTAGGTCATATTAGTGTGTTAATACCAATGCTTTTCCTACGCATATTTAACAATATATCCTCTCGACTCTTCGTACGTGCTTTGATAATGATATTATTAAGGCAATAACTATTTGAATAGATAGGAGCTCAAATCGTAACATGCGTATGCAATTATAGAAGTATAGGTTGTGGCAACTGGAAATAGGACACGCCGAGGAGTCTGGACGGGCCTTATGACGTACGCAAGCCAACTAAAACTACGATCATACTCAATTGAAAAAATAATAAACCTTTGTGAAATAGTTTGCAGCGTTTTTACGCCCTAGTCGTACAACCTCGCTCAAATTTGATGCCTAGTTGGGGGACGATGGCCTGAATATTCCATATTAATTTCAACATGATTGCATCATAAGTTGGTCAATTTTTAGTTTTCATCAGATATTGATGACATTTTCTGGGAATGTTCGGGTTAGGCTGTGCATTGTCCCCTACCAATTTCATTTTTGACAAATCATTACACCATTCTGCACATGCGTTAACGAAAATGATGCTTGCGTCATTTTCACTTTCCTAAACGACCGATTCGACGTTTTACGTTACCTACATCTTGATTGACTATATTCCGCTGTGGAGTTATTAATTATTATTGAAACCATTTCAATGATTTAGTCATTCGTTATTTTCAGTTGGTAGTTTCCTAGGTACTTCCTTAAATATCGTTATACTGAGATCAGGGTGACTATTAACGTATAGATGTTTCAATTAATTGCATTAGTTTACCCTCTTTAGGTGCCTATATCTACGCAGGCATATTGTCAACCTTCGGGTCTGCAATTTGAATGGACTACCTTTGTAATATCAAGAATTTCAACATTCAATATGGTCCCTCTGATGTTTTTTTTTTTTTTTTTTTTTTTTTTTTTTTAAATTGACTTTTCCTTTTTAGAGATCTGGAATACAATTACATACCAAGTATCGAGGGACTCAGATCAGCTTCGGAACCTCTGCGGTTAATTTCTTTCCTAATCGACTCAAGGTTCTGTTATTCAGATGGAGCTCCTTTGGGACTCCTTGGAAACAATGGCGATGTATGGAGGCGCACTGATCAGCTGAGGGGCCTCTGTACCTATTGACCATTTTTTAAACATTTACTGTGAAGCGTAAAATTGCGGGGTCTTGGAACTGCAAAGGGTTGAGCTCCAAGGTTCTGTTATTCAGATGGAGCAAGGTTCTGTTATTCAGATGGAGCTCCTTTGGGAAACAATGGCGATGTATGGAGGCGCACTGATCAGCTGAGGGGCCTCTGTACCTATTGACCATTTTTTAAACATTTACTGTGAAGCGTAAAATTGCGGGGTCTTGGAACTGCAAAGGTGTGAACTCCAAGGTTCTGTTATTCAGATGGAGCTCCTTTGGGACTCCTTGGAAACAATGGCGATGTACGGAGGCGCACTGATCAGCTGAGGGGCCTCTGTAAATATCGAACTTTTTTTAAACATTTACTGTGAAGCGTAAAATTGCGGGGTCTTGGAACTGCAAAGGTGTGAAATCCAAGTTTCTGTTATTCAGATGGAGCTCCTTTGGGACTCGCCGGAAACAATTGCGCAGTACGGAGGCGCACTTATCAGCTGAGGGGCCTCTGAACCTATTGACGTTTTTTTAAACATTCACTGTTGAGCGTAAAATTGCGGGGTGTGAACTTTTTTGGGAGGCACAATGCGCCATGTTCTGAGCTTATACCTACATACGGGGTTTAATAATTATAGACCAATGATCTGCGTCGAAGGGCTATCTAACACAGAAATAATAAACCTTTGTGTAATAATTTGCAGCGTTTTTTTCTTACAAACAACCTATTTTTGATTGATGCTATTCATATTTAAAGAACTACCTATTAATATAATAATGGGTCTTTAGGTTAAATATTAAGTACCCTAGCTGTCAAAATGTGCGAGTGTTCTGTGTGATTTCAGTGCAAAGTGTTAATTGAGTATTCTAGAAGTGCATTTTCAGTCTTATTGTAGTTTGGTGAAACGGACATATAACTATCTTAGTTGTTTGGCAACATTGAATGTCAGTCCTTTCCACTAAAAACCAAGATTTATTACAATAAAACCTATTAATTCATTCATTCATCTATCGATATTGTTACTTCATTTTCGATCTTGTTTTATCAAATATTCACGTACAAACAATAACTGGGTACCGAGCTATGTGGGTATTCATGGTAATAAGTGTGCAGATGCCCTTGCAAGAAGAGTCACTGGTGGATAACTCCATTGATATTTTCCTTGAAGGCATTGAGGATCAAATCTCCCACATGCAACATAAAACCAATTCCATCTGGCATGAGTAATGGCGGGGTGAGGTCACTAGTCTTCGTGGTGTCCTTCAGGACTTGGGCCTGGTGGGCCCTTCCGTAACCCTACTTCCAAGAAGGGATCGAATAGTGGTCAACTGGGTTGCCACTGGCCATACCCGTCTTACTCGTGCTTAGTGCAGAAGCTCGAGATGTTTTGTGTGGGAGATGTGTGGGTGATCTGTCCATCTGCCACTTTCTGGAGGACTGCCAAGCCCTTATGAACCTCCGAGTCCAGCATCAGCCCCCTCAGTAGGTTGACGTTTTATTCGGACCAGACAAGGTCCGATCCTGTTGTTGTACCTGAGAGCCGATGAGCTTTACTACGAACTGTGATATCTAATCTGTGATATATTTATATAGTCATAGTTTTATTTCACTTTTCGCTGATTGTATATAGTAGCATGCATATAGTTATTAGCCTATTTTACATCTAGTCTTAGTTGTATTACTTTATTTTTGGGGTTTTTTTTAATCCACTTTGGGGGCTAAACAGTAGTCATCACTCTACCCCTCTTTTTTTCCCCTCCGAGTTGCCAGTGAAGTCCATGATGGCGCTCCTTTTTAGTCAAGAATGGCAACATGGCTCCCTTTAGAATCGTGAAACTTCCAGTGTCCCTTTAGACACCTTGTTCAATGCCGCTAATGACCCTTCTGGTGGAGGTGTGGCTTAAACCTTAATAAAAAATGATAAAATAAATGAAAATAAAAATAATAATAATAACCTTGCTGTGAATGAAAACGTTTCCGCACTTTGTTTTTGTTGTGTCCGCCACTGGTTGGTTGTTTTATACAAAAACATGGAACGTGTTTTTGCCATCATACCCAGGCCGAAAATGAAACAAAATTACAGTTACGAGACGAAATTAAAGCTGCGAGACAATATTATCCTGACGAAATTACAGCCGCTACCACATATGGTTCAATGCAGGAAGCTGAAATTTGAGATGAAGGCTCAAGGGCAAATGCTGAAGACGTCTGAGTGATCACTGATCAGCTGAGTGACCTCCAAAGTCATTTTCTCTCCTATTCACGCAGAAAGCTGAAATTTGAGAGGGAGGGTCAAGGGAGAATTATATAACTTACTTCAGTTACCATAAACCAGTATTGTCAATTACCTCTGGGGAATGAAATAAGTTTTATAGCTTCTTGTGTGCGAAGTGTTTACTTTCCCTGTGAACTCGGAAAGAAAAGAAAAGACAAGTTTTCAACAAAGGTCGGAAACGGATTTTCGGGGGAAAATGACTCAAAATGTTATAGCTGAAAAGCCCAGTGATGTTGCGACTCCGTCGAAGTTTTCCTAACTAGAAAGTGAACCCCCTTCTAAAATTGAGCCTGATTTTGAAAACGATTCGATGATAGTGAAAGATCGTCTATTATTTCATATCAGGATGCTAAGAAAAAAGTCTATACAAACAGAAAAAAACTGAGGATTCTCAGGAAGCAGGAGAAAACCTGAACTTTATTAGTGCGAGTTTATGTGAATGAATATGAAATAATATTAATTTTATAACAAATATTAATAATAACTAAATTAAATTTGTTCGATTACTTACCTAGTGAACTATTCTATCATCTTCCAGAACGTTGTTGTGCAAAGGTGGTGTACCTATACCTCTCGACACGCGAGTAGCAAATTGATTTCTAGTGAACTTCTACTGCTCGGATTTCCAAAATTCTTGTGAAAACATGACCTTCAAGGCATTCCATGTAGCTCAAAAAGAAAAAAAAAACTATTAATTTATTGGTCTCTAACATTGAAATTTCTGCTCCCATTTTACGTTTTAGACCGTTCCGAGCAACTATGGTTCCGTATCTGTCTGTCTGTCTGTCTTGTGCCCGCAAGTCCTTGTAACAAGCTTATTTTCCAATTTTCATCCTATTTGGATGAAATTTTCAGGGAATACGCGGGCAAGGTTGTAGACGGTCTCCTGTCAGTTTGATCGTTCCTGACTCAATACTTCACTCAGCGCATGCGCAAGCGATAATTCTACCAAGCATGAATTTCTAACGCCCTAGTGGTCAGATCTCGCTCAAATTTGGATGATAGTTAGGGGATGACAATTTGATCATGCCATATCAATTTCAACGTGATTGTATCATTAATAGCTACTGCGCATGCGCCAATGTAAAATCCTTGTAACGACCTTAATTTCCTCAGTTTTCATCATCTAATTTTGATGAAATTGTCAGGCAGTGCGTGGTGCGGGTTAGGTTGTAGTTGGTCCCCTATCAGTTTCATTGTTGCCAAATCAATACTTCACTCTGCGCATGCGCTAACGCAAATTCCATTATGCTCCATTTTTCCACACTCTAGTTAAATTTTGTTCAAATTTGGATGATAGTTGGGAGAATACGATTACCCCACATCAAATTCAACATGATTGTATCATTACTAGCTATTGCGCATGCGCCGATGTGAAATACTTGTAACGACCCTAATTTCCGCAGTTTTCATACCATTTTGATGAAACTGTCATTGAATGCCCGGGTTTGGATGCAGACGGTGCCATACCTATTTCATGTTCTCAACTCATCAGTTCACTGCTCAATCTGCTCATGCGCAAACGTAAATTACATTGATTATAATTGTTTTGTTTCTTAATAGACCAATTATGACGTTCACGCTATTTCTTGATTTGCTCTTTTCTGCTATGGAATTTTTCAAGATCATTTAAAAGTTTTCAATGATCTATGTATTCATGATGCGTAAAAGAGGAAGCTATGTGCGTAACTAAATACTAATTAAATTCTTGTAATTATCAAGAATGTACATTTGAAAGGATTTCTATTTATTTTAGAAATATTTTTTCCCATTAATAAAACTCCAAAAAAAAAAAAAAAAAAAAAAAAAAAAAAAAAAAAAAAAAACTGCCAAACCTAACTTTTCATACTTTTTTTTTATTGTTAGTCTTTTGTGTTAAAGTAAATTGTCAAACGAAACATAGCTTGACGGATCATAGAAAGGAATCGGGGATCTGGAATAAATGAAACAAGAATATGGAGTACAATTCCTTTATATATATAATCATTAGGTAGTTCACATTAAGGTTGGAACGTGGGGCCCCGATCTTCCTTAAGTACATCTCATCGAATTCACTATAAATAAGGACATTTTTCACATTTTCAAACAAGAAAGAATACAAAAAAATCATAAGATATCGGACAACTTTTCTATCTTCTTGCATTTAATTATAACCTTAAAAATAACAAAATCAAAGGAACAACGCTGAAGTAGGACAACGAAACATGAAATCGGGCCCCCGTTTGCAGCCACTACTTTTTCGATACTATATACAGAATATTGTTATGCTATACATAAAGTAGTTGATATTTATATACTTTAATAATATACTTATGTAGAAAATAACATGTAGCCAGGCACTTTTTTTGAAAAGTGCGCAGTCTCCTGTACAAACTTGGAAGTAAAAAGTTTGAACCGCCAATTTGAAATTTAAATCCACAATTTTTCATCTACTGAAAAAATACGAAAAGTGGGGAGGGGATAAAATGAATTTAAATACCCAATTTGAAACAACCTAAATTTAAATTGACGCTATTTATTCATATTTACATACACACAACTATAAGCTAATTTTCCTTTTATAATTTTTTTCGATTTTTTTAGCTTTTTTTTAGAACAGAAATCTGCAGCAGATAATGCCCTTAGTTTAGTTTTTGAGTATACACACTATGAGATAAAATGTAGGTACTTCATTCTACGAATACGTTGATATTATAACTTCATAATAATAGTATATACAACATTGAAATATCGTAAAGTATATAAATTAATATAAACCAGTCCGCAAAAAGTTTGGAGAAAAAAGCAGCGGCCGATTCTACGCTCTGTTTCAATGATTTTGAAAACAGTATCATTATTTTATTTTTTTTTTTTTTTGCGGCCAGGTCAATATGATCCTTTCACTAGGTAAGATTTTTGTTTTATTTAATATTTTTTATTCCACCACGGAGACATAGTGCTGGTTCCACAGCTAAAAAATGCTACTTCTTTTACATAACAGCCTTAAAATATGACTAAAAAAAACGCAATAACAATATTTAAATATAATATATTAATCAGGTGAACATGTGCGTCTTATTTTATCAAATGCTCACGTTACGATTTCGTTTTTTTTTTTTTTTTTTACTTTAATTTACGAAACGAATAAACCAACGCAAATATCGGAGTTGGGAATGAGGGGGATCAAGGATGTACAGGGGAGGGGGAAACGAGTAAGGAATTATAATATATTTCCCATTATTTTTACATATAATATTGACACAACACTGATGTGCGTTCATAAAGTCAATTAATAATTTAAAAAAAGCTAAATTCATCGGTAGATCAATTCAAATAGAAACTACGATTCTTATTTATATCCTCTAGTGTACATTGAAAAACATTATCGTGAGACCACTCCAAGCCACCATTACGTAAACGACAAATAAACAAACATTTCTTTGCACACAATATTTTTATTCAAAAACATTAATTTTCATTCGAATCTAATCAATACGGTAAAATTAGGGTTTGGCTAAAATTTATGTTTTTTCCTTTTTTTGTTTAAAATTTTGTATTCCTATATATATATTTTTGTTTTTTTATTTTTTTATGTTTTTTGTCAATTCTTTTCTCGGAAGGTTGGGATGTGCCACATAGGTATTCTTAAGTTGCGCTGCTGAACAACACGGAATTCTTGTAATATCCCGGTCGGTTGTCTGTAAACAAACAAGAACAGAGGGGGGATAATTAAACAAAAAAATTTAGCGTTAACAAAGTTCCAGATACAGGAATAATGAAAATTTAAATACTTCTGTTTTCGTTTGGGTGTGATTTTGCTCGTGAGTCTACCGTTTGACGTCAAAATTTTATTCGAAAAACATCTTGATAAGAGTCCAAGATTATCATCATTTTTGTGAATCAACTCATTTGTGTTACTTCATTTAAATTTAGGTTTTTTGTCAAATTATAAACACAGCTGGTGGTTATGTTAAGGGTTGAAAAACTGGCAGCCGTAAACCTGAAATAATTTATTATCACAGAAAGATTGCTGAAAATGTACCTATTTGAAAATCACCCATGACAAAGTTTGAATATTTTTTCCCACGAATTCTTAGTAACTTAATTCATTCTGTAACTAAATGCTGAGCAAAATTTACCAAATTGGTTTATATTAAAACTAACCTTGGAGGGGTGATTTGTCCCTTTCTGTGTTTTGCTGCCGGGCTTTGCGCTCTAGTTCTATTTCTTGTGCCAGGGTCTCTGTAACAGAATATTTCTCTATGAGCTCGAATAGTTTTTTTTTTACTACAGGCAACATTTTTTCTGTAAGATTTGGGACATGCTTTCTGGAAAATCTGTTTTTGGGAGGCACTGGGAACGCAAGTGAGCTGACTTTGAATTTCTATTCGTGTGACGTCATGTCTGTTTGGATGTCGGGTTGATACACAGAGATATTGACGGATACTAACTAGAGGAATCGTAGTGAGCATTTGTTATTAACAATATTAATGTCAATTGAAAGTAATTATTGATTTTCCGATTAATATTACATATAATGACTGCAGTACAAACATGTGCAAAATTACAACAGTAGGTAGTTGTTTGTTAGACAAATACCTGAGTAGAATAACTGAAAGAGTAATTTCATCATATTCACGATATATAATGTGCTGCATTTTCAAACGTATAAAATTGGGTGTAGATGTTGAAATGGTGTGTGTAATCTTATGGAAGCATTTATTTCATTACACTCCTTGAATGGTTCAGAAAAAAGACAAGACACGATGTAGTAAAATCGCTACATCGTTTTTGCAATCAATTATAATCATGATTGCGATATAATGAGAGAAAGTGTGATCATATGTCAAATGATGGTTTGTTATATGAAGAGTAGGTATGCTTTACAATGTAGCAGATCTGTAGTTGGATTTGCGAACCCGAGCCTATTGGAAGAATATAGAGCTTTGAACCCGAAATCAATAATGAATTGTGTTTTTAAGGTATCGATGAATCAAAGAAGTAATGAGGGAAACGTTACTGCCAAACCATTCATTAATGATCCCAAGAAGTAAAAGACTGCGGAACTTGCAGATTCTTTTGAAGGCTGTCGGATACAACTTTGATAGTGGGTTAGTAAAGAGGCGTTGTGGTGTTTGAGTTGTTTAATTAAACGTAGTTAATGCTAATGAAGCAGGATATTTTTCCATGGAAAATGTGATCAACGTCGTAGCGCGAAATGATCATTAAAATTTCAAGAAGCTGTAACTGTTCTGGAAGGTCTCGATGCGGAATTATTGAAGCAAAGAGTGATCATTAGGAGGGAAAGCATAACCAGAGGTAAACCTCAGAGGTCGTGTATAATTAAATGTGGAAATCATGTTTGCGTTCGTATAGTCGTCGGCAAGGCTCCGTTATAGGAGTGCTGGGGATGGGGTGTAGCAGTCACGTTGCTGGAAGGTTACGAGGCTGGGAAGGGTTTAATGCTGTTATCAATATTAAGGCAAGACCGACAAAAAGGGTTGCAGGCCTTGGAGGAGCAATGAGGATTAGGATTAACAGACGAGATGTAATGACGAGTGGGAAGGGTGGGGGTGGGTTAAAGGCATGGAACGTGAAAAATTGATGAAGGTCTGATTCAGGGTGGTCAGACGACAAAGGTGCTGAAGTGTTCGACATTACTGCTGGGGTGAAAACAACCGGCCCCCAGACAATTGACAGTCTTACCAGTATGGCCTAACTTCAGAGGGACGCCGTAATGACCACAAGCAGTACTCGTATTGATAAAAAGCTGTTGAAATAATTTCACAGGGAAACAGAGAATTACATTCTCAAAATCTCACACTTTAACAGCGTTCACATTCTAAATATAACAACTGTGTCTACATGTTCGCGGTTATGAATTAATGTTTGGATGAGTGAAGTTTTGGATGAGGTTTTAGATATTTTAAAGTCAACCTAGGCGATGATTTCATCTATCATAAATGGAAACACGACAGTATTAGGAAAACATCTGGTTGAATCAGTTTTAACTCAAAGTGGAAATTAAGACTCCAGCTGTTAAAAAATAGAAAATTAATAATTGGCAATAACATAACTGTCATTACCCTGCCACATTACTGATGACAGGTTAAGCAAGACTTTCTCCTTCGAAATTAGAACAGTAAAAATGGTCAAGGTAAAACAAATATTTTTATCTACGGTAGGTAAAGCCTATAAAAAAATTAATAAACAAAAATAAAATTAAATCACGTTCCAGTCCATCGTTCATCTAAAGGAAACTGTACATCCAATGAAGGCACGTCCGATCAGTCCCGACAATTTCTATCATTATCAACCATTGAAGATGATTATAATGTCTGAAGAATGGGATCTTCCCTCCTTCGTTGCGCCTCCCATAGTTATTATTGAACCTCACCGCCTTTCAAATGGGAAGGTATCAGAAGCACCCGCGATATCAAAGAAGAGAGAAATAATACTGGTTCGTTTTACGTGTTTAAAAATGAAATAATCAGTTCCGATTCGAAGACTGAGGGCTGCGCTTTATTTTCGGTTGGATATTCATTCGGCAAGTCATAACGATAAGGTTGAGAGATCGAGGGGCGATTTAGGTTGGGAATGTACCTAATACCCGGGAAGAGGTTTTGTTAGAATCAGATTATTCAGGCTAAACACCATTGATTCAATATTGCTATAAAATATAGATCTTCTATCTAAGAAGAAAAGGATTCGTAATGAAAGAATCCTGTGACTGGGTTCTGGTCTTGGATAGATGTTATATGGATGACTGTTTGTACAACTGAAACCGAGATATAAGTACAAGATCCAGTGGGTGATCCACAAAAAATCTTGGATTTAAACCATCTCATCACGTTTACTTGAGTATAAGATCTTGAACGAATTACAGTTTCATATAGTTCAGATGTACCAAATCCTAAAATGCCTTCTTACAACATGTTGTGGCACAACCATTTTGGAGGAGAAAGTGAGGGGTGGAGAGTAAACAGTACTGAACAAATGCAAGAGTTATAAATATGAATATAGGAGTTATATCAGTTCTGGAGACCAGAACTCCGATATCAGTTCAACCTCATGGACCATCTCTACCTATCCCTCAAACAATCAAACAAAACCAGAAATGTCAAACGACACGCGCTGGCAACAAAAATCTATATCCGCGAAAAATCTATATGTGTCCTCTGACTAGCTTAGCACATCAGTATCTATACCTAACTCAAATTCCCCGTTAAGTTATCAATCAATGTCTACGTGATTGTTGTTTAACCTCTTGAACCATCTCTATGAATCCATCCTGCCAAACATATCCAGAAATGTCAAACGACACCCGTTGGCACAGATAAGGAGTTGACCACAAAGTCTGCCAAATATCTTTATTGTCTCCCCCAACTAGCTTAGCACCTCTGTTTCTACACCTAACTCAAATCCGCTGCTCCTTCACTAATCTGAAGCGAATAGGAAATTACCATAAGGAGCTGATAGAGGGGGAGGGGGTTGAGGAAAGATCAATATTTGATGACCGAGACTCCGAAAGCTTGCGGATGACCGAATTCGGCTCGATTATCAATTCATTTGTTGCCAAAGACGCTCAAGGGGACCGGAAGGGGGGTCCAGGCCCAGCATCCCTCCATAACTCACCCCTAAAACGGTCGAACCCCTTCATCTGGATCTCAAGGCCACCCCCTCCTTAGTAATCTCGTAATATTTCCATGAATAACTCACATTACCCTTTTTTCTTCTTCTTCCTCTCTGAGTTAAGGAATTGGATTTATGAAGCGTTTTTCCCCAAAAGGGTTGGGCCGCGCCACTTTAGCCTTTTCTTATTGGGAAGGGGATCAAATGGTCATTTCACACTAGACATGACGTGAATGCTGGAAAAGGGAGTTATTTCTTCCCCTCGATCCGCTCGGTTACCAACCCCCCAATGAATCAACATCCAGAAACCACCGGAATCAAAAAACATTTTTCCTCATACACCCAATAACGTCTGACATTACTGTACACCAAGATCAGAATTACACATTACACCTGAACCGGGGGGAATTATTGGGGATTATTAATGGCCCAGATCGGTAAGTATTATGTGATTATTTCCGAAAGGCTTGGAGGTTGCATTTAATGTTAAACCCATAAAGATTTGTCCTGTTGAAAACAGAAGTTAGTGAAAAATGTTGTCTATTTCCACGAAAGATAAAGAGTTACAATGTAAAATCGATTTCGACGGTTAGGCCATCATCAGTAACAAACAATAACAGAAGACACATTAGAAAGGACACAGCTTTTATAGTCACAGATGAAGGGATATTGAATCCCATTGGTGAAGAGAAAGGAAAGGAGGCAGGAGGTACAACCATTTAAGTGCAAGCAAAGCTAATCAGATGAAGTGAAAGGAGGGGAATAATTACTGGTTTCAACAGTTTGAAGGGATAATTTCAAGCTTTACGGAAATGGACTTATCAGTGGAGAAATATTGAGGGATATCCTAATTTAAACATTTATCAGATGTTACTTTTGATAATGTCGAATTTTTCAAGTTAATTCAACATACCTCCGTTTGGACGAAAATGAAGAAATTCTACAAACTGTTTATCTGTCAATCAATAATTCCCCTTCACTTTGCTTGCACGTAATTGGTTGTACTTCCAGCCCCCTTTCCTTTCTCTTGACCAATAGGATTAAATCTCCCTTCACCTGTGACTATAAAAGCTGTGCCCTTTCTAATGTGTCTTCAGTTATTGTTTGTTACTGATGATGGCCTAACCGTCGAAATCGATTTTAACATTGTAACTCTTTATTTTTTCGTGGAAATAGATACGTTTTTTCACTAACTTCCGTTTTGAAATGGGTTTCCACAACTTAGAGTGATTTAGATCGTTGTCCAGTTGGTTTCATTCAGATAGTCTGCATATGCCTGAGCCTCAAGTCCTACCTGATTTTTGAATTTATTTGTAACACCAATATTATATTGTTTGATTGAATTTGTGTATATGTACACAGCTCAAAAGAATTAAGGGATCACTTTTTCTTGTAGACGTCAAAGACCTCAGACCATCGGACAAAGTTCATATTATATCACATGATTAGGTACCAATTGGGGATGGGATGCACCTTATTATTTTTTTCTTTTTCTCTCCAACAGTGAGAAAGATCAGCGATATCAAGCTCCGACTTGAGCCTAAACAGAATGGAATCTGAGCATTTTTCACATGAGAAGTAGGTAACTCCCTCCCCCCGAATTTACGGAGAATGAAATCGCCCAAATTAAAATGTGAAATTGGGTGGGGATATAACATATAATTGGATCATTGAATAATATAATTTGAATTCATCTAAATAAATAGAAAATACGTGGAGGCAATTGAAGGAAAACCAATAAATGGAATAGAGAAGCATTTTTCACAAACACACCATCTGATTCTTTCGTATCTGTTTTGGGTCAACCACAATCAATTTGAAGTTTAAAAGTAAATTTACGGGTCGATGTCGTAACTTTAGTTTGAAACTTCGTTGAAGAAAAAGTACCTAGAAATGTCTCAAAACTCTTTATTTCACAGAAATTCAAACACTATCAAGATTATAAAATATGAGATGGCGATGCAATCATACCTTTCTAATTCAGTTTTTAAACCTCGCTGAGTTGATAGAATATTTCTTCATTCAACTATCATTACTTCAATTCTTCTGCTCCTCCTCTTTAACATTGATTGGTTTTATACTTAAGCATCAATTTTATTATTTTTCAATTAAGTCTACTTTTTCCGTAATTATGTAGCGAACCGAGTTCTTATAGCACAGTATAAAAATTGATATACCTAACCGGATAAATATTTACTTTCAATTTTCCGTTTGTGAAGTCTTTTTACTATAATAGCCCCTATCGCCGCAGTATAAATTAGCGGCTATCGCAGGATAGGTTTTTCATTGTGATTCAGAGATTTATTCTTCAATTGAGTTTGAAATAAATTATAATACTCGACGTGAAGTGAGGAACGAGACGATAATAAAACCGATTTTTTTAAAAGAAGAAAATTATTAAATATTAATGAAATCTAACAATCAGAAAATCTATTTCATTCTAGGTAAAGTTACCTAAACACAAGTGCCAGCCCCTCATTAATGACATTACTAAAAGCGAGATCTGAATTGGTACCTAACATATTTTTATCGAATTCAAATTATATTGGCTGCTTGGCTGAGAGTTACTAATAGTGATGGTAGTATAGGTCCGACATCAATGAAATTTCTAATGAACCGTCTAGGAGCGAAACCGCACAACTCATGGAAATTTTATCAAAATTAGACTAAAAATTATTATATTTTCTACCTTGGAAAGGAACTGGAGACACACAGACAGATCGACACAGAAGCAGTATTGTATGGCAAGCTCTGATACGCAAAAAGTAAGTGGCTATTTCGATTTTGGAGGCGAACATTTCTTTGGCTTCTTGCAAGAAGAAGATTTTTCTTCTCGATTTTTCATCACTTCAGCCCTTTGGCTTGTTCAAAATTGATGTCACTGTTCATGGTATACGGTCGATATATGATTTGTGGTCCAAATTCCATAAGCTTTGGTTCCGTTGTTTTGGAGAAAAGCTGTGGAGAGTAGTCTGACGGATTTATTTAATTATTATTTCGATTTTTGGATTCTACACATCTTGAAACTTAAACAGACAAATTTTGAGGGGGGGGGGGGGGGTTGGTGCGATTACACTATTGAACATAACTTACTCAAAATAGTAAACCAATACAATATATGTGTGCTCAATGTGTTTATAAAACATACTTAAATGATGTAGTAACTAGAGGTGTTGCTTGTACCTACTTGAGGCTTGAATATGATTATATACAATGACGCCGAGTGCATTCAACACTGTAATTTTCTCGGAGAATTTCTCCCACGCTTGAGATATCGCTTAGACCCCCAGTGGATGCAGCATAAGGGGCGATTTAACTCCACAAAGTGATGATCAGTACCATATAGATCACGACTGGTAATCTTCGAGTGGGATTACAAACGAGATGTATTTGAGAGAGCAGCGCATGCTCAAATGGCCAAAAAACGGTTTGCTCGGCCGGTCACGAGCCAAAAACCTTGGCGGGACAGTTTAAAAAAGATGATAGCTCCAGTCATCGCCAAGGGAAAATCCTAGGCATTATTAGAAAGGTTCCGTGAAAAAGGAGTATTTCGTTACTTTGTGGATGAGACAGAGAGTGGCCTGTAATTTCACAAAATCGAGAACTTTGTGAGGCGAGAGCAGGAGGAAGGGGATCGTTCATGAGATTACGTTTCCCTTCCTTTTTTTCCCCGTGTTAAAGCCAGCGTCACGACAACGGCACTCGTGAGGGAACCACAGAATACGAATGTAATTTCATAAAATAAGAAATGGGATTTGATTAAACGTTTATGGAGTGATGGGACGGTGCAGGGGGGGATTTTTTTCTGGAGGGTAATGCGAGTAATTGTGGTGCGGAGTGGAAGGATCTCTTGGGCACGGGGCTATATCGAAGCCGAGGCCTCCAATCAGTACCGTGGATAGCTGTAATTGCGCATTGGCCCGCTGGAATCATGGGAAATGGAATGACCCCTGGGATGACCTTTCGCATAGCACTTTCGGAGGGCGGAGATCTCGCGCATTGTTTGGGTCAATGGCAAATATGGACGGAACCACTCACGAGTTCCGAAGGCCTGACTGCAACAGAGCTCTGTGGAACTGTAACATTTTCCAAGGCCGCGAGAACAAACCAAACATCTATTGCTCATTACAACGGCTTAGGATGCTCTTTTTTGATGTCAAGGTCAAAGAATCACACTCATTGATGTGCTTCTGCAGCTGACCCAGCTGAAACGCATACATTTCTAGTCAGATCTGGGAACTCTGGTTGAGATGAATGCAACAATGGATGGAATATAGATATAGAGGTGGATCCAAAAATATTGCAATCACCAAACAGAAATTTTTGTTAGACGTAAAGCGACAGGACAAAAACGTGAACTGTAGGGAAGCTTGTGAGGAGCTCAGCAAGGAATTAGCAACGAAGATGTAAGTTACAGATCTTGTTCACGATGGTAAGATGACCAACTCGTATATTATTCCCCATTTTATAGTATAATTGTTGATAATATTATAATATAAAGTTAAAATGCCTACCAATATAGTGAGTATTCAAAGCTAAGTTGTATACAATAGGTGTGTTTCCGATTTTTTTGGGGGTAAATTAGGTCGGACATTCTCATCTCGAGGTTAAGCGATAATCATCAGAAAATAGGAGCGTAACGCGCTAAATGTCAAATGATTTTGTCTAATTTTTGGCCGGGTCATGATGACAAAAACATGTTCCATGTTAAAGAAGGTGAGATTGTTATTCGACAAAATATTGAACATGTGGGGAGCTCTTCGAGATAATATGAACTGAAATGAAAAGCCCAAGGAAGATTTAAATGGGGTGGGGTGGCGTTGAATTCCCTCGAGCCTTTACACGGTTTTTACAACTTAACTCTCGGTTGTTGAGGTTTAGCGTTTTCGTATTCGGATTTCTCATTTGCAATAAACCAGCTCCCTTCTCTTAGCGGCCTGTCTTCCTCCCCAGTCTCGTGCATATGAAATGAGCCGTCATATGAATATCTTCCCGTAATTCCCAACTTCCACCCGAAGGCGCCATTGTGGGAGTGCCCGGACTTAAAACCCCGAAAATCGACTTAATAATAAAATAGGAGGTGCGGGCTGGAAGGTCTATCACCCCTATCGTATGAGTCGAGAATTCGAGGATCCGAGAGTGTGGTGGGTACCGGAAATCAGCCTTGGCGGAATATGATTCACGCAGTTGAATTATGAAATGAACGGAATGTTGCCACTTGGCCATTGAAAATTCATGAAATAATTCAACGTCTTGGATGTGACTGTTGGCCTGATGAGGAAAAACTATTAAAAAAATGAACCCGTATAAGTTTGTAATTAGAATCAGATGCACGAGCTTTGAAAAAATGTCCTTTATGAAGGGTTTGAAGAAATGATATGACATCATTTCGGAGGCTGAATACGGGAAAGGACTAGTTTCCCACATTTCACGTACTGAAAGAATAAAGTATAAAATTAAGATAAAAATGAATAGTGAAACTACGCAAATTCTATCATTTCCTTCCCAGTGGAATGCACATTAAACAATTCAAACTTTCAGAAATTCTACTTGCTACTGAATGAATCTATAGGTACTCGGGAATCTAAGTAAAACTGAAAATCTGAAAGTGAATCTACTTCCTATGTTTGATGGATTTACGTAGTTTGTATCGGTCTCTAAAAGAAGCAATAAATGCATCAAGGGATTGATGGGAGTATCAACGGGAAATATTTATTTTTAATCCTCCAATTCACTTTAATATCGACGAGAGAGTCAAGAAAAAGACCAGAAGCAATATGATGGCACAATCGATGTTAGTAATTTGGCTTCGGGTAATCCTCGAACGTGAAATAGAAAAAATAAAAGCAGGGGAAAAAAATCTTGTTATCGAAGCTTTAACGAAAAAGTTTAGCAGATTGAAGAGATCCGGGAGAGAGAGAGAAAAAATCGTGGCAAATGGAATAAAAAATTCGTTGAAGCAGAAATGGAAGAGAGGGGACCGGACGTTCTCCGGGTTTTAGGAGTACAGGGGAGAGGGGCTGTGTATGATTGGATTTCCACGGTCAAGATGCGGTGAGACGAACCGTGTCAGAGCAATCTACAAGGCAAATTGTATCGGGAGATGGCCCAAGGATTCCATTCCGTTTTTCCCCTTGGACATTTATATGGTGGGAAGGATATGACCGTACATTGAGTGGCCCATGTGGAAGTGGCCCATGTCAAAAACTGATCATCCCCACCTCTCAAGAGTGGTCAATACGAGGGCCGATTTGAGATGATCGCGGTCGTGTGGGCGTGATGATGATTCCTCGAGGCGGTCTCATTTCAAACTCCC
Source organism: Adelphocoris suturalis (assembly GCA_030762985.1). Taxonomy (NCBI): domain Eukaryota; kingdom Metazoa; phylum Arthropoda; class Insecta; order Hemiptera; family Miridae; genus Adelphocoris; species Adelphocoris suturalis. The sequence goes on from CM061047.1 coordinate 18,204,739, forward strand.
TTTCGAACGTCTTTGGGAATTTATGGCCCCCCTGAGGTTCTTCCTCAGAACTCGAATTTTTTTTTTTTTTTTTTTTTGTATCTTAGGACGTGGAAGTGGTCCATGTCAAAAATGATCATCCCCTCCTCTTAAAGAGTGGTCAATCCGAGGGCCGATTTGAGATGATCTTGGTCGTGTGGGCGTGATGATGATTCCTTGAAGCGGTCCCCTTTCAAACCCCCTGAACTCGAATTCATCTGTTAGTTTTTTGGTATTGGTGGTTTCATGGGCCCGAGATGCGGATGCAACTGAAGGTGTAGGGGTTTTGGAGTTGAAATCACAATTTCGATTAAAATTACAGTACCTGAAGATATGATTACGATTATACCTATGATTACGATAATAATTACATTCGTAATCACAGTTTTTATCTGAAGATATGATTACGATTGACTTTTTTAATGAGATTTAGGCCGTCACAACCGATGTTTCCAATAAAAAAGCCCATCACCGCAGAATTTTCCGTGTAATTACAATAATAATTTTTCCTGCGATTATAGCCGTAATCCTAGTTTTTTCTATGATTACAGCCATACTCATAGTACGTGGAAGTGGTCCATGTCAAAAATGATCATCCCCCTCCTCTTAAGAGTGGTCAATACGAGGGCCGATTTGAGATGATCGCGGTCGTGTGGGCGTGATGATGATTCCTCGAGGCGGTCTCATTTCAAACTCCCTTTCGAACGTCTTTGGGAATTTATGGCCCCCCTGAGGTGCTTCCCCTGAACTCGAATTCATCTGTTGGTTTTTTGGTATTCGTGGTTTCATCGGCCCGAGAACCGGATGCAACTCAAGGTGTATATCAAAGTACAATCATAGGGTTTTAGAGTTGTGATTACAATTTCGATTATATAATCCTGAAGATATACTTAAATTACATTTATGATTACGATTATGATTAAATCTTAATCACAGTTTTTATGTGATTTTTCGTAATCTTGACTTTTATGCAATTACGATTGTAATCACAAGTTTCCGATGTAACCACAAGTTTCCGATGTAACCACTGATATTTCCAATACAGAAGCTGCAGACTTTTCCTTGTAATTGCAGTTATAATCATAATGTTTCCTGTGATTACAGCCGTAATTCTAGTTTTTTTGTAAGGACGTGGAAGTGGTCCATGTCAAAAATGACCATCCCCTCCTCTTAAGAGTGGTCAATACGAGGGCCGATTTGAGATGATCGCGGTCGTGTGATGATGATTCCTCGAGGCGGTCTCATTTCAAACTCCCTTTCGAACGTCTTTGGGAATTTATGGCCCCCCTGAGGTGCTTCCCCTGAACTCGAATTCATCTGTTGGTTTTTTGGTATTCGTGGTTTCATGGGCCCGAGAACCGGATGCAACTAAAGGTGTAGATCAGAGTACAATCATAGGGTTTTAGAGTTGTGATAACAGTTTCGATTATATAATCACAAAACCTGAAGATATACTTACAATTACATTTATGATTACGATTATGATAGAATTCTTAATCACAGTTTTTATGTGATTATATTCGTAATCTTGACTTTTATGCAATTACGATTGTAATCACAAGTTTCCGATGTAACCACAAGTTTCCGATGTAACCACCGATATTTCCAATACAGAAGCTGCAGATTTTTCCTTGTAATTGCAGTTATAATCATAATTTTTCCTGTGATTACAGCCATAATCCTAATTTTTTTGTATCTTAGGACGTGGAAGTGGTCCATGTCAAAAAGTGATCATCCCCTCCTCTTAAGAGTGGTCAATACGAGGGCCGATTTGAGATGACGTGTGGGCGTGATGATGATTCCCTGAGGCGGTTTCATTTCTAACTCACCTGAACTCGAATTCATCTGTTAGTTTTTTGGTATTGGTGGTTTCATGGGCCCGAGATGCGGATGCAACTGAAGGTGTAGATTTTGCCTTTAAATTTTATTATTTCAGCGAAAGGCAAAGCCAAATTGCCGTTTTTATTGACGAAGCGATTCTCCCTCTGGGCCAAACTCCAAAATTCTGCCATTTTATATTATACCTATTCCGAGAAACCTTCAGGTCAGTTCCAAAATTATTTATTTCAAATTCAGCGAATTTGAATTCGAAATCGAACGAGGACAATTCATATACCTCATACTGCATTTGATTTTATTTATCAACATAAATTATGACTTAAAACTTAATACATCGATATAAAAGGACATAATCTTGAAGTGTGTTGAGTAGATTCATTTAGGAGCGCTGTTGTGAATGATTCATGCACAATATTTACTATATGTATATGCATTTATGTGTTGTACACCTAAATGTTTGTGTATTTTTCTACGTACTTTGTGCATTATTAAAGCGAAATACGATGAAATTACTCTTCATAAAAAGACGCCGAACGATTTCAGCACCAGTAATAATACATCCACATTAACTACTTAAAATTTGGAATAAATTATGCGAAGCAGGTGAAGCTCCGAAGCGAAGAACAGCGCAGTTTTCATTGCTTAATCATGACGCATCCATATAATACGATAGGTAATAAATAACGTACGATTACGATTATTATATGTACAGTTACTAAATAAATTATTCGTTTGGAACGCAGTGGATAACTTAGGTATTGGCAAAGGAATTAAAGGAAAGGATATTTGATATTTCTTTCAAAATTGCCACCAACATCCAACAACTCATTACGCGTATGTTTGTTTATCTTTCTGATGCATATTTAGTGGTAATAAAATCATATAACAGAGATATCCCAGAAAGTCAAATGCGAGGCTTCGTCCCACTAACCAACCTATAGTATTAATTCTCGTGGACGTTGATCGTTTAAAAGTTTAAAATTTTTATGTTTAATTTAAATGTTAAAAAAAATTTATTCCAGCTCCAAAAATCAGGTTTTCCAAACAAAAAGATGAGTTCGTTGGCCAAAATTTTTTGAACACATTAAATTGGTTAAATTTCAAAAAATGCACAAAAAATCACTAACAATGGCAATAAAAGGCCAACAAGGGTTGAAATTTTATTTTCTAGCTGAATTTTAGTTAAAAGAAGTTTATTACCGAAAAACTTGAACGTAAAAAATTATGCAGAAATTTATGATGAAAAATGTACTTAAATTTTATTGATATTTGCCGAATGTAGATAAAAACTGCAATAGAAGCTAAACATTCAAAGTCATTTTAGAATTGCCAAATATTATTTAGAACGAGTTTTCTGCCATGAGACTGATAGAGTTAACTAAAGTGTTAATTAACTAATGAACTGAAGGTTAACAATGCATCTTTACTTAAAGTCCTGAATTTTCCAAATAATTTCACATAATATAGTACGATAATTTACGAAAATCACTCATGTGATCATATCACACGACTAGAAATTTCGTTCCGTGAGATAATAGTATTCATGTATATTTAAACAAGTTATTCGAATTTAAAACAAAAAATAGTGGGATTAGTTTTAGGGCATGCATAACTTTTCTGTAGTCATATTGGTGGTCTAGAAAGTAATCATAAATCGTGTTGATGAGATGGAATTTTAAAAAGAATTACCAATTATCAGAATTATCAGGGAGTGGGGGGGTTTCTTGACTGTTAATAGCAGTATACTGGCATCTCTACTATTGATAGTACATACACAGTACTGTACTGTATATAGTGTATACTTAGTACATACACAGTACTGTGTGTAGTGTATATAGTGTATAATTAGTACATACACAGTAAATTGTATAAAGTATACTTAGAACATACACAGTACTGTATATAGTGTATACTTAGTACATACACAGTACTGTATATAGTGTATACTTATGATATACACAGTGCTGTATACCTAGTGTATACTTAGTACATACACAGTACTGTATATATAGTGTATACATAGTCCATAAACAGTACAGTATATAGTGTATACTTAGTACATACACAGTACCTATTGTATATATTGTATACTTAGTGCATACACAGTACTGTATATTGTGTATAACTTAGTACATACTCAGTACTGTATATAGTGTATACTTAGTACATACACAGTACTGTATATAGTGTATACTTAGTACATACTCAGTACTGTGTATAGTGTATATTCAGTACATACACAGTACTGTATATATAGTGTATACTTAGTACGTACACATACTTGGATGACTATGAATAGTAAATGATGTGGGGGTAGTAGTTGCTGTAAGCGAGGGAGCGAGGAGGTTATGTCGTGCGGAACTGGGTGGGGTGCTGCTGGGCGGAGTTGAGGAGCGCCAGGTATTTACCGGAGTAGTTTTGCCAGAAGGCGGCGCCGGAGTTGATGAGATCGAGGGACGAGTAGTTCCAGGGCTTGTCCTGCGGCGGCGGCGGCGGCCCGGACTCCCGGGACGTGGGCGTCGAGGAGTAGTTGGTCGGCGCCGTCTGCTCCGCCGCCTCCACCCGCTCGGCCTCCCGCGGCGCCGCGCTCGAGCCGCTCGCCGTGTTCGTGGTGCCGGTGGAGGTTGAGCGCTCGCGCTCGCGCTCAGCAGCACCGGAGCAGCTGCCGGGTTGCCCGCGCTCGCCGCTGCCGGAGGAGCCGCTTCCCGAGCCGGGGTCCCGGCTCGCGCTCCTCTCCACGCTCGGGGCGCGTGTGCTCGTCTGCGCTACGCTCTCTGTAAAACACAGAAACAATAAACTTGATCAGAACCAATCATGCTAGAACAACGAAATCATTATAATCAATTAAAAAATAACATTAAAATTATCAACATTTTAAGGCCATGAAACGCAAACTGCAAGTATAAATTTTGATTTTTGAGCACAATATTTTTTTTTTCATTTTGAAAGTGAAAACAAAGCTTCCGCTGTATTGCAGACTCGGAAGCAAAACTTGAGAAAAAGAAAAGAATTATAAAAATAAATTCGTGGCCCGGCGATGTGGTAGTGGTCCTGATGGTTTTCGAGAGTGCTGAATCCGATTCCGAAGCCCTTTTTTCATGAAACGTCTAATTTTTGAGGTACGGCACCTGCATTTTTGAGAAAAATCACTGATATTCCACGATAATTTAAGTTCAATTAGAAGGTGATATTCATGTTGGGAATTTGGGAAGACCAGCGCTTACGCTCACGACAAGGAGTCCTAACTATATAATTTATATTGTTCTTCGAGTTGTGGATTCTCCCTTAAAATCTCCACTATTATGTACACGAGTGGCCTATACAAAGAAAATTTATTACTGGCTAATTAATCTAGGTATAGAGGGAGCAGAGAATATAATTCGTAGCATATATGTTTAGTATGGTGTAAGTTGAGATAGTTTATTGAGTAGTAGTTTATTCAATGGTGCATGAATTTCTTTTACGATTATTTTCTACAGATGTATATGTAACGCTTTATTTTTCATTTATTCAATGTTGTATGGATTTCTTTTACGAGTATTTTCTACAGATGTATATGTAACGCTTTATTTTTCATTTAGTTTGGCACTACTCTTGTAGGGCGCTATAGGCTCTCAGCCTTCTGCCTTGCAATAAAGTTGAAACATTATTACCTTAAATTATTTAAGTTTTTATTGTAATTACAACTTAAATAAATAAATAATAAAATAATAATGAAATAAATAATAATTTAACACTGAAAACGCATATACCACACATGATGGGACTGAAATGCTTCCCTAACGTTCCTTTTGCCTAAAACCTGCCAAAAAACGTGTTTTTTTTTAAACCGATTTGCGACGATTTTGTCTACAGTTTTTTGAATTTTTTTTGTACAAATTACTTACACTACTTGGCGATCTTCAAAAAAATTGTGCTACTACTTGGACTATTGCTGCGTCGAATGAAACCAACACCAGCTCTGGAGGTGTAATATTTGCTTTTTCGAGGTTTTTTCAATTTTTGACCCGAAGGGTCAAAAACACCATATTTTTAATTTTTCAGTTTTTTTTATCAATAAAATTGTACCATAATTTACCAAATTTCGGCAATAGGGCATGTGGGGTGCCACAGTCGAAGTATTTTTTTGCGCTGAGTAGGCCGCAACCACTCTCAGATCTCTAAGTTTCATAAGTGAGAAAATTTTATCTTTAGGCGAAAAATGTCCATACTTGACAACAATTATGAGTTCGGCCGCGTGTTCTAAAATTTTCATTGCGATCTCGTCACACGGCTGCTCAGTGTTATTCAGGCAGTGGCTTAGCTAAGTCATTTCTTATGGACAGTCCAAGATTTCATTTTATTTTACAGTTTTAGTATTAATTTCTAGTACTTGCTGTCAAACGTTAATACATTTTCAATGGCTTTTAGTCATGATTTTAAATCGCGTACGCTTTCATATTCACAAACCTACATATTGATTATTAAAGCATAATACTATTTTTAAAAAATATTACAAGATCAACTAATCTGAACGTTAAAAACTACGATAAATACTAATAGGTACCGATGAACTGGGGAGCACTAGACCTATTATTGTACTAGATATACTGCCTGCATAATCATGTCTTTGGACGTTTATCCCTTACAGGTTTATCCCTCAATTGTTAGGTATTTCAGTGCGAAAAACACTGTTTCTGGACAATATCACACAGCTGTATTAAGAACTTCTGCGTCCTTTATGATTCATGGAGAGGCTTGGCCCAGCCTGCCCCTCCTCCTGCTGGTTTTAACATGGTTGCCCTCAATGATCAGAATTTAATGTTATCCAAAAATTTTCTTCGAAAATTCGCTCTATTAGTCATGCTGCATGACTGAATAATACTCCCGCAAATCACCTACTAACATACCGAAGGGAAGATATTCGATCACGCCTTCCCTGTCTCACTTATGGAATCGCTCATCTCCGAGCGGTAAATATAAATGCAAATATCAGTAAGTGACTTTTCTCATTCCATCTCTCTCTCGCTCAAAAAGCTGATTGAAGTTATTTGACTGACTGCCTGCAAGGAGGAAAAATTGAGGCGAATCGGCCTTAGGGTGCACCCCTGCGGCAGCCCCAATTTGAATGTTTTAATATCCAAGGCGCTGAGGGGGGGGGGGGGGGGGGGGAGTCAAGACTGATGCGTCCCTACGAATTACATCTCGGGGACATTTTCGCATCCTTTTTTTAAGCTACAGCGCAAACGATTTTTTTTTCTTTTTTCTTTCTTTACGTCGATTACCCGTCAAACCTGATTTGAAACGCAAATTGGATTTTTGTTTTCGGGTGCCGAAGTTGACAATTGATTTTTCGTCCGTCATTCGAGTCGAGATCGCGAGTGGAATTTATTTCGGGATTGGCTTTCAGCGGTGAGATTACGTGTTCAAACCATCCCGACATAAGATTGATTTATTTATTTATTTATTTATTTACAAAACGGGTGATGCCCAATTACAATATTAATAACAAAATAAATTCGTCTCTTGATGAGGAAACAAAATCGGTGTTACAGAAGAAAGAAAATAACAGTATAGGTATATGTGTAATTATAAGGTTAAAATCACAAACACTTCTTGTAGCTGAGATGAGTTTAGGGCTATGTGGACAGAAGTTTTCAGGGTGGACGGTGGATGGTGCGTAATATTTTTGAGCGGAAGGTTCGAGATGGCTGATCATGGAAAAAGTAGTCTAAGGCTGGATTTCGTTGGAGTATAAGGTTGGCCTGACGAGGGATTCTATTGAGAGGCTGTTCATACAGGTAATTATTAGTGGAGAATTGAATATGAAAAATGGGTTGGTTACGGGAGTAAAAAGCTGGAATATGTAGGTTGATTTCGGAGATGAGTTCGGGACAGTCAATTCGGTTATTCAACAAGTTGAAAAGGAACAAAATGTCAGATACAGTACGACGCTCTTCAAGGCTGGTGAGTCCGCAGCGATCGGCTAGGGTTCTTGAGCTATATTCTTCTTGTGGTATGCGTAGTTTATAACACAGGTATCTCACGAACCTCGAAGATGTGCGTAAGTGAGCATTAATGTTGACGGATCGCGGATTGGGTATTTGTGATGCTTAGTGTCCGAAGTCTAGTGCTCCCGAGACTACTTGAAGGTAGCGGAAGCATTGTTTTCACATCCGGAAGAGAAAATATTTTTGGTCTCCCAAATCAAAATTTTCCACTCGCATTTTACGTTTTAGACCATTCTGAACAACTACTTTGGCACTGTGTCTGTCTGTCTTTCTGTGTGTGTGTCTGTCGGCACATCCTTGTAACAAGCTTATTTTCCACAGTTTTCATCCGATTTAGATGCAATTTTCAGGGAATTTGCGGGCTAGGATGTTGACATTCCCCTATCAGTTTCATTGTTCTTGGATCACTACCTCACTCTGCGCATACGCAAACGTAAATTCTACCAATCATCATCTTCTCACGCCCTAGTCGTCCGATCTCGCTCAAATTTATATGATAGTTGGCAAATGACAATTTCATCATCTTATATCAATTTCAACATGGTTGAATCGTTAATCGCTACTGCGCATGCGCCAATATCAAATTCTTGTGGCACAGAATCTGGATGAAATTTTCAGAAAATGCGTGGCCTAGGGGTTAGTCGGTCCTCAGTCAGTTTCATTGTTGCCAAATCAATACTTCATTCTGCGCATGTGCAAACGTAAATCCCATTAAGCTCCATTTTTTCACGCCTTAGTCGTCCGATCTCGCTCAAATTTGGATGATAGTGGGGGGATGACGATTTGATCATCCCAAATCAATTTCAACATGATTGTATCAATAATAGCTACTGCGCATGCGCCTATGTGAAATCCTTGCCACGACCTTTATTTTCACTGTTTTCATCCGATTTTGATTGTCAGCGAATGCGCGGGTTTGGTCGTAGATGGTCCCGTATCTATTTCATTGTTTTCAACTCATCAGTTCATTTTGCGCTTGCGCAAATTTAAATTAGATTGAATATCATTTTTTCGTCCTTTAATTGACCAATTATGACATTTCACGCTACTTGTTGATTTAATATTTTCCGCTATGGAATTTTTCAAGATCAGAAAACTTTTCAATTATCTAGAAATTCATGATAGGTAAACGAGGAAGCTATGTACCATACCCAACTTGGCGGATTTTTTTTTTTCATGAATATAATACATTTATTACACTAGAGTAACTTGATTTGCGGAGGGTGGATGGTCTTAGCTAATTCCATTTGAAATGGTGATTAAGCTGGTTTCTATTGGGTCAGCGGTCCTGTCTTAAATTAAAATTCTGTATTAAATTAAAATACTCTGATTTCATTCCACCCAGCTATCTAAAGGCAATAGGTGTGTTCCAAGCATCCGTCTGCGTTCATGAACTCGTGAGTTCATGAACTCAGGTGGGTTCCGCGAGTTCACGAAACTTTTAGGTTCAAGAACCCGTCGGTGGGAACGCTATAGTTCACCTGACCCTCACTGCACCAACCAGCGCTAGTGTCTTCTTTAGTAACGTGAAAACCTGGTCATCGAAATCCTTTGAGCATTTTGAAGAAAAGGCCAAAAAGGTGCAAAAAACGGCATTTTAAACTTTTTTGAAGGTTGTTTGCTAATTGCCACCCTCAGACTATTTTTCCAGGTGTGAAGGGTATGGGATATCATTCCTACTTAGAATAAGAGTAACTGTTGAACATTTCATCAAAATCCTTCGAGCCATTATTGAGAAAAGACAACTAAAAAAAGTGATTAACACGACATTTTTTCAAGTAAGGTAGGGTGGGTCAAGTGCGTACCTACGAGAAAAACATTAGTTTGACTTGGCCTGCCAGTTACCAACTACCCTTGAACAAATGTTTTCTATCTAAGTGTAGACAGCTGATAAAAGAAAACTGACGGTCGTAATAATTATTAGATGAAGCAAAGTGAAAAAGATATGTGAAAAACGATAACACAACACGCATCAAGCAGGCTAATGACAGGGCATTTAGCGAAAAGGTTTGCGATGAAATGAATTTTTGGAAGGTTCTGAAAGGTTTCCTTCAGTTCGAGTTCTCAACCCTATCCCCGAGCAGGTCTGAAAAGTTCATGAACTCACTGAACTCAGTTCATGAACCTGACGCGGGGGGAACACCTTAGCGAGTGTTGAGTTCCTGAACTCAAAACGCTTGGAACAGGATTCACGTGCGCAAAAGGTTTGGCGCCGAACCAGTTCCGAAAAGTTCATGAACTCGCGGTGGTTGGAACACAGCTAATACTTGTTCCGCAGCGTCTGATCTGAGTATTATATTTTATTTTGTTACTTTCATTAGTGAGGTGCTGTTTTCTAAAAAACTATACTCGCATGATAATATAAAATCTCTCTTTAGTGGTCGCTGAATTTTTCGCTATTGAGAGGGACCTCTCAATTAGGGACAATTATTCCGTATAGAGAGGGTCTTCCCATTAGCCACAAATCACCCCTATCAAGAAGTTTGATGAAAAGAAAATGATGAGGGTTTCACTATTGGGAGGTGTTACTTAAGGGAGGTTTCACTGTACTTTACCACTGTATTCTATCACTATAATCATGATGACTTTCTTGTTCAATTTGAAAGTATGAAGAAAGGAAAATGATTTGGAACGTTGATTTTTCATAACACTGGATGGGGCCGTGACAAATGTTCGCTATTGAGAGGGTTTCACTATTGGGAGGGGTTACTTAAGGAAGGTTTCACTGTTTTATATCACTGTATTCTATCACTATATTCATGATGACTTTCTTGTTCAATTTGAATGTTTGATGAAAGGAAAATGATTTGGAACGTTGATTTTTCATACCTCTGGATGGGGATTGACAAATGTTCGCAATTGAGAGGGTTTCACTATTGGGAGGTGTTACTTAAGGGAGGTTTCACTATATTCTATCACTGTATTCTATCACTATATTCATGATGGCTCTCTTGTTCAACATTGCGGTTGGTGGCGCTCATTATTCCATATGGAAGTAGCTCCCAGTTTTCATTATGCAGAACAAGAAATAAGTATTCTCCGAAATCATCTAAGAAACATCTCAATAAGTACTATGCTTGAAAAAAAGCTGTTTTGCCCATTTTTGACCGTTTTCCAAATAATATCTATAGCCTATAGCATTTACAATCAAGTTCAGTCAATTGATTGCGAAAGCTTGTGACTCTTTCTTTTATATTCGTCTTTTAACAATATTTGATCTGATTTTCTTTCTTATTATGGCTTGAAGGAGGCTTGTCGGCAGTCAGCCACATATTTCCCCACTTCAATCAGCTTTTGGGAGTGTGGAAGAAGGGGGAAGGCCTTCCTAACATTTGCATTTATATTTAACGCTCAGAGATAAACGATTCCATGAGTGAGACGGGTTCCGAAGGAGTGCCCGATATTGATCGAATAATAATCCCACGTTGGGATACGAGAAAAATACGTAATGCCATTCATTTTGTATCTTCGTAATGCTTTTGGTTATTACTTACCGTAAGTTTATGCTGTGCGTTTACTAAATGCCGTTATCATTATTATAACCTATTAGGGCGTCCCTGTGATTATCAAGTTGCACGTGTAAATCAAGCTTGATACCGGAGAAAGAAAAGTTAAACATGAATATATTCATTGTCTCCAGATATTAAAAAATAAGTAGATTGTCCTCCAAATTCAGGCAAAATAAATTAGTCTTCCTGCTAATTCCGTGCATTCATCGATATCCCCTGCGCACGCACAAATACGGAATTCTACGAACGCCGAAGTATTTTCATGAACTAGACAGATTATACAGAGATAAGACAGATTGCGTCGACCATAGTTGGGCAAAAAGTAGAGATAACTAGTTAACGATAAATAATCGTTATTAGTTACGCGAAACTGTAACTAATAACTAAAATTAGTGGTTATTCATTGAGAGGGTAAATAATGCTAAGTGTGCCTAACTAATTCTATGACTACTTATTGATTCTACGAGTATTAGTTATAAGTAACCCCCGTAACTAATAACTATTAATATTACAGTTACGATAGTAACTAATGACTAATTCAGTAATTATTTTTTAAGAAGATGACTACCAGCTAGACCCGAAAAGGGCCTATCAGATCTTTCCCACCTGTCCCTGAGGCCTAAAGAGGGTCCAGCTAGGTGACTATCCTTTTCAACTTTAACGCAAGAATTTCAGAAAAAAAATTCAAGATTTTTTTTATATTTCGATTAACAACGCAATCGTAGCTTTGTTTTCGAAGATATTTAGCTTCCATTACTGCCCTCAGCTTTGTGAATGGTTTGCAGATTCATCTACTTCAAGTTCAACTTCCCGTCAGGCTCTGTTGCTAATCGCCTTGTTGATCATTTGTTTTCACTCCAGTTTGATTATTTCAGTGTTGTTTTATCAAAAATGAATGACCAGCAGATCAAAAATTATTCGCTAGAGTTGGAATTTTTTGAAGAAAACCCTTTTTGAAAAAAAGGTTTGTTATTTCTCTTCGCTTTTCTTTATGAAACCCAATCTAGGTCTTATGGAAATTCAACTTTTGAAAAACAGAGACATCTCTGTCTATAGGAATTTTCCATTTGTTTTCAATTTTTGGAACGATTGTCATCCAATTCGTTCGTTCACTTACTTTAGAATAACACCGGATAAGGGAAAAGTTACGTTGTTCATTTATGATTATGTTCATTTATTTATTAAATACATATTTTAAATTCTATTTTCATGTAACCTTAATCAACAAATATTGCATTTTATCCATTACAATTATAATGGTTAAAGTCTGAATTATTTACAAATACTCAACAATTAATTTTTGGTATCGGAGACCTTTTCTTGATCGAATTCGAGAATGTTAAATTCCTAAATTGAAAAAAAAAAAAAAAAAAAAAAAAAAATACCGAATGCCAATTAGAGAGGCAGTGGTATCTTATCAACTGAATAAGATAAAAATCGATCGGAAAGGTTTTAAAATAGAAAAATAAAAAACTTGAAACTGGACAATCCTGGTTTACGTAAAAGTTTAATAACCAGAAGCCCAACGTTTCAAATTAGGATCCTTATCGCAGGGGATATTTAAACCGATTGGGAAAAGGAGTTATTAATTTAATAATGGACTTAATTTCCAATTACTTTCGCGTCCAACGCTGGTTATGCATGTGGAATAAAGGCGAAGGTGGGTTTATGTAATTTGATTCTTTGCCGTGGGCATATTGCTATCAAGATGAAACAAACTGAATTTTACAGACGAATTTTCTACCAATCTACCTCTTGAAACAGTGGTGTATCTTTATGATTTATTATTTTCATTGATAACTTAGTAATTAATCGAGAAAATTTGAGTTAACGTCAGGTGAAAATAATTACTAAAAAAAAAAAAAAAAAAAAAAAAACTGTGCCATTTTTACCAAACACTTTCATTTTATCAGCTGTCGGACCACAAGTTTATCATTTTCTCAAGAGTTTATATCAACCTAAGGATCGCCCTTATCAGGCTATAAAATTAAAATTATTTGCCGAAACTGCAGCGCCATTGAAGATCATAGAAACCTAGGGTTGTGAAAGAAAAAAAGTTAGAAAGGAAGCACGTTTAATCTGAGGGTTGAAAAATAAGTACAGTCGTTTCGACGAGAAAAGAGTATTATTATGGGTCGAAGGTAGAAAAAAGGAGGGCAATAAATATTCCGAAATATTGAAGTTGATCGGGAGGAGTCGCAGTGAGTGAACCCTTTTCGATCCAAATGTGTTATTAAGGCAAGATGGGACACAATCATAACCACCTGCCTGCAGCCCAAATAAATTGGGGACGTAATGGATTATGTATCGGACCCCCATCTGCTTCCAGCCCGATCGATTACCTTCAGGTAAAGGATAATTTTTACGGGGGGTAAACAAAAAAATGGAAAACCGTTTTGGAACGTTTAGTTTTTACGTGAAAATAGAGCGATGAGGGAGATTCGTGAATTAGCTCGAGTTTGCAGTAGGAGTCTCTTTCGAGATCCGGTGGGACTCAAAATCAACCCAAAGATTCAGAAGTAACAGAAAGACGTGATCTACTTTTTGAATCAGGAGAAAGGAGTTTTCAATTGAAACTACATTGAGGAACCGTAATCAATAAAAAACTGAGAGTTAAAAAAAATGGGGCCTCGCAAGGGGCTCCGCCCCTTGACCCCGCCAGGGGGGCTTCGCCCCCCTGGACCCCTCCGGATGTTATTACTTTGAGCCTGACTGCTAAAATGTAAAAAACATGGAATCATGTTTTAGCTCCTCGCTCTCACTTTATTATAGAAATGATCACGACGATTGAGCTCTTGCTTCCTATAGTAAAGAATAGAAATTACCTATTAAAATGACATAACCACCGCTTCAGAAATCAAACCGTTCTCGCAATATTCGGATCACCTGCTATGAATCACATAATCGAAACACCAGCTCAATGAAATAATCAGAAATTAACAAGCGGTTGCAATGATGTTAACAATATCAATAATTGAGAATGATCACCTGTGTGTAAACAATTATTCATATAAACATGCTCATAACTCAGCTTGTTGGCCACGCGGATCGCATTAGTTAATATAGTATGGTTGGATAAATCGAGAGCTTTCGAACGAATGGTCAACGAATTTTATGGGATGAAAAACGACGAAGTAGCATATCCCTAGCAACGACTCGGTTGTAAGCGGAAATCATCACAATTATTGGCGCTACTTTCATCTCACTTTTCGGCGGGGGATCCATCGCTCAAACATGATTCCATGTTAAAATAATAATAATAAAATAAAATAACGTCTGCCAAGTTGGGTGTGGCACATAGCTTTCCCGTTCACCTATTATGAATGCATAGATCATTGGAAAGTTTTAAACGATCTTGAAAAATTCCATAGAGGAATAGAGTAAATCAAGGAGTAGCGTTAAATGTCATAATTGGTCAATTGAGAAACGAAATAATGACACTCAATGTAATTTAAGTTTGTACAAGCGCAGATTGAACAGATGAGTTGAAAACAATGAAATAGGTGTGGGACCATCTACAACCTGAACCGCGCATTTGCTGACAATTTCATTAAAATTGAATGAAAACTGTGAAATGAAGGTCATTACAAATATTTCATATTGGCGCATGCGTATTAGCTATTAATGGTACAATTGTGTTGAAATTGATATGAGGTAATCAAGTCATCTTCTTCCAACTATCATCCAAATTTAAGCGGAATCGAATGAGTAGAGTGTAAAAAATGGAGTATAATGGAATTCACGTTTGCGCAGAATGAAGTATTGATTTGGCAACAATGAAACTGATAGGAAACCATCGACAACCTATTCTGCGCATTGTCTCACAATTTCATCGAAACGTATGAAAACAGTGGAAATTAAGGTAGTTACAAGGATGTCACATAGCTATTGTTGATACAATCATGTTGGAATTGATATGGGATGATCAAATCGTCATCCTCCAACTATCATCGAAATTTGAGCGAGATTGGACGACTAGGGCGTGAAAAACCAGCGCCATGAAATCAGTGACAGTAATAAACGATGTGATATGTATGAATTTTGGTATCAACTAAACTTTTCAGAAACTAGTCAACCGCTGTTCCCAGCCAACTATCCAACTATCATCGAAATTTGAGCGAAATTGGACGACTAGGGCGTGAAAAACCAGCGCCATGAAATCAGTGACAGTAATAAACGATGTGATATGTATGAATTTTGGTATCAACTAAACTTTTCAGAAACTAGTCAACCGCTGTTCCCAGCCAATAAGCTGGAGCGTAAAAAAATGGAGCATAAGGAAATTTATGTTTGCGCATGCGCAGAGTGAAGTATTGATTTGGCAAATATGAAAATGACAGGGGACCATCTACCACCAAAACCGCGCATCCCGTAATAATTTCATCAAAATTTGATGAAAACAGTGGAAATTAAGGTCGTTACAAGGATGTCACATAGGCGCATGCGCAGCAGCTATGAATGATACAATCATCTTGCAATTGATATGCGGTAATCAAATTGTCATTCCCCAACAATCAAAGAGTGGGTATTTGGGGAAACCTATCATTTGGTTATAGGAAGAATCGGTTGACTGTTTGTGTGCCCCACCCTAGCGTGTGACATCTGACTCACCTGTTACAGACAGATAGTACCTAGTTGTAAGCCAGCTGTTACATTTTTGTTCTTTTACACTTCAAAGTTCTTTTCCATTGATTTTGACGTTAGCGCATATGTTCTACAGTGGATGGGTTTTTCTAGTTTGACCCACCTCCTGATAGTTGATTGATTTCATTGCCCAGTGGCTCGAACCGCATCAGTTCTCGTTTGCCAGTCTTTTTACTGAGGAAAAGTCTGTCTGCACTGAACCTCAGTGCTATGTTTGGTATTTGAATAAACAAGCGACGGAGGGCGGAATCGAAACTCAATTTTGATATTCAGAGAGTTCGAGAGGGTGAGTCCAGGTGTGGGGCTTAACAAAGTTACTTCGAAACGACGAAACTGTTAAGACGTTGTACGTGATTCCCATCGCGTCCGTCGGATTTCGACTGAAAATGCCGGCAGAACAAACAGCAAGTATATCTGCTTTCCCTTTCCAGGGAGATTAACGACAATTAGAGTTGCACCTCCAAGAAGGTGAGACGGGGGGGAAAGGAGGGGGTTGAAAATTAATTCGAGGTGAAACCAACATCCACTAACGTCGGAATCAAATTTCTGAGCAGTGCGTCTCGGATGGGGGCGCTAAGGCAATGTTTAACTTAGTGAAATTATATCTGAGGGAGTTCCAAGGGGGAATCTAATGGGTCTGAGATCGTGGCTCGATCTACCGCTCGAACTTGGGGACTAAAGTGAAAAGCGAATCGAAGGGAATCGCTTCCTGTCTCTGAGAAGTTTAGAAGCATCGAAATGCGACCCTGTTTTCGGGTTTTGACAGGCAATATCTATTACAATGATGATTTCATTAAATATTAGCTTATACAAGTTGGATTTTTCAGCGCTGTATATATACGTTCTACTCCATTTGCGGTCTAGTTTCACGCAACTTTTAGCATAGAACATGCTTTAGCCGTGATCTAACTACGAAAAAACGGTATTTTGAAATGAATTTCCCATTATTTGATGCAGCTTATTGCTAATAATTGCAGCTTGTTGATTCCGAACTAGTCAATTGGTTTTGTAATGCATTTGTTCCAGAAGTATTAGTTATTGGGGTGTCTTCAAATTAAGTTAACAAGGTGTTTATATTGTATTCGTAAATCGTGTAAACGATTCAACATCAGTATAATACTTTGCTGATCACGATGGAAGTTACAACTTTAATTCGATCGAGTTAATTTTAACCAAAATCAAGGTTTCTAAAATGCATAAACCTGGTTGTGTTCGCGCTTGAAAGCTGTAAAAGGATCTGGTGGTCTCAACACGTTGATAAATGTAATCATATATGACTTCCATGTTATAGATTGATAACTACTGATCATCTATGAGTGTAATCTTACTTCCAAGATATTGTTTCCAAGCACTAACTAACAACAACGCAAGACCAGTAAAACCACAAATTCTCCCATAATGCAATATCACTAAATAACACTACTGCTCAACAGTCATAGCAAGATGAACAAGGAGGACTCCCCCCATTTATAAATACTTAGCAAGCCACCTCTTACAAATTATGGTAAATATGTAAAACAAATACAACTTATTAATAAGTAACCTATAAGACTAGCCTAGATCTAAATGTAAACAAATATTTGCAGCACATTGTAACTCTTTATTTTTCGTGGAAATAGACAACGTTTTTCACTAACTTCCGTTTTATAATGGGTTTCCACAACTTCGTCGCGAGTGATTTAGTTCGTAAATATTTACAGCTCTGATGAGGCCATACATGGCGAAAGCGCTCAATAAAACTACGATAAACTACATACTAAGAGACGCCTGAGATATCTCAACCTCAACCAACCCAACCTACATAAGGATCAGGCAACACACCATAACCATTAGATACTGATTAGGAGTTGAAATATCCAAATAATGGTGTTGTGTGCATTTCAAGTAAACAGAAATGTCTCAAATAATGAATTTATGGTGAAAAAAATCGATGCACATTTAATTTGGCGTAAAAAGTAGTTTAAGATTAACAATTGATACTTAAATCAGTATCAATCAGGGAGATGTAGTCTAGACAGAGTCAGTAGAAGCTGTAACATTAATCATGGACGTATTTGCTTCATGAAAAGATGATGATCAGTATCAATGATAGCACAGATGAAGGAATTGATTGGTATCAGGTGAGACTAATTAGTGAAGCCAGGTGCATCCCACGTTTAATGAGTTGGATGTCACATCAACTTTACAACTTTCCAAGATAAAACTTGGGTTGTTCATCGGGGAATTTTAAGTGCCAGTATATTTCCAGCCACGGCCAAATAGGGAGGTGAAATGGGACGGGACGTCCTATAAACAACTGAGTTGTGCTCAGATGGTTTTGTCTAGCAGTGAATCGGTAAATTGGCGATAGAGACGAGCGTGGTATATGATTTTGCAAATACAGACCTGTCAAGAGCCGCAGGGCCTCTGGGGGCGCGCCGGCAGCTTTCAACGCTTCCTCGAGCTGTGACCGGCGCTTCATCTCAATCTCCAGCTGATCTTGCAGTCTCCTCCTCGCTTTTCGCTCCTTCCTGAACCTCTTCTGGTACACAACTGCAACGAATAAGAACGAATTATGAGCTAAAATTCAGCTAAACCCAGTTAAACAATAAACAGCTTCTAAAAAATGTACTTCCCTATGGCTTTTCACACGAACTGACATTTTCACAATTCATTGCATATAACCAAGCCATAAGACATTTATGTAAAATTATAAACTCGTAAACGAGTTCCACTATCTGCTTTACAAGCAGATACCATGTTACATGGATATGTCTTTGATTGGGGATTTCATAACGGTTGTCTTCGAGAGTTGTAAAAAAATCCTTTTAACTTTGAACTGTAGGCGACGAAATGTAGGATAAAGAATTTATTCTATTATTCTTGGAGACACAATAAGCATACTATACATACTATTAAAGTTATTTCTCCAAACAGGCGCTATCATTTTTATGTTCATGATAGCCTGATTTTTCATTAATAAATGAAATTATATCATTTATTGTTTTATTTGATAACGTTTCGTTCTCTTACTCAGACATCTTCAGATCTTGCTTTCTTGAAATTGATTAGACTTGGTGAGCCACTGTTTTATTTGACAAATCCGTTATATTCGGATGTTTATAAATTTTTTCCTGGACACACCAAGATCTGAAGATGTCCTCAGTAAGAGGAAGAAACGTTATCAAATCAAACAATAAATGAAATAATTTCATTTATTTTCCCTGGGCCACATCCCGACTAATTCCAGCAAAACAACGGTTTACTTATAGAAATGTTGAAAATAACTGTGGAGAGAAGCCACTACAATGAGTTGTTGTTTACAGTCGACTGTTGTCAAGAGGATGAAAATGTTTCCTATGGAGTGGAGTAAATGATGCTATTGCTTTACGTTAAGAATATTGTAACCGGCTTATTAAAATTGTTTATAGTCCAATCAACTTAGTTTAGGAATGTAGCCAGGTACGTAAGGAGGGGGAAATTGGTAGCTTGAGATGTGAGCATTTATCACATAAATCAAGCGCTTTCCATCGAGTGGCGAACGATTTCTGTGCGATGAAAACTACGGAAGTTCCATTCCCCTAGCAACGGATCGGTTGTACGTGAACATCATTAGAAATTGTGACATAATTTTTTGCGTCACGAAAATTTTTGGTTGACCCCCCAGTGCAAAGACAATACATATCCATGTCAATATACAAAGAAAGGCATCTTAGCATGAATAGAACGTACAACTTCGCATGTGTGGCTTAACATCACAACTTAACAATAAGATCGATTCATCTAATGACAACATCTTCTGCAGAGCCTTATAATGAGCATTATTAAGAATTAGCACCACTTATTTATATAATGAATAAACAAACTAATTCACGCTGTGTGCAATTCTTTGAATGGAGGACATCATCACAGTGCTCCAACATTTCAGGAGTCAAAACTTTGATGAATGTTTATAAAAAAAGTGGGTATGGAAAGATATCGTTACAATTTTCGATTGAGACAAAGAAATTCATGTTCAGTAATGAATCTGTAATCATGCAATGGAGGGGATATCCTTCATAAGTGCATTTACTTGGAGGTTGTACGCAGACGTATCATATCCCGAGGGCCCAATAAATTTCAATGACAATGCAACGTTGGTTTTTGAATGACTGTGCACCTGAGGGGAAGAGCGTAATTTCAACTGTCGCATTTTCATTTATGGTCTTTTATGTAGAAATGATGAGCTGTACAAACAATTATTACGGAGAACGTATAGTTGGGAATTTTGAATGAAGCGTTGGTGAAGTTTCGAACGCCGGCAGCGCCTGGGGCGGTGTGCAGATGGTCGACTCGGGACGGCCTAAATGCATCCTTTTAGAAAACATTCGTTCGAAGAACATATGCGAGGGATAGGCCTTTTTGACTACTATTTTGTACTGGTTGATGGAGAAAAAAACTTATCATTCACTATGGACGAATTACGTTGGAGGATTCTACATCTACTGGGTCAGATGTGGAGATTAATCTGAATACTCCTCCTCCGTCCTCCCCCAACATTTTTAGAAAACAGGTCAAGAAGAAGATGAGAATCTACAAGAGATAGAACGAACATCAACACCGCTTTGGAAATTTTGGCAATGACTCGAAATTATTACTGAAATTTGGTAGTGGAGTGTAGGCATTATTGATTGTGATCTATGTTAACTGTGCAGTGCTCATTTATTATACGTAAATTATGTGGACCTGTATAAGTAATTATTTGGTAAATCATACGTAAAAGTCTAACATTGTTTGTTGAGGCAGAAATGGAAGCAAGATATCATGTGCTATTTTTAACATGTATTTGAGGAACTCCTTGTAATATCTACGGGTTATGCAATAAAATTGAATTGAATTAGACTAATATTTTTATTAGTAAGCCAATGCAATCCTTATTAACCTAATCATTTCAACAAATCCGCTGTTTTACGATATATGAATCGGTGGCTGGCAAAAACGTTGCATATAGCTCAAGTTCAATTTTACACGAGTGTGATTAATGCGAAGGGTAATATTGTAAATACAGCTGGAATACTGAAAAGCAACATACGTTTCTGACTAAACGAAACATCAGTGTTGCAAAAGCGTACATTGGTTGGCAAACATTAGTAGTGATGTATTGAGTACAATGTGTGAGTTTGGTGGGTATTCATCGCAAATATCCTGATTTATTTCAATCTAAATAGACCTAAACGCTGTATTTTTCATGGATTTTCATCGAAATTAGAAATAACTCTGAACGTATATCTTTAAATTGGATAAAACTCCGTGTACTACTTAGTACTGATGCATTGAGTACAATGTGTGAGTTTGGTGAGTGCTCATTAAGAACTGCTTAACTTGTATACTTTTCAACTTATCAAAAACGGTCTATCACAAAGCTATATATTTATTTGATATACCTATGTGTAATTAGAAACATACCTATATGTTATGGAAATTGGTAGTACATAATCAGTGTCTTAGGTATACACTATACAATATAATTTCGATATGCCGATTTGTTGGTCAGGCGCGAGTTGGTGGTCGTGGTCTAGCCAGGTAAAAATATGCTGCTGAATAGTGTCGCTAATTTTACACTGGTTGGTAAAAGATAATTTTTCTTGGTGACTTTTATGAGTGCTGAGATCGTGGATGAAATTAGACTTATTTCTACGCGCAAATTTTCCTGGTTTATACAAGTGAATTCAGAGTGGTATAGAACAGACTGTATTGGGGTTGTTGTACAAGACAGATCGCTCAACTTCATTTTAAAAGGAATGTATTAGGTCGAGGCGTAATTTGCAGTTTTTGTTCCCTTCTGTAATACTGCGAAAACAACATGTGGGGTAGATCGCCCGTTTATTGGAAAGCGATCTGCCGTTCGCAATGGGACAGAAAGAGAACGATATCTGGCGAGCCTGGGATGGGGTGGAACTTAATGTAGCAAAGAAAACAACCTCCAGCTACACGCACCACCGGGGGCATCTCACCGTGTCGCGAAGCTCAAATCACCGAGAGAGATTTTTATCATAACTTGCGGATGTGCGTGGCAAATTACAAGACTGGAGTCCACTCCAAGATCTGCACTGGGAAAGACAACGCCTATCCAGACGTGTGGTAATATTAGACTCAAGCTGGTTTCTATTTTCAATTTCTTGAGATCAGTGGGTTTTGAGCCGATATTGGAGTTTCACTTATTAGTGGATGTATGAGGAAGGTAGATCACCTGTTCCTGAGTGAACCCCACCCTCCCTCCATTACGTGTGACACCTTACATACCTATCACAGGTCAGAGTCAGATTTCTGGAATGAAAATGAGTGTTAAAACAACGCCTTACTACTCTAGTGGATGTTTGAAGAAGGAAGATTAGCCGTTTCTGTCTGTACAATGTACATGAGTAAATTGAGTCTTCAATCGAGTGATTCTAATCATTTTCACACGTCTTCAAATATATGTATGGAGGCGGTAAGGAAGTAGGCACCTGTTTTAGGTATGTTTAAACAATGGTTCCTGCTGACAAAATAAGTTACCTTCTCCGAAAAGTTTTGGAAAAAATTGGCAGCATGTTTCCACTAAACTAAAATTCCAAATCATCTGATCTTTCTCTTCTTGCCATACGATAAAACTCACCAATTCTGGAAAATTCGGTCAGTTTTTACTTCACCCGTCAATTCGTAGTCATAGATTGTACCTTATATATCTTTCACTGCTCTCGTATTACTAGATAAGGATACATAGGTAATATTAGGTTTCCAGTCTCAAGTTTTCAACATTACTACATCATAGAGATGGTCGTGGATCTACAATTCAAGTTAAGACATTCACGGTTCTGCAGCTCAACAAGTGTGTGAGTTCCAAACCAAATAAGCAAAAATGAATCTTACAGTAATCGCTGAATAATAAACGAAAGTGGAGAAAACATTTCTTATCGCTTGCTTTTCTTAGTTTTTGTAATTTAGAAAAACTGTCAGCAAGATTTCCATACTGTAAAACTACAAATCTAAATTTTCCAAACGTTCTCATCAAGCCATAAGATAAAACTCAGCAACTCCAGCTTAACAACTCAGCAAACTTGATTAGCTTCTTGCTCCTTTCGCCAATAACTTATTGTACCTTATATTTTTCACTGAACTCATATGATTGGATAAAGAAACAGATTAGGTTTTTACTATTACTATCTCACGATTTATAGATATTATAGAATTGTAATGAACCTGCTATTCAAGTTATGACAT
Organism: Adelphocoris suturalis; assembly: GCA_030762985.1. Lineage (NCBI taxonomy): Eukaryota > Metazoa > Arthropoda > Insecta > Hemiptera > Miridae > Adelphocoris > Adelphocoris suturalis. The sequence goes on from CM061047.1 coordinate 18,227,957, forward strand.
GCAGGTTCTGCATCAACAAGAGTAACGCAGGCAATACCTAACATTGTGATGTAACACTTTCAAACTTGAACACAATGTTGGTCCTTGGTCCCTATTTGCCTACACAATAATAAATGAATTAAATAAATAAATAATCATTAATGGCGAAATGATTAGAAGAGTGGAGAAAAAAATTTATTATCGGTGGTTTTTTCTAGTTATTACTGTCTTTTTCTAGTACAGGAACATAACCATGGTGTATCCCTAAGAAAACAATGACTCGAATATTGAATATTTATGTTCCTGTTTAATACATTCAATTTGTTTTGTAGAAACATAACCAAAAAACATCATGATCGTCTGCATAATGTCAAACAATACGATTGCTTCCTATATGGTTTCAAGTGTATAATTTCTCTAATACAACGCTGAAGTACCAAAACTCAATTTGGAGACACAATTGTCATGCCATCATAAGTAATTTGGTGGTTCCACTTACAAGCATCCCTGTCCACATACAAACACCATTCCTAAACAACTGGAAATGTTTACATAAGTATGCTTATTGGAAATCAATTTGTGGGTGCTTGGATATCTTAGGGAGAGAGTTGAATAGGTACCTCAACAATTTCATTATAATTTTTTTAAGGCCTTGTTACAAAGAGTACAGGTACACCACACCATCGTCTTAAATGATAATTTCTTCTCGTTCCTAGAAACTCTGTTGGTTGAACAATGGTAATTTATGATGCGCATTACGCGTACAACGGAAAACTCGTGTTAATTAGTAACAAAGCGGCGGTCTTGTTTGAAGTGGATAATTTTCTCCCAAATGAATTTGACCCTCGGGTGAAAACAACATGGCCGCTCAGTTATCGGCATCTTTGAAAGGTTTTTCCATTGGGCCAAAATGTCACTCTTTATTGAGGTTGATTCTTGCTGATACTCGCTCGTAATGGGTGCCCGAGGGGGATAAAGAGTTTTTATTGGTCCTTAAATGGAAAAACGGGACTCCGCATTTCCAAACAATGGAAACCTTCCGGTCAATTCTTCGTAGGAGCAATTTCTTTCGGAGCGGGCAAACCAATTTTAATGCGAGGGTATTTTTTCTTTTTCACTCGTTATGAGATAAAGGAGGTGTGACATTTGTACTAAAACAGATGAAAACGGAAAGGCTGCGGTCTTTAATGGTGACTATCGTTATGGTGTTGTTGAATATAACGTTTGAAGCTTCCTGAAGTACAAAAGAGTACCTGAGAGGTAAAAAAAAAGCGGTATAAGGGTCAAAGACTTGCCCAATGAGAGTAACTCGATAAGCACGGAGTAGCCGAGTCTCCACGGAAAATGGAATAGATGGGTGGTTCTTATTGGAAGATAATTAGCTTTTTGTTCGAGCTGCCGCAGCCATTGTGGCAGGGATGCCTGGTGCAAGAGTTTTTTATTGGGTGAGACGTAAGTGGGAGCATTGAGCATCCTGTTCTTCGGATATTACTTTTTTTTCTCGTTTCATTTTCATTCCGGTACATTGTTACCTGTTGAGGCATTTTTAAAACAGTACTGAGGAAAACCAACGGTCAATATCTGGAACATACAATTGGTGTTTTAATGAAGAAGACGGAAATTCATGAAGAACGTTGTCTATTTCCACGAAAATAAAGAGTTGCAATGTTAGATCAATTTCAACGGTTGGGTCATCACAGTATCAAACAATATCACAGTTCTTACGGTAATGAATCCATATCGTTGAGGGAATGAGCCTCAATAAGCCAAAACTGAAATAGTAATCCCATTCCACAACAATTCCCATTCCACTTTTCATTCCACTTCTGTATGTTTGCTTTGACCATCGAGCAGCTCAGTTCTTCAACATAACTATAATTTTTCATAATATATCGTGTCAGTTTCATGGTAATATTCATTATTTAGGTTGAACTGCTTCGAGGCTCATTCGTCCTTAAGTGAAGTATTGTTAGATGATAATATGTATAATTTTCAGTTGCAATAAATAACTAAAAGAAAAAAGTTAAATATGGATATACCATGTAGGTACGTACTAAATAATAGAATGCATTTCTTTCTCAGTTACATTTATTGTATTTCAAAACAATATCCCGTTTGTACTCGGAGATGGGGCTCATTCAAATAAAACCCTCGGGCGCGCATCCAATATTCACGAAGACAAATTCACTTGAAGCATTAAGCCCATCAGACCTATCTAGATGTAACTTTTAACAAAGTAGGTACTTGGAAAGACGGGAAGCTAACTAAATTGTACGATTGTTTCCCTTGTTATCCCAAACGAAGCGAGAGTGGATTGCGAGGCTCTCTAAAATGATTTGTTCCTCTTCCTCCGTCGTCACATATGAAACTTTAAGTCGAGCTTTTATCAAACACTTAGCGAGCTCTTTCATCTGCTTTACCGCCCACGGGAGATGGATGGAAACGTAATGTTATAACGGAGCAGTGACTCAAAAACGGGCTACCGTTTATCGTTACTGTCGAATATGTCAGTGATTCTTCAAACTAGTTCCAGTAAAAAACTTATTCTTCAAGATAATCATCTCTTATTACATTTTCTTCTGAATAAATTGACTTGTATTGCAGGTTGTTCTAGTTTCATAATCAACTCTGGACGACGAGGAGTCACGTTAGTAGGTATTTCTTCAATGTAATATCAATCCGTGATTAAAAATACTCTGTTCAAAATCGTTCACTTATCGGTCCTTGATCGTACATGACACCATAGATTACATGTGAAACAGAAAAGTCACAAAAACACAGTAGGTACTGATTGAACTTACAGGTGTAAATCAATATTTTGACATGGATATGTACTTTGGCCGGCATTATTATACAATTTAGAGCGGCCGTTCCTAAAATGTCACAACTTTTTGATTCATTCCAAAATTGGCGGAACAGAAATATGTGACATTAATTGGCGCAATTCCCTTGGTGGTAGAGACTTCAAATTTGGCACGTAGCCTTCATAGGACTTTAAGCTACTTATTTAAGCAGAATGTTCAGCTCAGTAACACCTACAGTTATTTTCTTTGATAATCTACAGTAAATCATTGTTGTTAAGATGGTTATATAGTTATTGAGCATTGTGCTCCTGAATTACCTAACCAACTTCGGTACCGTTTCCTCTCCAGTATCGATAATGCCCCTCTATCATCGAGTCGTTGGAAAGTGTGTTTTAAAACTAGAAATAGTCTTATAGCATTACTAGGTTCCGTTAAAGACAAAAATCAATGTTCAGGATAAAAGTGGGTTTTGTTAACTAAAATGTTCTTGCGGCTACGAAAATTGCGGTCAAACTGGTAGGAAATTCAGGGAAAGAATAGAAGAGCATCAGAAGGATTTCAGGGAAAATAAGGGTGTGTCTACATTTGTAAAACATTAAGGAATCCATTCATGCAATTTGATTTTACAGATAGACAGTTTTTAGCATTTCTTCATTTTTGCCCAAAAGGAGGTACGTTGAAAGTAATTGAAAATTTCGAAATTATTAAAAGCTACATATCTGGTAAATGTTTAAATGAGTATATCCCTCAATATATTTCACCTCTGATAACTCCATTTCTATAAAGCTTGGAATTATCCCTTTAAACTGTTAAACCAGTAATTCTTCCCCTCCTTTCACTTCATCTGATTAGCTATAATCCCCCTTCACTTTGCTTGCGCTTAATTGGTTGTACCTCCTGCCCTCTTTCATTTCTCTCGACCAATGGGATTCAATCTCCCTTCACATGTGACTATATTAGCTGTGTCCTTCCTAATGTGTATTGAGTTATTGTTGTTACTGATGATGGCCTAACTGTCAAAATCGATTCAACATTGTAACTCTGCATTTTTCGTGGAAATAGACAACGTTTTTCACTAACTTCCGTTTTGAAATGGGTTTCAACAACTTCGTTGCGAGTGATTTAGTTCGTATCCTCTTTCCCTTTGAATTTGTTTCTTCTATAACATCTCTAGTGATTATGGTCGACTGTTAATGAATGCGAGGCGATCTGGGTATGTATCTGAAGGACGAGCCACACAACGAGGGCCCACACCACGCATTCTGGCTAATAGAAATCTCTCTTCCCGTCAACGTAGGAGTCGAGGCCCGTGTGGACTCATCTGTGTCACAAGATCGAGATGCCATCTACATTGTCCTTAGCGAAGCACTCCGTCTGAAGGCACTTCAACCGAAAGAGAAAAAAAACCCCACACCTCTCAATAGCTGTTTTTCCTAGCACACGCTGCCGCACAATGGCTCCCCAATGATTGACGCCTTGCGTCCGCCTTCAGATAAAACGCTACGTGTGTGCTCTCCCGAAGGATTCATAAATCAACAAAAGGATCCCGATTGTTCCTGCCATTGTCGTTACTTCAGTAATTATTAACTTGTTCTTGGGGTCGGACCACACAAGATGGCTCTCACACGAACTCGGTGGCACGGAGGGGTGAAAATGCCGCCCATCTCTCCATCCTCCATCTTCTCCAAAGGTATTGAAAGCATTGTCACTTTTTTTTGTTGGGTTGTATGTTTATTTTGATAAAGCCAGATCAATAACGATTTTGATCCTTTCACCGCGTAGAACCAACAAAAGGATGTCGAATAATAGGGATTGCAGTCATTTTGTTGTGTTGAGGTCAACAGAACAAAACTGAACGACAATTATCTTCAAAGGGGAAATACAATAATTTAGATTAAATTAATATATAAATTCGTGAGCCATGTGAATGTGCCAGACTCCTCAAGAAAATGTCACGTAATATTTTAGGTTATCTACGTAAAGAGGCAGCGTGATTTGTAAGATTTAATAATTCAAGATGTTGGACTGTATTTCTATGACATTGACGAAGCTATTGAAAAAGGTCTATACCTATAATTCTGTAATCACTGTAAGCTCAAACGTTTCAAAATTTGACAACGAATTTAAGGAATTAATCATGATGAAATCCATGACCGATCATCTGAAGACTATACCAAAACAATCCAATAATTTTGAGCAAATTGTAGTCATAATGTTTGTGGCTTACACTTCTGCTTACTAGTTTCACACCTAAAACCACATATTTATAATACCAAATGAACTTAAATTTGAAAGTTAAAGTTTGAAGCTTTATATAACGGGGTTGGGGGAGATATGCAACCGACCCCAAACTCGTATTTTCATACAAGGTAATTTATCTAGAAAACCCTCGACTTCATTGAAAAAACAATGTTTTTAACATTAAAACATAGTAAAAGCAAAGCAAAGTAAAAGAAGATTTTGCACTGTTGAAAAGGTGAAATTTTAAGCAGTTTTTACTGGTCCTGTATCTTGAAAACATAAATATTGGTTATCACAGTTAAGTTTCCAAAAACTCGAGACTGAAGACTCGAGGTTCCCCAAATTAGGTAAAATTTGCTTTTCAGAGGGCTTTTTCATGCCTTAAATCCTAATTCATAAGAAGGCTCAGGCATTTATCCAGTAGGAAATTTATTGTTTATCAAAGGTATCCTTAAATTTGAATTTACACAGCTAATTAACGGAGTAATGATCGTTTTAATGACAAAAGGGCGAAAACACGAAAAAATCTTGAAAATTAAATTATTCATAAACTAAGCGTAAAAAAAAAAAATAAATAAAATAAAAAAAATAAATAAATCTCTAGGGGGAACTTTTGATCAGAAATTTGCTATAGAATTACCCCTGAAGTACTGACCACCTTAAGCAGGACCATGTATTACCTGAATACGTAGTCAAAATGAAATATTAAAAAATTGAATTTAAGTTTCTCTATCAGGGTTTCCAGTATTACGGAAGTCTTTGGAAATGCTGAGCCCCCGTCAAAGAAAGACGTCTAATCTGAAAAAAAAAAAAAAAAAAAAAAAAAACACGGTGAAAAGATTCCTTCATCCTACTCGAATGAGAGCGGAGGGAGGAAGGCTTTCGCTAAAGATTCAGCTAAATTCGGAAAGAGGTAGAAACAATCTTCTTGAGGTAGGTATCAACAAATCCCAAATAAGAGGCATTGCCATTCCAAATTTTCACTATTTCACCCATTGCAGTATGAAACAAATTGCTGATATTTCAATGATCGTTTGGGTATACCACTAATATGTATATTACTAAATACTTTTTCAGACAGAAATACCTTATGGAAAAATTGAATTTCGGTATCTCTGTCAAGGTTTTCAGTGTAATGGAAGACTTTGGAAATTCTGAGCCCTAATCTGGAAAAAAAAAACACGGTGAAAAGATTCGATAAGATTCTTTCATCATCCCCAAATGGGAGCGGAGGGAGGAAGGCTTTCGCTAGAGATTTAGCAAAAATTCGGAAAGAGGTAGAAATAATCTTCTTGAGGTAGGTATCAACATATTCCAAATAAGAGGCATTGCCATTCTCATCTCATTGCTCATTTTACCCATTGTAGTATGAAACAAATTGCTGATATTTCAATGATCGTTTGGGTATATTACTAAATACTTTTTCAGACAGAAATACCTTACGGAAAAATTGAATTTCGATGTCTCTATCAAAGTTTCTAATGTAACGGAAGACTTTGAAAATGCTGAGCCCCCCGTCAAAGAAAGACATCTAATCTGAAAGAAAAACACGGTGAAAAGATTCGATAAGATTCCTTCATCCTCCCCGGAATGGAATCAACGGAGCGGAGGGAGGCTTTCGCGGGAGATTCAGCAAAAATTATATGAGACGAGGGATACGGTATGCTTTGAAGAAAAAAAAGTCAACCCTTATACTCCCGTTAGATAAAAAATTCTATTGTCGAAGGTTTATTTGATGCTAGGTGGGGGGTAGGTACCCAATATACACACCTCACGTACGCTCACGTACACACTTACGCCTCCTTCATACGTACGTCGGACCATTTATTTTTATGAGGACTCCCGAGTTATCACCATAACTCCACGCTAGCGGTGGGGGCCGAGCCCCCCCTCAAGGCTTCCCGTTCTTTTTCCTTTTAACCTCGTGATATCTACTTATCTGTTATTACACGCGCCAGTCTCCCACTCGATTCGCTCGCGTTCTCGTATAGGGAAAGACGATTTAAGTTTTTTTTTTCTCTCTTCACATTTTACACATTGCTACACAGAGCCATCACGTGGGGTGAAAGGAAAGATTTTTTGTTTATCTTAGACGGATTTCATACTTTTTTTGGTACTTTTCCGTTATCCCCCCCCCCAGTCAATTTGTCTTCAACACGCCCGCCCGATGTTTTTGTTTTTAGGCATTCCTTCTTACTTAGATTACATATTTACGAAGGATTGATGACGATTTCAAGCTGTGGGAAGAAATTGTAAAAAAAAAAAAAAAAAAAAAAAAGATGTCGGGGAGGATTTGTTGAAACACGAATTGGCGTGGTTGTGGTTTGATTACCACCACATGAATTCGCACAAGTAGAATGCTCATGAATTCGCACAAGTAGAATGCACACGAATTCTTACAAATAGATCAGAATGCTGTGTAGAGGTTGGTGGTCTGGATGCTCGCATCTCAAAACTACATAACATAATCTAAATAAGAAGTAATGCCTAACATCGGGCGGGCGTGTTGAAGACAAATTGACTGGGGGGGTATAACGGAAAAGTACCCTTTTTTATACCATACCATATGATATTTTGTGCTGAAGGTGCTGAATTTTCAGGGGTGCTGAAGGTGGTGAATTTTTCAAGTTACCGCTCATTTCGCTGCGGAGTCTACCTATACGTAGAGGAAGCATTGATTTCAATTTCGGGAGATGAAAATTGTTTCTCCAAAAATCAAAATTTCTACTCATATCTTACGTTATTGACAATTTTGAGCAACTTTGATTTAGTATCTGTTTGTGTGTTAATATGTCTAGTTGTATGTTCGTAAATCCATGCAATACGCATTTAACTTCTACTATTTTAATCCCATATTGAACAAACATATGTAAATAGTCCTACAAATCAATCTTTCACTCTGCGCATGAGCATATATGTAAATTCCATCGAGGATTTTTGATCATGTATTTTCATAATTTTCATGTACGAAGATTCGGTGATACAATTTTGGAGAATGTTAAAATATCGCACTCCCACGTTTTAAGGGAGGAGTCCTGATTCTGAGCCGCACAGGAGTTCGTTCGCATGAGTCGATTCCGAACTAGCGCGAGCGATACCAGAAGAACATTAAAAATGGCGGGATATGGCGGAAGGGGAAGTTTGTGTGTTAGTATGTCTAGTTGTATGTTCGTGAATCCATGCAACACGCATTTAACTGATACAGTTTTCATCCCATAGTGAACAAATGTTCAGGGAATATGCGGGTTTTAGGCTGTAAATGGTCCCACAAATCAATATTTCACTCTGCGCATAAGCATATGTATATTCCATCAAGCATTTTTGATCAGGTATTTTCATCATCTTCATGTACGAACATTCGCTGATACAATTTTAGAGGATGTTAAAATATCGCACTCCCACGTTTTAAGGGAGGAGTCCTGATTCTGAGCCGCACAGGAGTTCGTTCGCATGAGTCGATTCCGAACTAGCGCGAGCGATACCAGAAGAACATTAAAAATGGCGGGATATGGCGGAAGGGGAGGGTATGTGTGTTAATATGTCTAGTTGTATGTTCGTAAATCCATGCAATACGCATTTAGATTCCACAGTTTTCACACCATATTGAACAAATGTTCAGGGAATATGCGGGTTTTAGGCTGTAAATGGTCCCACAAATCAATATTTCACTCTGCGCATAAGCATATGTATATTCCATCAAGCATTTTTGATCAGGTATTTTCATCATCTTCATGTACGAACATTCGCTGATACAATAGAGAGTTTTAGTTCTTCCCTTATTACGACCCCCCCCCCCCCCCCCCCCCCCCCCCCCCGTTAACGCGTAGAGCAACGTCTATAGCAAGCAACTGCTGATGTTAGCTCTTTGCGTATTTCTACACGTATTTACGATTAACCAAACGCTATCGTCTCGCTAAAGTCTCGTTAAATTTCAAAGTCTACGATTCTCTTGAATTTGAGATCGAGTAGAAAATTTTGATATCATTTTACACTGCTTTATCAGCTATCTTCAGAGACATCGAATAGGTAGGTTCGACCCAAGAAAAAATAATCGCCAACGCATATTTCGTTGAAACATCGGTTCTCGTCTGATCACTGAAGTTAAGCAACATCAGACTGATGGGTGACCGTCCGGGAGCGCCGCGATTACGGCATCTTTTTTATTTTTTGTCTAATTATTCAATTTTTCATCTAGCTACATCAAGTTTACTTAATCGGGCCTCGTGGAATAGTTCGTTTTGAGTGCCTTCCCTGCTTTATCAAATGGTAATTTCCGGGATCTGAGATGGTACCTAGCACATATTCTACTACCATCCAACTCAATTTGTAATTGAACTGACAACAGCTTTTGTATACAAACTTATTATTTAAACGCAAACCTACTCGTTGTCTGAATCTTGATGTTGGTAGATGCAACTTTGTAGTACGAAATTTACTTGCGAATGATTACGAAGAATAGGTGTCTACTTTAAAATCGGAAAAGTATCAATGACTCCATTTACTCCCAAGTAGGTGAAGAGGATATCTGGGTGTAGGACGAAGTAGGTACTGTGTTCCACAATCAACAGAATTTGATTTAATAATACAATTATTTTTATCACAGGTTTTTTCGACTAGGTAGGAAATTGTGGAAGGGAAATGTTATTAGACGACAGTCAGAACGAATACCTAACTTATTCTTAAAACTGTGGTCACCTTTGCGTCAGGTTATGACGACTACGCGTCTAATTTTAGAGAATGTTTAAATATCGCACTCCCACGTTAAAGGGAAGAGTCCTGATTCTGAGCGCACAAGAGTTCGTTCGCATGAGTCGATTCCGAACTAGCGCGAGCGATACCAGAAGAACATTAAAAACGGCGGGAGATGGCGGAAAGGGAGGTGTGGCTCATCATCCCCAATGGCGGCCTTCAGGTGTGAGTGTGTGTGGGGATCTGTGTGTGTCTGTCATGTGCTACCTTATAATTACCTCCCCACTCCGCAGCCGCCCACCAGCTCTGTCTAGCCGCTCGCTCGCTCGTTTCTTCGATTTGCTTAACTCCGCCGGGTCAGAACGACAGTCTCCAGTAGACCAGAGGTGCAGCGCGGTTGCGGAATTTGCAGCACGAATCTGCCAAGTGGGGGAGGTCTTCGATTTTGAAAAAAACTTTCATTGTAAAATCCTAGAGGTTAACAATATTCTTCACTGGAGCTGACGAAGCCGATACGGCGAAATATTCTCTCAATTTTGTAAGTTGTATCAGTGTGTTTCCTAAATTTTCCAACCATCTGTGATACCTCAAAATATAGGAAACAGATAAATATAACTTACAAAATTGAGAATATTTCGCCGTGTCGGCGTCGTCAGCTATAGTGAAGAAGTAGAACTACTAATATATAGTGTGTGTGTGTTTTCTGTTGGATATTACTATCAAACGCGGCACCCTATATGGAACCATGAAAAGTTTAGTTTTAAGAACATTTCAGTAGAAACAGAACTGTCGGATGTTACGTCTTCGTACGTATTTGTTTTCCCCGTCATTTGGGTGGGTTACCCACCGTGGGTGTTCCCTCTCGAGTTGTTTTCATAAGTAGTTACAGTTTCATCAAGGATTCGTATATTTACAGTTCCTATTTTTACATGAAATCATGAAAAACAATGTTCATCGGTATATATATATATACCTGAAGATAGCGGAAGCATTGTTTTCACTTTCGCAAGCGAATCAAATTGTTGGTCTCCAAAATCAAAATTTCCACTCGCATTTTACGTTTTAGACCATTTTGAACAACTTTGGACCATATGTGTGTGTGTGTCATTCCAGACAATAATTCTCCTTAAAATTGAGATAAAAATTTCGTTCTTGCGCCAAAAATCAAGCTTTCCAAACGGAAGGATGAGTTCTTTGGCCAGCACTTTTTGAGCACATTAAATTTCCAAAAATGAATTTAAAAAATCACTATAAATGGCTACAAATCGTTAAATTTATATTTTTTGGCAGAATGTTGCTCAAATAAAGTTTATTAACTATAAAATAAAACACTCAAAAGATTATGTACAAAATTATGCTGAAAAATGAACTTAAATTTCATCAAAATTTGCTAAAAAATTGACAAAAACTGCAAATAAAGCCAAAAATCCAAAACCTCTTTTTTGAATAGCAGGTTATTATTTAATATACGTTTTTTGCCATAAAGTTAATAGTTAACAATTTCATTGCACTCAAAAAGCTCTAATTTTAAAACAGTTCAATATTATACAATACGATAATTTACGAAAATTCGCTCATACTATCATGCTGCATGACTGGACCTTTTTTAACACGAATCGGTGCAAACGGGGTTTTTTCTGGAAGAGGGCCTCCACTGTTGACTTGCGTCTGCGGCGCACCCCGCGATGTAGGGATTGATTTTGTAATAGATCTGAATGATGTATAGATTGGTGGTCTGGATCCTCGAAAGCTCTCATCTCAAAAATACATAACATCAAGTAATCAATCCTTTAATGAAAATTCAGATAAGTTTGAAATGTAAATTACTGAAAGGATTAGTATACAGATTAGTGGGCAAAATAGATATTTTCCTTGTGTCCTTTGTACAAACAAATGTAATGTAAATGAGTAATTGTTTATGAATACACATACTCATAATAAACAGAAATAAACAAATATTGGCAAGTACAGTACCAACAGTTTTCATTAGTCTCAATTTGACACTAATCTATATTTCAAACTATTCTGAATTTTTCCCAAGGGATTGACTGCTTGATGTTATGTACTTTTGACATGCGAGCTTGCGAGGTACTCGCGTTAGCATTATATATAAACTGTGATGTAAGTTAAAGCATTGTTGTTAACTATACCTTTTATTCATTTATTATTTTGCGTGTTTAGTTTTTGTTTATTATTGTAGGTTGATACAGAATGATTAGTTTTAACTGTGTGAATAAATATTTAGTATGTATGTAATTTAGAGCTACTATACTATATAATTTAGAGGACTATATATATCGCATTTATGACGTTCCCAACTGTCGCTCACCTCGCTATTTAATTGGCGTCGTTGGGTAACCTCATTACAACTGGTACATCACCTTGTTGCCATGAGGGTATATTTAGTCTACTAATGTTGATCTGACGAAAGGTTTTGATTTCGCATCAAGTATCTTTTATTAAACGAGTCTAGCACGGATATTTTTAAATGCTTTCACCATCGATTGAGTTGTATCCGTACAATGAGAAGTCATTTCCGCTTCTGAAAAGGCCAAGAACCCGTCCGTCCGTCTTCGTGAAGAGTGACTTGATCAAACGATCGGGTTGAATCATCCAAACACTTTTTTTTCCCCGAATGTTTCAATCGAAATGTCCGGGGAAGTTTTCATTTGTAAGGACGGATTGTCGGAGTCGAAGAATCGATTGGCTCCGGCTAAGTGAATAGTGTTGATAGCTCTTCGTTTCCTCTACAAAAGAGGACTCGACGTTTAACGATGCGCCCAGCGTGAAGTTGCCTATAGCACCCCTTTGGTTATGCTCCTATAAAAGTTGACAGAAGGCGGTGGGGAGGGGGAAATGTTTCCTCGAGATATCTCCAGTCCTACAATCGCCTTCGGTCATCGTTCGGTTCCTTTTCATTCCCGCCTCGATCCCGAACCATTTTTCTGGACGAGGGTCTTCCCGGGAGACCCTTTTCCAGTAAGAGGGATTCTTCCTCTCGGGGTTTTATCGCTTTTGCCCTGAAGCTATATCCGTTTGAACGCTCGAAGAGTTCGCCTCAAACGGATCGGCTGCGGAATCTGTTCTGACAAGAAGAGCCTGCAGTCATTCACACGTTGAATGCCTCGGTTTCGGCACAGTTCACAACTCGATCGTGTTAAATGTTCCCGTTTTATTTGAACAAAGAAACTGAACAGAAATTAATAAAATTAAATAACACACCTTAACTTTCCCTACACGAGCTGATGATGCAGTGCCGTGAATACCACACCATCATCGTAATGCCGTCGCTTGCTGCAAGCCTAAATCTATCCAGCGTCATTGATGAAACTAAGTTCATTTGGAAAATCATAAGGTCGCTGCTCTGTTATAACTTGTAGTGAGAGAAGGAAAAATCCTGGGGCTTTTCGGATGATTTCCTTTTTCTTTTTATGAAATAATGACAGGTAAACATTTCTATTTTGCTCAAAACTTAATATCAGACACCTCAAAAACGCTCTCCAAGTTTCACTTCAAAATCTCGAATATTGTGGAAAAAAGTTAAGGAGGGTTACTCTTGGGACGCAGTATATGTGTGTTTAAAAACAGTATATTTACGTTTTCTTTCAAGTTATCAGTCCAAGTTATTGATATTCATTTCGTAATTCAACTAGAATGTGTTTTCCAGGAACAACAATAGATGGGTAACCATAATATTAATCACCCAAATATTTATATGTCACAATTTCGTGATGCATTATAAATGAAAATTGTATTCTTCTTTGCTAGACTTAATATCATACACAAATTTAGGTACTATGATGTAATAAACATGTACCTACCTATCGAAAACAATAAATGTAAACAAAAGTGGTAAAAATTCGACTAGATAGGTAAACATTGAAGTAAACATGGGATCAAACACAACGATCAAACACCATGGAAGATTAGTCCAGAATTATGCGAGTTATAACTATAAGAGTATATAGTTATACAATAAATTTATTAGTATATAGTAACAGCATACAGTCATTATTCTTCTCTAAAACATTATCTATTATATATTATTAATATTCAATTATTTAATAAAATTATTCTCTATTGGTGTTGATAATGGACAAATCTTTACATCTTTTCAGCAGCAAGAGCGGGTGGACTGTGAGTTATCTTAAAACCAAAAACATGTTCCAAACAAACATGTTCCTTCCTTACACAAACATTTCATGAATGACTGAATATCTTAGAAGCATGAGGGTTATCTGCAGGTTGGCCAAAGTATATACCTGCACGTCCAGATCCCCCATGTATGGCTATGCATTAAATTGTGGTGAGTCCTTTCCTCCCCCGCCCTGATTCCTGTCCTTCAAAATAATTTAGCGACTTCAATATTGTTCCGATTGAACTTCGCCAACGCTCATTCGACACAAGGTTAAATAAGTACTTACCAAGGTTTGTATCGAGCATGTTTCAGCTTAGACTCATTATGACTTTCAGCGTAAATAATAAAATTGGCAAAAACGTGGATTTACGTGGTTTTGTAAGCTTGTAGTCTAGCCATACAAATATCCCCCGAAAGAAGAGATGCTGCCGCACAGAGAGCTCATCATTCGTCTTCAACAATATTTGGTTACTATTAACTCTCTGATCTTAATGGGGCGAGGGCGGGAGTAAATCTTCGTTTGGAAGACTTAATTCAAAAAGCCCTCATCGCTCTTGCAGGAGGGATGCTTGCAAATGGAAAGGGTTGCACTCTCCGTAATACGAATTAGAGGTTGTTGATTTAAACCAAGAAACGGAGTAAGAAATCGTCTCGCCTCCAAAGGCACCCCTAATGACCTGGAGGGGGGGGGGGGGTTCGGCTGAAACTTTAAGGATTTGCCGGCTGCTGCTGCTGCTGAGGTCAAAACCAAGAACCCACCAGGGGCGGCAAAGAGACAAATGGGAAGAAAGGATTCTTCACCCCTCTAAAACCCCTGCAAGTGTTGCCGAAACCCTAATCCGATAATCCTTCTTTTATAATTAAAAGCGAAAGGGTTTGTTCCCTAAGCCGATTGTCAGACTAAAATAAACAGTCCGCACCCACAAGAAAAAACTTGTCTCTCGTTTTCAATTTGCCGCTTGAAAGCATTTCCCAAGTCGCTTCAGTAAATCTTAAACCCGGTTGTTGTGACTATTTTAACTACCTATCTCAAACGTGAATGCTCCTAAAAAGGAGTGGGAGAGGGGGAAAGTGAGCAATCTCTTCTAAATGCTTCCCCTTCACACCGTCGTTTTCTCGAAGTTTTTTCTTTTTCTTTTTTTTTTTTTCCTTTCATGTCAAAAAGAACGTCATCCCTCTAGGGCTTGGAGGAAAAACGGATTAGACACAGCGTTCTGAATTTTTATTGGGCACGTCTTTTACTTTTTCGGCATCAAGAGACCTCTTTTTAGGTGGGAAGGTCATAATAAAATTAGAGTCATCAAGCTGTAACGTTGAAATAATTGCGACCGAATTACATCAACAGACTCATCTTCGGGAGGCGCCTTTGATGATTTCTTTACGGAGTGATTTGATAAAAACTGGGTTTTCTCTTTATAACAAATGTTGTCAAAAAGGGAGGAGGGGGACCTTTTTGGGTTGTTCGCCACCATTCCTAATCTTATGATGCCGAGGCTTGAGCTTCCCTCTTTGTATTCAAATAAAGTTAGCTCCGTGAGGACTCATTTTCGAGGACACCCACGTTTCCTCGAAGAGAAAGAAGGCCCCTTGCTTCATCTTCGGGTTCATAAATCACCCTACACCAATAAAGAATGAAAAAAACCTTAGAGGCTTTAATGCAATGTTACACTGTTTGGTAATGATTTGTATGATTGCATAAAATGGTTCTTTCACCACCCTAATCTGCTCAATGGACGGAGTCGCTACACGACGAGTTCAACGTGTTTTTGAAAAGGATGGCTCATAATCTTGCCGGGAAATGGAGACGACCCCAATCACAAGTTTTGGGGTGGACCAGGATAAGAATTCAAATGTCCATATTGAAAGCTGTTTCCCAACGAATACGTAGGGCACGGAGAAGGTTGAGGTCCTTGGGAATGGAGGATGGAGCTGCTCTCCCGTGGTTGAGCGATTAAGTTTTAGTAATATTGTTTTGGTTGATTGTTCTGTTAATGAATTTTTACCTTTGTCAAAAAAAAAAAAAAAAAAAAAAATCTCACACAATTGAAAAATAAAAAATAAATAAATATATAGATCCTGTATGAAGAACCGAAACAGTTTGTAATGTCCACGTTATGCAAGTACTAATTTACTGATGATAGACTTTAAATACTGGACCGAATAGTGCACCACCTGTTCGACCAGCTTCTTCCCCTGAAGCGAAAGCGAAAGAAGAAGAGGAAGCACCCAAAGTAGTCAAATTTCGAAACAATGTAACATAATATAATGCGATAAATATGAAAATTCGCTCATACGATCATGTTGCATGACTGGAACTTTGTTCTTTCATGTGGGGGTTGATCAATTCACTATTTTCAATATTTTTAGCAAACCACAGCACATTTCAGGGAAATGTATTTTTTTTTTTTTTTTAATAAATTTGGCTATTAAAATGGTCTAGCGCAAAAACATTGTGATACATCTAAAGGAATACCCAAGTATAAGAATTACAAAAGGTTTACGCAACGGTCACTATAACAGGTCATGCTAAAAAACGGGGGTTAGTAAAAAACGTTGTCCATTTCCTCGAAAAAAATAAAGAGTTACAATGTCAAATCGGTTTCGACGGTTAGGCCATCATCAGAAACAAATAATAACTGAACACACATTGGAAAGGACACAGCTTATATAGTCACAGGTGAAGGGAGATTGAATCCCATTGGTTGAGAGAAAGGAAACGATTTAACATTGTAACTCTTAATTTTTTCGTGGAAATGGACAACGTTTTTCCCTAAATTCCGTTTTGAAATGGGTTTCCACAACTTTGTTGCGAGTGATTTAGTTCGTATCAGATCATGCAGTAAGAAAGGAGGGATATTTTGTAGATGAAAGCCATCTTGTTCCAATTGTGGACTGATACATTGTTTCTTTGTGGATTGTTTTGCATCAACCGTACCAAGATTTGCACGACCACACAGCGCTTTTGTCCTATACGCCACATGCCGTTCAGACCCGAAACACAAATCCGAAATACAATAGGGCCATATGGTGAGTGAAGCCTTGATTTTGTCGCGTTCCCCAACAAAGCCCGAAGCTCTCATAGTCGCAGTTGGAACGGAGGATTCATAATTGAAAGACGACGTGATGGTAAACCGAAGCCTCAAATAGGCCAAGTGGAATGCCTTTGGAGCAGGGGCTCGAATGTCCCGTTCTGGAAACAGGTGGTTGGTGCGGTCCAGTCGGATTTCGTGCTGGTAAACTCCTTTCTAGCTGATGTGTACCTACGCCCAGCGGAAGTACACTTGGATATGGAATATCCCTCTGGAGTATCCGCCCGTCATTCAAGTCCGCCAAGGCCATCGGAATCGGGATACCCGATACACACAAAACAGTTCGGGCGATGGCATCGTCGTGGAAACGCCTGCCCTCACAGGACGCCTCGCCCTTTCACAAAAACATGAAAGAAACTTTAATGAATTCGTATAGATTGTTAATTTGGCTCTGTGACCACCATTCGTTGTATTCGGCTAACGGCTGAATAGAAGTACTTTTCCATTAAATTCTTGCACCACTGAATTATTTTTATTTTTCACAACAACAACAAAAATTAGACTTATATCTGCAAAGTTGAAAAAAAGTGAAGTGGCTTCGTACTAGAAACTGGTTTTTTTTTTAATTCAATATATACATTTTCTATTTTTTCTTAAATTTTATAAACTTGATAAAATTATAGAAGGTTCTCAAATATTTGCTTAACCTCGGACGGGATATCTTTCTTACTTAGTATGGCGTTTAACCAAATCAAATCAGTTTTATTTGCCAAAGCACAATGTGAAAAAGCGTTAAACTCTCTGTTTTGTTTCTGAGTCCTCAAAACGGATTTCAATTCAGGAAAATTCTGGTTTTAAAATTTTTGGAGCCTTTAAAAAATTTTTGGAGTTTAAAGAAATTTGGTTTGCAATAGTCTTAATCGAATTTGCTGATAAAATTCAAATTGTTTGAAATTAGCGTAAAAGATCCTGTAAGAACAAAAGTATTGCTGGTGAATAAACCTTGTTACCAAGTGGTTGGTGATAGCGTTGTCTTTTTAATGAGTGATCAATAGATGAAATGGTCCAGTGAAATCACCTCGGGAAAGCCGCTCCAACATTAAGTTAGTGAAGGGAACATTTGGTTGGGGGTCGCGGCTCAAAACAAACTACAGTAACGCATTATGGCGCCAAGGTGCTACGGAGATCGGGATGCGCTGCGGGCAGGCTGCTGCGTAATTAACCGCAGGGTTTCAGATCACGTCCCTCCCTAAGATGTTCCACTATCCCAACCCTTATGTCCACCCTTAGAGCTGCTGTTAGTCACACGTGTTGAAAGCCATCGCATAATGGCCGGGATCTTCCCTTGAATCGCTAATTAAACCTCGGAAGGTGAAATTTCCTGCTTGGAACTTACCTAGTCAGCCTCTCGAAGGCTGTTTATTGATTGCACTTGGGAGGGGAAAACGTCACGACGGAGGCGTGAGTAGGATGGGACATCTAGACATTTACATTTTCCAAGCGGAGCAGTAAAGTTTCCAAGTAATAGATTCAATTGGTGCAGGCTAGCAAGGGTCATCCAACTGCCTGTTCATCGAAGACAACGAGGCAACAGGTGAAGAACTCGTATGAGGTGTTGGACTAGGTACATATTTGATTGTTTATTGAATAATTATTATTGGCTTGCCTTGTGTGGAGAAGTGAATATTGTGACAATGTAAGTAATTGATTAATAACAGCTGCAGATGAAGATAGCGGATACTACATAATGATTGCTCCATGATTTGATGATTGCTAATCGTTATCGATCTTAATATACTTGTAATATTAAACAATAAATGCACAGATTCACTACATTTTTTATACGCACTCTTTCGATTCAGATGAATTATATGCTGATTATTTCACTATTTAATCAGTATGAGCGGTAAAATTTAACGTTTTTATCATAACTATTGGGGTGTTATTTTTTTCCATTGTAGTGTGCATATTGTAAATTTAATACTCCTATACCTTATGGAAATAATTTTATTTGATTGTAATCTGTGAAAAACCTTTATTTTGGTCCCTTGTCGTAATTTCTATAATAAACTTTTCTTACAATGCCATCTTCTATGCTGTGAATACGTAAAGTTTCAGCCACATTCGTAGAGAGCTAAGATTTCACGGCGTAGAGCATCGTCATGCTCACAACTATGTTTCGGTTTCAAAACTTTACGATTGTGAGATGATTGTGTAGGAAGCTTCGAGCATAAAAGTGAAAATGAAGGAAGCATTGCCAGGCAGAACATCTGCGCGCGGTCATTAAAGTGATTCAGCAGTTGTTCTTTGTACGGATTGCCGGAGGGTGTGAATGTAATACGTAAAACCTTTTTAAGAGATGAAGAAGGAAGAACAAGAAAAAAAAAATGAATGAAAGTTGGTGAAGATTAGGCGTCAACTCGTCGCAACGCAGAGATGGGGCTCAGGTGGAGCTCAATCGTCTGGGAGTGGAAGGAGCAATAACGTCGTTACTGCCTGCATTCAGGACACAATTTCGGCACTTAGTTGATGCAGATAATCCTGCAGAGGGTCCCTTTAAGGTTTCCCCTCGACATCCCCCGACCGCCTCTCTTTAATTACCAGAGGAGGATTTACAATAGACGTATAATAACTGGCACTGTTCCGTGCAATAACCGAAGGAAAGGAAGGCCACCGAGACTGGGGTGAAGAGGGAAAACGGGCGAAGAGCTATTAAGGAATTTATGCTGATTCTGGTGTAACACGGCAAGCATCTGGGGTCCTCCTAATGTAACGGCTGTGTAGCACTTAGTATGACACATCATGTTTTCCCACCTCGCGGGGTAACTTGCCTTTCCTCGCCCTATCACTCCCGGCTGTGAGCCTTACATCTTTAAACAGTCAGCCCTATGAAGGCGTTCATCATGCTGGAGAAGCAAAAGCCATTCGCCGAGAGCGGCAAGTCAGGCGTGGACACCTTACTTGAACATTCTGAAGGGTCCTGAACGTTCCTCATCCTTCGACTCTGCCGTTAATTTACATTCATGAGAAAGTGGGAGAGCCCTTTCCCTTAAGTTTGATGTGGGCCGTAACGATGCCATCCTTCATAACTCGAAACTCTATTCCTTTTTAATAAACTCATGGAACGTGGGTGATAATAGAGAGTTTAGCATACTATCTCGTAGGTATGTCAGGGTTAAAGCGAGTTAACTAGCCTAGTTAACTACCATTCACCAAGAGAATGCAAGAACTACATCTCTTCATCAGTATTCAAATTTAGCGACGATAACGTAAAAATTACCTATTAAAGAACACACACACCTGGAATTATTAAAAAAACGCTGAAATCCCATCCCATATTATCAAATTCTATCCTCAAATTCTTATGATAGCCAGTTACCCGTATTCGCTGCACGGATCCACATGTACGGGTAATTTTTACTGGGCCATTTTACCCTTACACACCTTGTCATCATTACCCAGCAGTTTCGAAAGGGCTTCAGTTCAAATTTTAGAAAACAAGTTTCAACTTGTATCCAATTAATTTTTCAACCCTCAATATAACCTTAGTCACGTTGAAACTATTCTCGTGATGTTAATTAGGCGTTTTCAATATTAATATTTGAAAATCTATCTTAACGTATAAAAACTCCTCGACTCAACCGACCAAAATAGTTTTGGTATCGTTGAATTTGTTATCGAAAGCTCTTTACTCGTGAACCGCCCATCCAAATTTGACGTGAAAATTTTAACGTATGTCAGGGTTTTCCCTAAATAAAAAAATGTGTGCCTGGGCCACGTTATTAGGGAAAGCTGAGTTCTCGATGAAGGAGTAAAACTAGAGGTTGTAATATAGCTTATGTGTTTACCAGGGGCCCTAAGAATGTCCATGTGCAATTTCAGTTCAATGTGTCGTAGTTTTTAAGTGATTGAACAACACACATACAGAGAGGCAGAGAAAGAGAGAGAGAAAGAGAGAGAGAGAGAGAGAGAGAGAGAGAGAGAGAGAGAGAGAGAGAGAGAGAGAGAGAGAGAGAGAGAGAGAGAGAGAGAGAGAGAGACCATTCGATTATTATAAAATAGTATAGATTGGTGTTTAGTTTTTTAAAATTTGATGTATAAATAGGTGTTTTTCTAATTGAAAACGTCTACCAAGTTGTGTGACGCATGTAGCTTCCTCAATCATGGAAATGTTTCAAATTATCGTGAGATTCCATAGCTGGTTCCTATTAATGAGGGAAACGGTAAATTGAGAGGGAGTATGTTTCCAGACGACTAGAGCGTGAGAAAATGATGGTTGATGGAATTTATGTTTGCGCATGCCCGCCATTTAATAATCGTCCTTAATGACCCGGAGAGATTCCCTGTCGAATTTCAACTTCCTAGGATGACCAGGAGAGAATTTATAGCTCATTCAGCTCGCGGCTCGCAAACAGGTATCGTGTCGCAATAATGTGAGAGCCTTGAAAAATAAAACATATTTGTGTTAATATAGGACCAGCCATGAAACAAACTCGTTCAAATGTACTTTAATTTGAGTTTATAGCCGTTGGCTGGCTTTAAAGCTACCGATTTTTAAGCACATTTTTGTGGTGGCTAAGACACATCTGTACAGGAAGAAGAATTCTTATTTCACGTACATGATGCATAGGTATATCAATCAAAGGTACATTTTCGATTTACGCCCTACCGGTATGAGACAGGAACAGATATTGGGTGTTAGGAGGTATCGAGTTATTACCCTAATGCTTGTAAAGTTACAAAGCGCGCCGCCTTCGACCGCAACATTCATCAGGTGACCGCGATTTCCTCGTCACCCGACACCTCATCCTGCCCGTGACGACCTAATTCACATTGATTTCTCATTTTTGAGAGCTTCGAAGCGAATTCTGGAAGCTCGGTTCGACAGATTATGCTGTTTAAGTAACTGTAGGTACTTATTGTAAATTTGTAGAACTGAATAATGTGTTTAGATGTGGCTTGAGAGAATCCTTTAAATTAGCCCTACAAACAGGCTTTACGGAGGTTCAGTCCCTAGCCTATGTTGTGCGCCAAAACTTGCTGATCATTTTACGACCACTCTCGTCAGAATCGGTTCGGGCCTTTAGCCGTCTATTGGGAACATACATAGATAGATCGATAGAGTTTTGAATCTTTTCATTTTTAATCTCGAAATTGGATTCTGAGCCTTTGAAGACTCTTCGTTGAAAATTTTCAGTTCAAAACTCCAAATGGTTAAGGCCAAAAACCGATACAAACAAAGCCAAATAACGTCGTTTTATGATGCTGAGACAGACGCTTTAGGTGGGCCGCGAGTGTGAGGTAGACCCATGACGCTAACCACCTTTATTTACCCAGCAGTTTTACCCACTTCCAATGATTCAATACCATCCATATTGCACCTTTTTGGAAAGCTCTCGTCGAGATCTTTTATATGATCGAATATAATATAACTAGAGGCCTGTTAGGGCTTGGAAAGCCCTAATCTAGTACGTATAACAGTAGTGCCTAACAGCAACTCAGCACATTATAGTAACGATATAAGTCCTACCTATTTGCGGCGTTGTGGGACCTGGTGCAAAGAGTCAAATGTCCCAGAAAATGTGACAAACGTCCCAGAGAGTCTACCTATCAAATTTCAACTTCCTACAGTGAACAGGAAAGAACGTAGCTCATTCAGCTGATCAGAAAATACCGACCTCATCACAACGTTTCTTACTTACCGACACTTTTGCAACAAACTTGGGGCCCTGCTGATTCCGAATTATATATAAAGACCGTTCGGAATTATAAATAGGTATATAAAGTCCGTTAAGTTCTTCAGTTTCAATTTCTTCGTTCAGAAATTACTCTCCTAGATGTTAGTAACTACACTATGTTTCTTACTCACCGTGAATTGATGGCAACTGTTGTTACCGCCATAGCCTAATAAACAACTCTCGTTGATAAGGACCGCCTAGAATACGATCAAGGCGGGTATAAAAACGAACGGCGACACTTTTGCAACAAACATGGGGCCTTGCTGATTCGAATGAGCAGTCTAACACTAAAATCGGACCGCGAAGTTCTTCATAATTTCAAAGACCGTTCGGAATTATATATAAAGATAGATAGATGGAATCTTCCATTATGAGTAACTACAAATCCCGAAGTACGGATTATAGGTAAATAGCATCCCAGGCCAAAAGAAAACTTTCGTGTCACCAACATTTCATTTAGTTGCCAAATTATTCCTATTACCATCTCGACCGACGTTTCTTGAAAGAGGCAGATGAGTTTGCTCGAAATTGGGGTCTTAATGAGGAACAGGATTCGAAAATCACCTTCCTCCCTCTACGGCCTCCCTAAACCCTCCCTGCTATATCTTTCCTAATGAGTTTTTTCCGGTTATTTTTTAAATAGCTCATTTGTCGCAGGGCTTATTAAGAAGGGTCATTCCCCAACAGCTTACGCGTTTTTTTAGCGGACCAATTCCAACTTCCCTCTTCCGTTGGTTAATATCAGATTCATACTTCCCCTTCTCGATTGTTGTCAGCGTTCCACCGGGTGTTCTGGTTGGCAGAAAAGGAGCATACATTTTTGACAATATAGAAATATATTGACAGCAGGAAGTTGTCAAGTTGGTATGACTGCATTGGCATAACATGCTGTCCACTGATTTTAAATTATTTAAAAAAACCAAACTTATTTCTTCGCTTAATAAGAAATAGTGGAGTTTATCACGAAACCTTTCAGTAAAGAAATGGAGAAATTTTACTTCTACCAAGAATAAATGTTTCCATATTTGGTTTTAAGTCTAGTATTCCGTGACGCAATTTTAAATTTGGTTCATAATTTTGTTACCTATGATTTTTTGAAGCAGTTAGAAAGGATTTCTTCCTAATAAAAAAGCTGAAGCCCCATGAGAACTTTACATACTCTACTTAAATGTATTCGGATTTTTGTTCTTGAGGGTTGGTCTATAGATTGAACAACTTAACATGGCCGCTGTTTCGATTTAATTGTAAATCTTCATCAGGGCTGTAATGTAGGAAAAACTACCTTAGTTGGCTACATTTGACAACTCATGTCACCTATCAACGGCAAGTGGAGCCTCATGGGCATTAATGACTTATGATTTGTACAATATTATAAACATATAGGTAGGTAGGTAATTACACCCTTATTTGATATATTATGAAAAACTTTAGATATTTGAAAAGGTTACCTCACATGATGATTCCATTATTATTGCATGTTGGATACATAGCATCCGTTCTTCAGTAGGTACGGGATAACTTCAGAACTCACTACACGTACTAACTTCTTACATTATTTATGTATATATATATATATAACAAGAAGAATATTTTTTATTGTTATTAGACGTACCGCAATTTCAACCAGTTCCCTGGTCGAAGTATTTTTTCTGTCTAAGGAATACCTATCTGAATTCTGAAATAATAAACTTCTCGTTTCCAGAACCTTTAATTATTCGGGATTAGATTCACCATCAAATAACGCTTATTTCACCCATTTTAAAAAATGAATCAGACAGGGAAATATTCCTGCTGGACGGTTGAGAGGGAATAGGAAGAATGAGCGAAAGAGAGAAAAAAAAGTTAATTAAAATGGAACCAGAGGAGAAATTCTTAGAGATATTACCTTCGTGGAAAGGGTTGAGGCCTGCACGGATTCCACCGGCAACGTGTTCGGGTTGGGGATATGAGGGCGAATATCGTGTCGCTCGTCTGGAAGCAAGATATCGCTTCTCATAATTAATCGCATTCCTAAATGTTCCGAGTGTGAGGAATTCGCCACAGATGTACACAGATTGTCTTGCAGGAGAGGGGACTGGAGGGGTTTATAGGTGCATTCCTCGTCCTCCCACCTATACGCGTCCGGGAGGTGCCTTCGACAACTGGAATCTCATCAATTTCTTCATAAAACGCCCTTTCTCTCCGGCTCGTGATCTCTTGGTTCCGGAGTTCCCGGGGGTTAATATCAGTCTTCCGGAAGGATCGAGAATTACAGGCGTTTCCTGGGAAGTCTGGTCAAAAGTCTGGCAATGTTTTAGTTTGAAGGTATTCGGGAGTTTTCGCAGTTTCCCATCTAAGTCGTTCTGCTGAGACGTAGTACGAACACGTTTTTCAAGCTAGCGCAAGCAAACCAGAAGCTTTCCAGTGAGTCGTACTGTGCGAATATGGAATCGTACGATTGAATGAAACCAGTGTTGGGCATAATCTTATAGTCGAATACGAATACGATTGTAATCGCGATAATTATTCGTTGATTCTGAGTCAACTGCGATTATATTTCGTGTAATCGTATTCGTCTGTCGGCGATTACACGAATACAACCCATAAAAATGCGTCACGGTCATCAATTTCAATAGGGCGTCCCTCCTATAATATGCGAAGCCTTGCTAATATTACCTAGCTTCAGAGGGACGTCCTATTGAAATAGATTTGAGACAAATAGACTGGGCTCCAATCGTTGAATTCTCTTTAAGGACGTCCCTCTGAAGCTACGTAATATTAGCAAAGCTTCGCATATTATTGAAATTGAAGGACGCCCTATTGAAATTGATGACGTCAAAACAAAATTTACAAGATCTGAGGCCTAGTATGTGGGATAAGTAATTGCTGGAAATTGCTAAGGATTGGATTTTCACTTTTTAACATTTTATTCTCGGTTTTATTCTCTGGAGAATGTTTAGAAGTATTTTCCGCATCACCCCATTGCGATGTAAACGGATGGGTTTCTTTCTACCTCTCACCAAGAGTTTTGAATAACGTTAGCTTTTCCTTCCTTAGTCGAACATTGAAATCGACCGTTGAAATACATTTTTTAAGAACCCAATTGGCGAGACCCTTTCAGGAAATATTCTTCGCTTCGAACATCTATTAAGAAAAAGACCTCCTTCCTTAAATCGCGGTGGACCCTACTTTTTGGTTAGGGAAAGGGCGTAAGGTGGTAATTGTCACTTAGACCCCCAAGTACCACTTAAAGGTAATAACTGAAATTAGATTTTGTGTAGGTGTCCGCGTTCCAGCACACCCGTCCCAACCAATAAGTGCCTACTTTGAAATGAAGCTACAACCTACCTCTTCCCTCATTTTTTTTCTTGCTCCCCCAAAAAAATTAAAACGAGACCCAAACGTATAAACAGGTAATAGACCCGCATTATATCTCGAGAACGGTAATCTGTACAGATCCTTTCGAACATAGTTGTTCACCCTCGCGACTAAACTGTTTTAGCCAAACGAGGCGCTCACGGTTTTGATTCCAATCACCGTTCGGAAAAAAAATCGATTCCAGAAACATATCCCTTATCAATGGAATCGAAAATAACGTGTTATTACTAGGAGAAACATGGTTGTGCACTGGCGTAAACTACATTATGTTAATAAGATTGAAAGTCGCTCCGTTCCGACTGATTGATCGGAATGCCTCAGTCATAAATATCTGACAGCCTAGAGCGCCCTGCCGAACCGAGTTCTTTCCAGTGCTTTTAGAGCGTGCCTGTAGGAGTGTTTTGGATGATGTTTACGACTTGAATTTAAGTCGGTTGGGTTTCATTGTTCACAATAGCAAGCCCTATAACTCAGTTTCCAACTTTAATTTATTTTCTTTGCCCTTCAAAAATCACATACATGTACCTGAAACGGAAATTGGGAATGATTGACGACAACTCAATCTAGTTGTAGTAATAGAAATCAAACTAAAATAGAAATCAAATCAGTTGGTAAAGTTGATAGCTGTTTCTGCGTTGCCTGTACCTGGAAAGAAATCGGTAATGATCGACGGCACTCACTCTAGTAGAAGTGATAGGAACCAATCAGTTCAGAGAATGAGTTATATAGCTGTCCTGCGTGTGCAGTAAAAAACGATAATAGAGAGTTTTTGCAACGCTGAGTCGTAGTCGAGTAGAAGGAGCTACGAATAGAAATGGAGCATTGCGCATGCGCGCAAAATTCTAACAGTTAGCGGTCCATTCGTTGTGCGAAAAGAAAAATACTATTCGTGACTCCGAATGCGTATATAACCTTACATGACGATAACCTATAATGAGTTTTTTTGGTCCCTATTTCAAGGTGGCATGACATGCAACTTGTAATATTCGTGATTTTCATAAAGGTATTTCATTTCATATTATTTAGGTATATTATTTTATTTTATTTTTTGTTTTTTAATGAAAATATAGCAGATTGAAAGTCGAAAAGCCCCCGTCTGTTGATAGTCCTTCGTGGGATAAACAAAACAAAACAAAAATCATTGATTTCGGATCATTACTTAGTTACGGAGAAAAGTGCGTGGAACTGAAAAATTACCAAACTTTGGGTAAGTGTAGTAAAGTACGTAAATGGTCAATATAGATTATTTTCCGTATTTTAGTTGATCAACATCTAAACTGTCGAACTGACAACTATTTTTATTTTTTACTGTGTTTGAAACCACAGAGAGTCGTTTGTAAAAATCAGTGTTTTTCGGGCAGACTACCCTTTACGAAGAAATGGCACACCACTGTGGGGACATACCTACAGCAAGATCAATCAATATTTATTTATTATTTTATTCTTCAGTTTTTGATTTCATCATCTAATTACAACCAGTGACCATCCCATCATACTGGTAACGAGGGATATTCAAACAATACAAAATTATTCGCTACTCAGATGATGTTCGAGTAATTTGTCCTAATTAAAATATCTATTTTATTCTACGAGTAATATGATATTCTAAATATCATTCTACTTGTTCCTCAATTTCAATAGCTCTGCGTTCCTAATCTAATTCAAATTTGTGTGGTTTATTTCCACAAGAGTTACTGGAGTGATACCCCACAACGATATGGTTTGGTTTCTCGACTGCTTTGCTCAATATAAGATTTGTTGGGGTCTTGAGGTTCAGTCAGAAAATGTACCACGATATTTCTAGGCCAACGTTTCGGTATATTTGTATACCATCCTCAGGGCTACAAAGAAATGCACCAGAGGATGTCAGACATGTATTAATTATAGGCAGGAATAAAAAGGAATGAAATGTACATATTATGTACCTATATATTATGCAAGTGTCTAACTATGTACCTATGCCTATTAATGGACCAAAACAACCTTAATATATCTTTATCAATAATTAACTGAAAAAATTATCATACCTTAGATAGGGGGTGGGTTAAACCTCTATCACATAGGTGGTTTAACCCACCCCCTATCTAAGGTATGATGATTTTATCAGTTAATTAGGTCCATTAATAGGTATAAGTACATAGGACACTTATATAATATATAGGTACATATATATATTTCATTCCTTTTTATTCATGCCTATAATTAATACATGTCTGACATCCTCTGGTGCAGTTCTTCGTAGCCCTGAAGATGGTATACATATATACCGAAACGTTGGCCTAGAAACATCGTGGTACATTTTCTGACTGAACCTCAAGACCCTAACAAATTTTATACCCGACAACCACCATCATACCAGTACTAACTTGTGATCTGACAATGCAGACTCAACGCGTGCCAGTCCCCCTAACAGCAGCGGGAAGAACCCATTCTCGCCCCCGACCGCTAATTGAAAAGACGGACAATAAATCCGATGTGATTTATTTATTACTTTTGTCGAGTATCACGTTCAGGGGAGAACGTTCGCGACAAAAAGACTAGTCGTGGAAATTATCTCGTGTCGAGTTCAAACGCCCATTGTACAGATAAATAATATCCCTGTATTGCATGACACCCCATGCTGAGACCGACCGCTCCGCACTCATCATTTCTTCTGCCTC
The DNA here is from genome assembly GCA_030762985.1 of Adelphocoris suturalis. Lineage (NCBI taxonomy): Eukaryota > Metazoa > Arthropoda > Insecta > Hemiptera > Miridae > Adelphocoris > Adelphocoris suturalis. Next base: position 18,256,592 of record CM061047.1, read on the forward strand.
TGTCCAGCTATTGAAGAGGCTAAGCGAAAGACACGCAAAGTCTTTTGGATTCCTTTCTGTCCTTTTGATCTATGGTTTTGAGGGGGTTTTCCCTTTTTCACGGGCCCCCTTCCGAGTCCTGAACGTAAATCTAAAATCGTGTTTAACCTGCAGTGGCGAAGAACCAAGATTTACTGTTTCAGTCTCATTTGGAGTTCGGGGCTAAGGGAATGATTGCCGTGTCTGCTAAGTGGGACTGGCACATACCTTCCTCGTATCAATACATATTAAATAGTTACAAATTATACGAAAATACAACCTTGAGTTCATCGATCTTTTAAAAGTGTTGGTCGGGTATCAAAAGTTTTATCGGAGTCTGTTGAAAATTAAGGAAATTATGCGTTTTCCATGCGCTTGAACTAATTATACGGAAACCATCAAATTCAAAGAGAGGACTATTTCGCACAGATCCTGGAAATTCCATTGAATACTAATGAAAATTTAGAAAGTTTTTCCTGTTTATGAAGATTCGTGGATTTATAGATGCACACAGAGACTTCATTAACTTCATTATATATGCACACATAGACTTCACAGAGACTTCATTTATGCAGCGATATTTCAAAGTCATTTTCGTGTCAATGTGTTGTGAAAACGATTTTTCTCCAAATGGGATTTAGGTTACTTCTTTCTAAGAGCTGTGGGCGGTGATACACTCTTATATTCACTGATGGTTCAAAGACACCTGATGGTGTTGGCCTTGCTCTATGGAGCCCCAACTTCCAAGTCACTAGACGCCTACTACCAGTTGCGTTTTTATTCACAGCAGAGCTGTGGGCAGTGTCACTGGCTATTCGACACTGCCAATTGTTGGGAGTTGGGAATTATGTGTAGCGATTCACTAAGTACCATCGAGGCGATTAGGGACACGTATTCTGAAGATCCCCTAATGCAAAGACTTCAAGTATCGCTGCACCAAGTCACCACACTGGGTTCAACCATAACATTTATGTGGGTGCCGAGCCATATGGTTATTCGTGGCGATGCATGTTCTGATGTCCTTGCGAGAAGAGTAATTGGTAATAAATCCATTGATATGGTGCCTATTTGGATTGAGGATCAAATCACCTACCTACAAGCAACATAAAGCCACTTTAGCGCGACTGAAACAGTGTTACCCAAAAACGAGGTTTTGCAGATTTACTATCCCAAGATAGGTATTTATTTCCATCTCATATGATCGATAATAATTTGACCTAATTGTATTTTATCTTGGGGAGTTACTACAGAAATATTTGTTGCGTAATATATAATGCAAAACAGGTCTTGCACAAGAAATAGTTGATACTGGAAAATCCGTAGTAGAGTTGATTGGAACATTAGTACGGCTTCGTGAAAAATTGCGTCACAGTGTTCACCGCAACGGAAAATTTACTCGGAGCTATTATTTTATAAGAGATCGTTTACCTGAGCCATGAAGACTTGGGCGAGTGTCTACCTGCTTTGATGTTCGGAAAAAGAGTCCATTCGATACGTTCGATTTACCGGCTGGTTTCGGAGTTTTGAATTACAAGTTACCGATATCGGAATGAACAATAAGAAACAGTAGAATCGGAATGGAGTCAAATGAAAAAACCGTAGCAAAAAGTTTCAACGGAATCGTAAAGGGGAAAAACGAGCGTCAAAATAATTATGTGAATAAAGAGGCGTATTAGTGACAGTGGAGGTAATGTGGGGAAGCGATGCAATATGGCCGCGTTTGACGGAGCGAGATGAAGTCGGGATGTTGAAATTCGATAGGTATTGAGATCTCGAGTGTCCTCCCCAAGAACCTTTGTCAGGCGTGCTGGAGGAGAGACAAAAAGTGTGCCGTTCTTTGCATAATCCGATTGCCTTTGACTTTGTGGTAGGCGCATGCAATCAAAACGCGCGGTGCGGTGTTCGTGGGGTTAGTCCGATCCGCCGGATATATACCGGACAATGAAACTGAAATGTTTGTAGGCAGTGGCGAACAAAACGTATTTTGAGGGACAGAACTACCTATCTTCTGTGGTAGTTTCCTAAAAAACATAAATTTAACCATTTTTAGCCGTTTTAAGCTATTTTTAGAGATTTCCTAGTACGTTTTTTGAAATTTGACCAATATAATGTGCTCGAAGTGTTGGACTCGTATCGCCTCGTATGATATACATATATATATATATATTTTTTTTCAATTCAATCAATTTTTTTTTTTTGAATTTTATTCTGAAATTTCATTAGTTTTTTATTTTTAACGTTTCATTTATTTGTATATATTTTTATATTTTTCTATTTGTTTATTTATGTTTTTTATTTAATTCTGTTCATTTTTAAATCTAATTATATATGTATGTCTGTACATATTTATGTATATGTGGTTATATTATGTGTGTATATATGGTTTATTACGAGTATGTATGTATAAATGTAGATGTGTATATAAGCGTGCGTGGTTTTATTAGAAGTAATAATATTATACTATTTAAGCTCAATTTAGGACTTGTTAATTTTTGAATTGATTTGCCACAATAAGTTCACCCGACAAAGATACTACAACTACTAAACCTACAACAACTGTTTACCTACTGACGACTAACTAGGTACTCACTAATACCCTGCACCCCTCTTCTTCCTCCACATAATAACCCCCTAAGACAACAACCAAGTGTCCACCAACCACTGATACGAGTCAGATGACGCCAGGAAGATGCTTCAACCTGTCCTCACACTTTCTACTCGTGATCACGGCCAGTCGCCGAAATATTGAGGTACCTACATATTTTCCCTTTTACCAGAAGTTTTTGTGTACCTATATCTTTCTACTTTCTCCCGTATCCAAATTAAACTCCACGATTTTTTCAAAATGTCTCTAAACGAATGTTTGGAGCCATTGCAATAGGTTTCTACAAAAACACTAAAAGTGTGCCGTTCTTTGCAGAATCCGATTGCCTTTGACTTTGTGGTAGGCGCATGCAATCAAAACGCGCGGTGCGGTATCCGCCGGATATATCCGGTATACATACCGGACAATGAAACCTAAATGTTTGTAGACAGTGGTGTACAAATCATATTTGGAGGGACAGAACTACCAATCTTCTGTGGTGATGATGAATATTCATTTTAAAAATTTCCAGTCATGCAGCATGATCGTATGAGCAAATTTTTATAGATTATCGTTTTATATTATGTCAAATTGTTTTGAAATTCGAGCCCTATGAGGGCAAAAATTCGTTAACCACCGACAATATGGCAAATAAACTCATTCTAAATCAAATTCTACGATTCAAAACAGATATTGGTTTTTCAGTAATCTTCAACGTTTCCCCCCAGGAATTAGGACTTCTTCAGGGAGACAGAATATCAAATTCAAAATTTGTAAAATATCCACTCAGCGTTTTCTTTTTGCGATAAAAAATCGAATTCAAAGTTATCAGTTTAAGAAACCGAAGATAATTTAGTTTGAGGAAGAAACTTTCCAGTTCATTTCAACAGATACTAGAGACCAACTGAATCGCCTTAATCACAAGCATAGGTGGGTTAGAGGATCCAGGAACTCGTCAGGGCAACAGGAAAGTGTGATTTAAAATTTAAAAAAAAAAAAAAAAAAAAAAAAAAAAAAAAAATACACAAGGAGTCAGTGAATGCCTCAGAGTACACATATAATGATACACATGGGTATAGAATATCACATGTTTAAGCCGAGTATCCAGATAGTATACAAGGAATACCGCATAGTACTATAACAGCATTAAGAAGGCGAATAGTATCATTAGCCAGGGAGGATGTTTGGCGATTAGAAGTCTGAAAAAGGACGAGGGCAGACAGACTTTAATTGATTTTAGGAGGGTAAGTAATCCCACATATCCAGTGGGAACAGGGTCAGAAAAAGGGGTAGAAACCAATCGTACGTCTGGCATCCAATAGAAAGAAAAAAACGTGGAGATCATTTCAACTGATCGGATCGAATCTCCAGAACGATTTGTCCAGAGTCTCCCCCTTGATCAGGGAGACTAAAACGACAGAAAGGGTCAGCAGACAGAGGAGTATGTTGGAAATCTGGAGGTCGGAAAAGGGGGTGTCCCGGTGTAAGGGCGGATGAGGGCGTGAGGGTTAAAAACTGTTTTTCCGGGATTTTACCCACAAGTCGACCGGACACCTTTGGGAAGGTTTTTTCTCCTTCCCCATCTCTACTCGATGGTCCCGCCGCCAGTTTGGGAAGCGCTACTTGTCGTCTGTTAATCTTGTTTTATTACCGCCCTTTTCCCCCTTCGGGCAGCAGTCGAGTTAATCGGGTTATTTACTTCCAGCTCTATATTGGCCGTAAAGCATCTCTTTTCCACTCCCGGGTGCGAGGAGACCTGCCCGTCCAATATCCCCTTTTCCACCGCCCGCTCACAACAAACTAGCACCCACCAATCAATATCCCCCAGCCTCGACAGGTATACACCAACACCTCCGTGTTAAATTGTCCCAAATTCACCTATTCGTATTCGCTCCAATCTAATATCGATTAATTAAAAAAGTTTCAGTCATAAAGCATTATTAAATGATCGAATTTTCGTAAATTATCGTAGGTTACATTTGAGCACTTAGTGTGTAAAGAAATATTTCAACTACCAATAATATACTGCAATTCAAAAAATACCTGTTTCGGATTTTCACCTTTTTTTGGCAGTTTCTATCGATTTTAGGCAAATGATATTGAAATTCAGGTACCATTTTTCAGCATACTCCAGGTCATCGTTGATTAACTTCTTTTGACTAAAATTCTGCTAAAAAGTATAAACTTTCCAATTTTAATCCGTTTTTAGTGATTTTTATCGATTTTTTGGGCACATCATTTTGGAGTGATGATTTGAAATCATCCGGCAGGGTTACATCATCCACAGGGTAATATTAGTGCCAAAGTTTGATTACGGAGTACCATAAAGGAAAACTGGCTATCTCATTGATACTTTCTCACACAGCGAATATTCATGGCGTTACACTACTCCACCCTGAGGCGGAGCGAGTTTTGCTAGTTCTGGCATAACGAGGTTTGGTATTTTGACTGCTTTGCTCAAAATTAGGTTTGTTGGGTTTTCCTCCTTATACTTAATGCTCGTCTTACTTCCTCTGGTGCATTTCCTTGTAGCTCTGAGGATGATATATAAATATACCGAAACGGTGGCCAAGACATACCGTGGTATACTTTCGTGACTGAACCTCAAGAGCCCTAAAAACCTTATTCTGACATAGTGACTTTGATAAAATGGATCGATTTTAATTTTGTTTATTTTACAGCTGTTGTGACAAAAGTGGTCCTAGTTATGATTAACCTGAGAGTACAGATTAGATTGGAAAGTAGAAATAGGTGCGTTTTACCACTGCCAATGATATTGGTAGGTGGTAACTTCTGTAATCTAGAAAAAATAAGCGGAAAGTTTTCATAGTTAGAAAAGTGGGGCTCCTCCCCTTAACCAAGCTGGGGGACCCCCGGACCCCCTTTTGCTTTCACCTTGAACGAAACATTGCAGGTACGTGAAGCACGCTCCATTTCAAACTTCAGTTTCATAGGTATGATTATAAAGAAATCAATTCTGGATCTCACTCAGCTGATTTGAGGAGCTTTAGGCTTCATGCGTTGCTAGACGTCCCAAGGGTCCTACATTTCAAATTTCAGCTTTATGGCTTGAATAGCAAAGAAATTAGATTCGCTGCTACCTACTTTAGTTTCATTTTTTCGTGACTTTTTTTGACTTTTAGGTCCCGGTAAAAGCGTGTTCCACGATAAGATAGTATGTTATTCAGATCTCGACGTGTTCATAAACTATGAACGTTAAAAATGATGCTCATTTTGCTCTAGTTTACCAGTCCATCGCTCTCGGTTCATGAAACGAATTTGGGCTTAAGCAAAGACTCTTTCGAAGGGTTCGACCGTCTTTTGTAATCTTGGTGCAACGTCTGCCCTGATCTTGAGCCCTTTGGAGCATTTACGCCGCTCAGGTTTTCATTACGGCCCACCGGGAGTCAGGAGATATGAAATGAAAGATGGTAATAATAAGAGGACGGCTGGTAGGGCTAGCGGGAAAGCTGCCTATAAAGTTTAGGTCCAACCCAACAAAGGTCCGACCTAAGCAAACCTACTGTTTATTGTCGGGTGGTGTTCTCGCTCTCCCCGGTTCCGCTATTATGGTCATAAACGCCGGGAGAAGCGGCGTCTGAAGGAGGGGACAATCTCTTCCTTTATGGTTTCAATCAGCCTGGTCGCTCGGAATGAGGTTTCGCTCTCCTCACATCTTGAGTGGCACGAGCACTTCAACAACTAATATCGGTGTAATGCGGGAGCTCTCCCCCCCTTCAGATTCATATTGTATTCATAAGACGGAGACCTTCTGCCCTCAACCCTAACCCGTCTGAGATCGTCCTGGAACGTCTCTTAACGGACCACTCAACAGTGCATTGCAGCTCACTCAACAACCTGAACTAAGACAACATAATACATAGGGGAGATGCATCGAATTGCAAGATGTTGTTTTTTACCCAAAAGTAAGAGCTCTTAAAAAAGGTGTAATATGAAGTGTTATTGTCCATCTGAAGTATGCAGAAACAGTGCTGAAGGGTAACGCAGTTCATTTCTGTTCTGCTCGTTATAAGTCGAAGCTAGTCGGGATTTTAAACGGGAAATACTAGTTATGATGAGTTCAATAGTGCTGAATCCGAATCGGAGATCTGAAGTGCAAAATTTCGAAACGCATCATCTTCCTATGTCAAAATCCCAAACTATCATCATTCCTACCGATTTAAAATCATGGCTTCAATTCTTGTTAATGGTCTTACGAATTTCATTGTGTGAATTTAATAGTTTTGTAGTGAGAAGATAAGGTAGATGTAGAACCTGTGAAGGTCATTGGTGAATCTAAGTATGGTAATCAACTTGCACTATTATATTGCTGTGATTAACTACACATAAATGTCCTAAATTCGTTCTGTGGCTCTTTTACGCTACTATGTAAAATACGCTGATTTAAGCAGCAATGTCTGCATTTATTGTTCTGAACAAAATCATGAAATGGATATTAATCATTAAGAAACCAAATATTATTATCGTATGCGCTCGTTATCAACAGCTACATGAATTACGCCTCATAAATTCCTTTATAATCAGTTCATGAATTTGAGAAGACATGACGGGATAACACTCATCAATCTGCATCGTTTAATTAATCTCAGGACAGATTTAGCTAATTATGCTGAAGCCTTCGTGGCCCCAACCATCCAAAGGGAACATAAACTCAAAACAGTCAAGATTTCAGGCGATAGAATCTTGGACGGCTTCAGATCAAATCCACGTTAACCCTGTAATGTCAGGTCAGCTTAAAACCTTTGTTTTCGCCGGAGAATTTCACCGTTACCATCGAATGTAAAGCTCACATTCATTTTCAACATCCGCAAGCCCTTTTCCGCACAATGGGCGAATGGGCCAACAAGCGCTTCTACCCCAGGAAAGCCGAAATTAAAATCGTCAGCGCACGGTCAAGCCTGACAAGCATTGTTCTCGTATCAACAGGCCGAGTAAACCCCCTCTGGGGAACCTTTCATTTGAAAAACTCATTTTCATATTTGGATTTTTGTCCCAGAAAACGAACTGGGAAACGAATGCCGCAAAATAAGTTCCCCCCCTCTCACACAAGTCTTTTAGATGTTTTTCAGGACATACAAAGAGGCATATTAATTCCCTTCGGATTTAATTTTTTAGCCCTTTCTACGTTGCAACTCCGGTAGGACTGGAGTCCAGGGGTTTCAAAGGGGCAAGACAAAGGGGACCGGCCCTTTAGTTAAATTGGAAGTCCACTATGCAATAACAAGAGTTCCCTTTCGCCTCGTAATGAGCGGACAATTAGGCAATGTTGTGGACAGTGTGCTTTTGACACTTAACTTGGGCGAAGGCCTTTGATCTGAGGAGGTCCCCAGAGACCAGCACTTTGGTTTCTGCTTCGGAATCAATAGCCCTTTCCGTCCCACGACACCTTTCTCAATTATACAAACAGCGGGGCTCTCCTGAGGTCTCGAGAGGCCATTGTAGTCACAGATCGAATTATCTGGGCAAATTGGACGTTGGAGTGGCCGACTCTGATTATATCAACTGATGAGGCGAACGTAAACCATTTTCCCCTCCTCCTTGGGAAACACGGTGAAATGACCAACTTCCCGGGAGATAATCGAATTATTGCAGTCAGGGAGTCTCAGAGTTTGTGCTGGCCCTTCATGATAGTATAGTAGCCGTACATGACTTCTGCAGTGTTCTTGCAAACATGCGTGTAATCTATGGGACAATGGTAGTAAAGTAAAGTAAACAACCATTGCAGGTTGAGGCTTTTCGTCCTACTATCTCAGGCGTCGCGGACATCATCAACTGTCCATCAAATGGAGGATCAGAATTCGTTCTGATGATTTCGCTTAAAGCTACTCATTGCCTTGCCTCCTTGAGTGGAGAGGGGTTCGCCGTACTGAAGCGTGAAAATTACTTGGACGCGAGATCCTTAACTGGGATCCTTAACTTACCCATCCAAGTACTCACCTCGTTGCTTAACTTCGCTTATCGCACGAGGAACGAATCATTGCAACGCCAAACCCGTACGGCTCAAGGTTTATGACTATGGATGTGATGGAAATGTAGTAGTTCATCCTTCAAAGGGGGGATGCGATTAACCTGATACACCCAGAGGATATCCTGAAGGTTGAATAACCTGAGGAATATCTTCAGTTGCAGCGTTTTTAAGAACGAGAAGGACGAACAACACTCCTATCTATCACATCTGAAACGAATGAATTATGATGTAATTCTGTTTCAGCTTTCTCAATCAATCGAAAGAAGAATTAACAGTATTTTCAAAGCATGTTATTCAACCAATGGTGGATGAAGGGCCTAATTGGAAATTCCACAATTCAGATGTTTATCTTTTCTAATACTTGAAAGAAGGGATAGTGTTCGAGTGCAGATCAGTTTACCTATCCACAGCAAGGAGAGCAGCAATGTCTGAGATTTCTGGGCGAAAGACAATGTGATAAAACAGAAGGGTCCTCCTCCCCTTCTGGGTAGGGATATCGAATGACAGGAGCAAGTAAATAGATGAACTGAACAAAGGGAGCCACTATTAGGCACTAGTGGCCAAGCTTGAGATGTCCTCCGCTTGATAACAGGGATATTACGTTTCAGCTGACCACCTCAAAGGTGTCCGACGTGTTTTCAACGACTCCTCAGGAGAAAAGCCTCGCAACTAATTTCGTCGGATGTGTAGTCTCTTTAACACCTCAAAGATTGGTTTAGGATTTCTTCACTTTGAGTATCACACGCGACGCAAGCAAATAATATGAATATTGAAGAAAAGTAAACGAGAAATTCCCCAGTCGTGCACAATGACCCTATATAAGCCATTTTATTGATATTCTGTAAACAATTTACTTCTAAGTCTACATAGGTCCTATTATTTGCACATTTTTGAAGAATTAGAAGCATTTGCATAAAAATATTGAACGCACGAATTAATGTAGCAAAAATAACCAAAATCTCTTCACTAACTAAAGCTCTGCAACAAAAACAAATTTTCACCATTTTAGCCCTTTTAAATGCATTTTATTGGTGTTTTTCAGCATCTTTTTTTTGTAGATGTCATATTCGGGAATAGGAACAAATTTTTGTCAAACACTCTCATATTGTTTTCTAACTTGATTTTTTACAAGATCTTTGGTCTTGCTGTAATAACTAATGGAAAGTTTGCATTTATTACAGGAGCGGCGGTCATTTCAACTTCCTTCGATGATCTTTAACGATATTTCGCGGAATACATCATGATCGATTCGTTGGAATTGTTCAATACTGGTTACCATACCTCAATAATATTTCATTGCTTTTCAATAAAACTATATTGTGGAACAGGAACTGCAGGAATTGCGTTCACTTTTGTTTGTACAATAAATAGAGCAAATAAAACAGCAATTATATCATCAAGCAAATGAAGATGTCTTACAAATGAGTGGTGATGCCCAGAATGTGCATCCGAATGGGATGAAGGTGAGTTAATGTGTGGTGTTGAACCAATTGTATGGAGACTAGCCTTGATTTCTCTCCTAATTTAGTAAACATCAAAGGCAAGGACGGGTTGAAGCCTGTGATGTTGCCTATATGTGTAATCTTCCTCAATATATATTGACAAAAATGTAACCCAACATTATTATATGAGGCTATCTGAATATGAAAGCTCATAGGAGCAGTTTCGTTTGAATCTCACGGGTTCGGTCTTGGAATGGTCTTAAACGGATTTGTATAAGGGTTATTTTTTCTCGTGCTTGGGTTGTCCAACAACTTCTGAATCAACTCCAATAGGTCGTCCCTCTATTGGCGAAGCCTAGTTTCAAAGGGACGTCTCGACAAAAACAGTGCTTGGAGGGGGTACCGATCGACAGAGAGATCTCTGAGCCTAACTTGTTCCTTAGTCGACTTATGGTTTTCTGAAACATGAAACACGCAGAGTACAAATACGAAGTTGTTAGGTGCTCTGATCAACTAAGAGTCTGCTGCCGCTAATTTCTTTCCTAGTAGACCTACGTTGCTAACATTTAAGATTGAGCTCCTTTGTGAGACTTTTCAGCTTCCTTTCCTAATCGGCCTACATCGATGAAATTTGAAATGAGGCGCTTTTGGAACACGTAAAATATAATTACATAGCATGAAGAGGAACTGATCAGCTGAGGGACCTCAGAGGCTTTTCTATTTTACTAATTTACTATATAATGGGTTAAATAATTATTGACCAGTGATCTGCAAACTATTAAAAGCAATTAAGACTATGCAATGAAATCTCGTCTCAAAGATTCATACAATTCACACCAAGTAATATTTGCAATTATTCGCACAACGAGAAACACAACACGACACATTCACATGGCTTCTACATCGTTATAAAGAGAGCTGACGTTTGTCATTCGTCATGGCTCTCGCACCTCCGACTCTGGAAACCTTCTCAGTGCAGGCCTATTGAAGGGATAACGTTATTTTAAACAATAATTCGCGAACTTACCACCCAAAGCGAGAGCAAGACCTGCAGGGCTCGCCCTTTATTTTTAGGGCTTCTCGGGGTCGTAGCAAAACCTGTAGACACCCCAGCATATCAAGTGTCTCGGCGCTGCTTCTTGTTATTCTTTTTTTTCACTCACTTAATTTTTTTTTCTTTTAGTACAATCTCATTCCCTCATCCGATATCAGCTGTCGGCAAACAATGCCACCATCATCGGCGGTGCCCCCAGCACGAAGGGACATTCGGAACGAAATCGGATCGGCCCAGATGGGTGGCCCTCAGTCCACCAGATCATACACTTGAACTCGGGCCCCCATAGACTCACAAAAACACCGTTATAACACACACAGCTTTTCTCGGAGTGGGTATATCTGATCCATATAACAAGTGCTCGAAGGGGTTAAAAATGCATATCGGTGTTGAGTCGTGACAGTGAAACACGAGATGGACTATTTCTCTCTAATTTTGTCAGCCTCTTATTACTCTTACGTCGTCGTATACACACCTGGGGCCTATTTCGTAAAACAACAAGTTAAAAGTGTACAAGTTAACAAGTACAGCTACTTGTAATTAGAACAAGTGTTTCACCAAAACAAAGAGTACAAGTGTGGAAAAGTAACACTTGTAGAAGCTAAGTTTACAAGTGTAGCAGAAAAGAAAACTGGCGAGTGGGGACAAACGAAATGAACAACGTCAAGCGGGATGCCAAAATTGAAGTTTTGTCAGCGAATCATAATATAAAAACGGTTTTAAGTACAGGATAGGATGTTTATCGTACATGACAAGGTGTAATGATTGGAAGACAGACAAATTATTATAAACTGAAAAGTGGAGAAAGTGTCTATTTGATTTCAACTTATACTGATGGCTGGCATAATCGGATTTTTCTCCTTTATTCAGCGGAAATGATTATTCAGTTCATCAAGTCTCAATGCTCCTGTGTTAGGAATGTCATCTGTGACTTCGAGATGATCTTCACACTTCACTTTGTTCTTCAATGATGGGGAGATCCTCAATACCCGATCAGGAAAAATTGCATAATGTCACGCACCATTTGAATCTCCCAAGGATCTCGAAAGACATCCTAAATCTCTCGTTAAACTCAAAAATACCCACGCAATGAGCGTTTATTCGTGGCCGAAAAAAAACCTTTGGTGTCTTCTACGCTGAATGCTTCTTTCTCGTCTGTATTCTTCAGCAGAAGATGATTCCCACATATTAACACCGAAAAATAGTCAACTCACAATGCTGAAAAATAATAAGTTTACAGTGAATGGCTTTAGGTTAAAAACCGGCCATTTTTTACAACTGTAAAACAGTAACTTGTTCAAAATGATGGGGAAACACTTGTAACTTGTCTAAATTCGCCTGTACATTTGTTAATATTCACAGTGTATTACAAGTCAACAATTGTACCTTTACGAAACGCTTGCACACTCATTTCTACGACTTGTACACAAAATCAGCTAGTAACTTGTCACTTGCTGCTTCATGAAATAGGCCCCTGCAGTGCTGGAATAAGGAAAACTCTTGTGAACGTACGAAAAACTTTTACTTTCTATCTATGAAAACAATATTTAATTAACTTCATTCAATACGTTTGTTAGGTATGAACTTGAGCAATGGATGGGGGTGCAATGCATTCTTTCTGTGTGAGATGAACAAAGCTATAATTAGAGATTTTCGGCTTCCGGAGAGGCAGCGTTTTGTTTATGGCCCAGTCGCCAATCCTTGTCACAGCCACAGTTAATATTTTCAATTTTCGTTCATGGGTTTTGACAGTGTTATGAATGTAGGTACGATTAATAACTCAATTCAGTTCATGAAACATCTATTCCCGTTTTACAGAGGAAGAAAAGCGCAATATTTGCGAAATTGGCCGCCCCTTGCCATCACTGCCTGGATGCAGCAGACATTGAAAACCAAAATCGTGCAGATTTGTGCAAAGTTAAACACCAATGTTACCAAAAGGTAGATTGATTGTGCAGGATTAATGATTTCAAAATGTCTGTTTTCCATTGGAGAACATTTTTGTGTCTATTGTTCGTATTTAGAATCGTTTGTAATTTAAAGATGAGAAAGTTACCAATAATATATTCCATTTGCATATCTTTGTAATTTCTTGTTTCTTGTTGATCTCTGTGCTACCCCTGAGTTTAGGGGCAGGAGCTGACATTGAACTCCTACCTACTACCTAATGTACCTAATGAACTCTTTCAACAACGCAACAAACTGTAAGTATGAAGTTACTTCTTCGGTTTGTATTAAACAATAACTTCTATAAACATGAAAGTGCAGTTAAATTATCAAGAAACTATGAATACCTACCCTTAAAGTAGTATCAGTCACTGTGACTAACTGACTAATCTACCTTTCTTGACACCTTTGTGAATATTTATAAAGACACTCATTGTTAAAAGTTCGGTTTCTCCCGGAGCTGACTAAAACTGTTCACAATACACGCAGATAGGTAATATAATATGTAGTGAAAAAAGTCACAACAATAGTGACAGTATGGGAAAGAGAGACAGTATGTCATTACGCAACCTACTGGAACGGGCGGCTTAGGATCGTGAAAAATTATATTTACCTACCTATCTCTCTCCTTTGGCGTCAACCACCCCAAAAGTCAGCAACCTCTCGAACGTTTGAAGCCCAGAAAACATTGTTTGAGGAAATCGGAATTAGCCGAAGCCCCTTTTGTTTGTAGGCACAAAGGAACAAAACCGGACGAAATTGATAGTAAAACATCATAAAAAGAGAGCCGTGAAGTTTACCCTGGGGCCGCTTTTTTGCTTTCAGCAGGGCGAGTGGGAGATTAATCGTCTTAGATCAAAGGTGGTAAACAAACAGAAATGCTGAAGGTTATAAAGAAAACATTCAATTTGTCTGGGGGCATTGTAGTCAAGCATCAGTTACTCCATTGGCTACGCCCTTTTTCAAGTCAGAAGTGTTCACGGACTCCTTTGACGCCTCACCTGCTGACTGCATGATTCGTATTATTACGCTGAGGCCTTGCTCGCCAGCGGAAATACTACATCAAATCAATCAGAATCTTTTAGCAGTGCTTAACAACAAAATTATACAAATATATCATAAACTGATTTGGCGCACATAGCTGGTTTATTGTGAACTTGAAATCGCTAATTTCTTCGAAAAGTTACACTCATGCAGTATGATCGAATGAGCGAATTCCCGTAAAATACGGTGATGTATAACGTAAGATTGTTTTGAAATTTGAGCTTTTGGAGTGCAAAGAATTTAACAATTAATTTTATGGCAAAAAACGTACCCTAAATACTTAATACATTCATAAAAGATTTTGGATTTTCAGTTTTTTGCAGTTTTCATCGATTATTTAACAAATTTTAAGGAAATTTAACTAAATTTTCAGCGGGAATACTATAACAAACCAATCAGAAACTTTTAGCAGAGCTTAAAAACAAAATTATACAGATATATCATAAACTGATGTAGCACACCTTTTATAGCTGGTTTACTGTGAACTTATAATCTCTAATTTCGAAGAAAAGTTCCAGTCATGCAGCATGATCGAATGAGCGAATTTCCGTAAAATATCGTGATGTAAAACGTTAGATTGTTTTGAAATTTGAGCTTTTCGAGTGCAAAGAATTGAACTACTAATTGTATGGCAAAAAACGTATTCTAAATACTTAATATATTTATAAAAGATTTTGGATTTTCAGTTTTTTGCAGTTTTTATCGATTCTTCAGCAAATTTTAATGAAATTTAACAACATTTTCAGCATAATTTTGTACATACATTTTTGGATGCTCCATTTTATAGTTAATAAACTTCATTTGAGCAATATTCCGCTAAAAGAATTTGAAAAATAAAAATAATGAAAAATTACCAATTTTTAGCAGTTTTTAGCCTATTTTAGTGATTTTTGCCATCACATTCTCTGAATTTTGACCAATTTAAAGAGCTCAAAAAGTGCTGGCCAAGGAACTCATCCTTTCATTTGGACAGCTAGATTTTTTGGCGCAGGAACTGAATTATTATCTCAACCAGAGTTATCGTCTGGAATGAAACACACACACTCACACAGACACACACACACACACACACACACCAACACACACACACACACACACACACACATACATATGTGTATATGTTTGATATAATTGTAGACCGTGAATCATATAGTTGATTGAAATCGGAGATGCCTGGTGGTTATTGAGGTGCGGTCGATCAAGGACACTGGGTTGTTTTATCAACGTTTCGTACGTTTATTCGCACCTCTTCAGGGTTCTATAATAGAGATAATAAACACGGGAACTTTGTCTAACGGTAAATTAATGAATTGTGAATAACTTTCCACACAATCATGTTACAGATATCATTCCATTAACACATTAATTTACCATTAGACTAAGTTCCCATGTTATCTCTGTTATAAAACCCTGAAGAGGTATGAATAAACGTACAAAACGTTGGTAAAACAAACCTGTTCCTCAATCGACCGCACCTCAATAACAACCCGAAATCTTCGATTTTAATCAACTATATACATAATATATAAGTATGAAAAAGCGTTACACTCCATGATTTGTTTCAGAATGCCTCAAAACGGCATTTCAGGTATAAAATGGTATGTTCTTTAATATCTGCTGTTAGTTATCGTCATTGAACGCCATAAATTGCGGCTGAGCGGTTTCAGATAAATGTCCAGAGTCGGTCGTAAAGCACGAACTTCTGTCGGAAGAAGAGGAGGGAATATTAGGTTTCGAGTTTACTTATCGTCACACATTGAGCGGGGCGGCCTTAATAGAAAGTGTCATTTAAAGGTCATTCTGATTCCTGATAACGCGGTAGAGGGAAAAAGGCTTGCGGTCGGTCGAGGGAAATAACGTGAACAGGGCGATACCGCCCTTGACGTGCCTCGTTTTCAACATCTTTCCCCCCATCGCCAGCCCTTTATATGAATCATATATACCGGACCGCAAATATCCGGACGCAAACAGGAGATAAGTGAAGACAAATATAACCGGGCAATAAATGTACATTAGGGGGTGAGCCTGGGAGGATCAGATTGCTTGACCGCTTGAGTCAGCTCCTGAGACGGATTCCTCACCATTTGTACGCCTCGCAACAGAAGCTTATCAGCGGCAGGTCGAGCGTCAGCCCTCGAATGCTAATGCCCAGTTCGTGAGTTCTCTTTGCTGGCAATAAGTCTTGGAAGGCTTCTAATCAATTCTCAACTTCATCGTGTGAAGCTCCAATCGTCATGGTGACTTGGTTAAACTTGTAAACAGTGATATTGTATGCACTGCTGCTCCTTCACGTACGTACATTCCTTATCCAAATGTTTTGATATGCAAAACGGACATCATTTTGGCTAAATTCTAGGTTTTTCATCTACACATACCTTATAGTGACGAATGTCCCTGAAATCTCACAATATTTGACGAAGTAAAGACTGTTTTTCTATACGTTCCAATCTGTGACGCGAAGAGTGTAAAAACAATGACTAACACTAGATCTCAGAGAGTTGAAATCAATATTATGCAAAGCGTATGGATAAATGATAATACATGTTTGAAAAGGGCTTTCCTGTTTTTGGTAAGCATAAGCTATTTAGGTATACATGAACTTCATGAATTTTAGTAAAACCGACCGTGGTTGATAGAATTTGTTTACAAATTTATTGCGATCTCTCATATTTGAGTACTACACTTCTTGTTTTGTACCTAATGAGTTAATGTACGAGTACAACATGTCAATTAAGTAAGGTATTATATTTCTAACTTCAGAGATCTTGATTTTGATAAACTGAATGTCAATTGATTAAAGCGGGAATCCGAAATTTCAAACCCTATGAATTTGAATTCCCTGATAATTCAAAGGAAATGCTCAATCCCTGGAACGAATTGCGCCAGGCATGATTTCGAACGAATCTACTAGGTTTTACTTTCTCTATTCTAACAATTTGTTTGATTTAGGAAGGTAAATAGACGTCGAATTCGAATAAATCAGTGTTCAGGAAGGCTAAAAATATAGTTTGAAACATATTATCTTCAGTAGTATATTGATGTTTATTCTTTAAAATGTGATGTTTAATGATGAACACGAATGTGGATGTATATATTATATCGGCAGAAAGATGAAAGTAAATTCCTATCTAGAGGGAAGCATGCATGACGTTATGTTTGATTTGAGCTCTCCATCACTGGCTGAAGGAAGCTGTCAAGAAGATTCCATCACTCCAACTTGAAACTGCGGTTTCACTTTAATTCCAACTATCTTAGACGGTCCTTAGGAGTCTGCGGGGAGCCGGAGAGGGGTTGAAACGGGGAATAACGAACATTACTTGAGAGACTTTGCCAGAATTAAGATACGAACGCCAACCCCAAGGCGATCAACCCCTCGTCAAGGCGTTATCAGGGGTAGGGATGGTCGGGGGGATGTTTCCGTGGAATGCGTGTATTATAAGTCGTGGAACATTCAAAGGACATACTTGTCGTTGGTATGTCTTGGCATAGTTATCGGCGGGGCCCTTTCCGTTATCCCAACAATGTAACTATGCTCAAAGGACCCACCTTAGCTATGATAACCCTCGCTTCCCGTCAGTTTTGCCTTCAACTTGATACCACTTCCAGTGTTTAACGTCAACCCCACGACTGTCGCCCTTCCAGTCACAGTCGGGCGAGCACATTAAAGGGCTAAACAAACTAACCATAAGATTTTCAATAAGAAACATCACTATGTTGTTGCAGACTATCAACAAGCCAAGAGTCTTCGACTATCACTCAGTCTCACATATTATCACATATCAGCCTACAGTGATCCCCAAAAATCAAAATCAAATTCGGCGTAAAAGTTGAAGATTAAAGGATGCTATATAAAAAATCCGTAGTAACTTTATACCTGTAGGATCAAATTTGGTAAACATTGGCTACAAATCACGTCGTACAGGTGGTCGTGTTTTTCTAAAAAAATAAGTTCTTTTAAAATGTTTTATAAAATAAACTGTAATTATATTTCGCTCCAGGAGGTTTCAATATGGCATATGCTATCCGGATTCGGCGCATGTCAAAATCCGGATAGCACTATATTTCTATCAGGTATATGTATGACTTTCCTTCGCTCCTACATGCTGTTGGGATATTAAATCTGAGTTTATTTGCTCTAAACCTTCTTTTCTCTCTGGCTTCCACAATTTGTAACATCCGAAATGTGGAGGCGCCAAGTCTACCAGACAATCGTATCATGAAGATTCCAAAAGATTCTTCCTCCTAGACGGCATCTCTTTTGATTATTTGAACTCCCTCGAAGTTAGTAAACATCGGAAGCAATAGAACGAGAACATCCTTCTCTCGATGCAAACAACAACAAACACTCGAGCGTTCAGCATCCTTCATCAACTCCTGTATTATGTCGGAGTTCATCAATTGTGTGTTATATGTCGAAAGAATGATAATTCCACTAATCAGGTCTAACATTTGAGTTTTGGAGGAGTTTCGTTCAATTTGAAATTGTGATTACGATTTAAAAAAATGCTTTGCTTTGGAAGAGAGGGGAATTCTAAAATGATTTTTGATTTTGTGGTTCTTGAAGCTTATGATACTTGAATTTTGACCAATACCTTTGCACTTATCAATATGAACTTATTCGGTTTATTTAAAACTTACGGTTTATTTCTTCTTCAACAGACAAACCGTAATGGATGGTGGATAATTAATTAGGTCCCTTCTCCCAGATTTCAACTTCTCGTTTTTTTTTTTTCGTTTTTATTAATAGGATCGATGTGGAATAATCCAACTTCTTGAACACAAAGATCGATAGTTGGAGAATCTGAACCAATAAAAATCCGAAAATCGATTTTTTTGGCCCAAATCACGAATATTAGTTTTGAAAATTTTACTTAAATAAAATAAGGTCCCTTTTCCCTTAGAAGGTCACATATTTATATTCAGTTGGATTTTTATAGAATTAAAAATAAATTTAAAAAATGTAACCTTTTTACGTAATCTGCATACTTCTTTTAGCGAATCGTAAAAAATGAAAATTTTTGAAAAATTTCTTCATTGAAATTCGTTCGGAGGCATTCTGAAACGATTCCTGAAGTTTGATTTTTTCATGTTTATATCATGGGATAAAAATCCCGTTCTTGCCCCAAAAAATCAAGCTTTCCGGATGAAAGGATGAGTTCGTTGGCCAGGTTCAAATTCAATAAAATTCGCTCAGAAAATCACTAAAAATGGCTAAAAACGGTCAAAAACGGCCGAAAATGAGTTGACATATAATGTACAGCAGATTTTCAACCGAAACAAAATTATCTAGGACTAAATAGGATATTAAAATTTTTTGCACAGAATTATGCCAAAATGCATACTTTAATTTCATTAATATTTGCAGAAAAATCTATAAAAACAGCAAAACAAATGTGAAAATTCTTTTTTTTTTTTTTTTTTTTTTTTTTTGAATTGGCGAATTGGTTTCAGTACATATGAGTTTTTTTTGCCATGAAATTGGTTTCTAACAATTTCTTCTTACCCAAATTGCTCAAATTTCTATACAATTATACATAATTATAATAGGGTGGATAATTTAAGAAAATTCGCCCACACGATCAACCTGTATGATTGGAGAATTTTTTTCAAGTGGTACCTACTGATTTGGGTCCTCTAAAAGGATAACTAAATTCATCCCTTCTTTGTCAATGGCTGCCTCTGAGAATACAGAGACGTAAAATCGTGGTAACAATTTTAAATTATATCATTTCTATCCGAATCAATTTCCCTATATTATTCCTCCAGTTGATTTAGGGCCTGTTTATCAGGCACATTTATCCAATGAATAAGAGAGATTTATCTGAAGGATAGCGTTGTTCTCTAGACAACACAATAGGGTGTGTTTATCCATCCCTAGTTAAATCCTATCTGGCGTTTCAATTTATCTGGTACCTGCACTGCTGGATAGCTGGAGATTAATGAGATATCTAGCTTGATAGCTTGGTGGAGACTGCTGTGTTGTGGACATCAGACCAGGTTTTTTACTAGTCGATCCATGAAGAAAATGTAGCTCCTACTCTACTCTGTGGTAGCTCCATGTGTAAACCTCCCTCATTCTGTCGCCTAACGACACTAATGAGGATGCTAATGGCGCTATCTGGCAGACAGAATTTATCTGTGGTGTAATTTTATCCGCCAGGTAATTCGGCATTGATGAACGACTCACATTCTTTATCTGGAGTATGGCGCTATACTCGGTATAGAGGATAGGTCTATCCTGCAGTTAATGTAGATCAGTGGTCGACAAACTTATAAGCGAATGAGCTACCTTATATCTAATAAACATTAAACATGTTTTTGCTTAAATCACACAGTCGTTATTACCTATGAATAAACATTCCCACCTTATTTTAAATCTAATTAAATGACATTTCTTTAATTGCAATAATATCTTATGAACTTGAATAAAAAAAATATTTGCATTAGATAAACGTAGTTCAGTGTGATGGGTGGTACTCTTTTTTTGTTTTTCATCAACAATCTTCTGAATGTTGGGCTAATAGGTTGTAGCGGCCATTCGAATGCCATTGCCCAAATGTTGATCCGTCAACCTGTTTCTGTACTTGTTTTTAATGAATTTCATACTGGAAAATGAGATCTCAAAGAGATATGTTGAGCTGAACATTGCCTTCACTCGTATACCAATCTGAACCAAAATTGGATATTTTTGCTTAGGAAAAAAAGGCCAATTTATTTTCATTGCTTGAAGTGAGAGGTTTCAATGAAAGGTCACTTTTAAGATCAATCAGCTCCATCTCCACTGCAGTGTGGTCTTCTTTGAAATATTGCATGACACAAGCAGATGCGTAGCGCAAATCAGATTAGCCAACCCAAGCACTCTCTTCTGAAATTTCCCCGCGAGCTACCAAAAATTTCCCTGCGAGCTACCAATAGCTCACGATCTACAGTTTGGCGAACACTGATGTAGATAATTGAAAAGCTGGCCCTTAACCGTTTAATTGCTTTTCTTGACCGCAGTGCCGCGGCAGTGAGGGGCAGCCGCCGTCCAGGACGATGCCCGACTCCAAAACGCAATTGGCCTTTACTAGTGATGTTATAGTAAGTTTCCTGTGCTCCGGTTTAAAGGACACAAGACAATGATCCTTTTCCCCTTTATTGCCCCGACGCCCTTTCCAAATGTCAAGACATCCGGCTGTGTTACTTCTCTAATGATAGCCCCCACTTTTCTTGGGTCGGAGTCGGCAGTATTATCCTCCTTTCGGTAACCGAGTACAATTGTAATTAATTTATGGGACGAATGACATTAAAAACCGTTGAAAGGCCGCCCGCCCCCCTCCTCTTCCATCCTTTCATTGACGAGGAAATTCCCTCGTTGTCCTCGGCAAAACTTTGCTCGTAATTTGATTTTATGGGAGTGGGCGAGAGGCAACTAACTCTTCCGCAATACCCCATAAAACTCCATCTGAAATGCCTACGGTATTTTAATTTCTTGCTCTCACAAATCATTTCTAACACCCAATTTACTGAGAAAATCATTCAAACTTCGGTAATTAAATAATTTATTGTTGATTGGTATCATGTCTAACGTAATACCTACTGCGCTTGTAGAAAACCCCAGTATTACAAATGCTCTAAATACATTCAGAAGTCACTGTTTCTAGAAGTTTTCAAGACCTCAAATTGAAGCGTTCTGAATCAAACTTTGTGTTTTACCATATTTATATTGTGTAACTATCATGACGTAATTAATATGATTGCCTAAGCTATAGTGGACAAAAACTCGACCTAACTATAATGATTTATTTTAAGTTTAGAAATCATCAATTATGAGTAACCGCATAGTATTATTAGTAAAACCGTCATATTTTAATCAGAAATATAAAACAACAAGAAATGGTTACGGATTCGGGCTGTAAAATGGTTAAAATAATCATTGAAATGTGTTTGATAAAAAATATCTAGAACGTTTATATTACCGATACATGGGATTGTTAGGCAAAAGCGAAAGTTTAGGATTATTTTTTAAGGCTTCAACGAATGATGGTTAGCACTTTTAATTCTCAAGCTTTCAGACTGTTTGTTTCGTTCTTCAGGTGATAATGAAATCAATTTAAAATCTTGGACATTGGTTTTTAAAGTGTTGTGTGTTATCTTGGTGATACTTTTTCATGTATGTTGGAGTGTAGCTATCAAAAACGTGTTGGTATTTGGGTTCAAGGTTTTTCCGTTTCTTCTGTACAGTTTTTTGTAATATGACGTCCCTTTTTAGCCGTCCGCTGGTAATAGCGTGGCTCCACTTCCACTACAGTTGCAGATTCTGGAGAGATATTATGGGTAGGAAACTGCTTCCTGTGGTCAACTACTTCCGAATTTGAGCTCCTTCTGAAATGTTCAGCAACTCTATCTTTATATTGTCTCCCGGATTCTCCTACGTATTATTTTGAACATTGAAGCGTGAGTTAAGGATGCTGTGAAAAGTTGATTCAATAATAATTATATTGAGAGGAAAAGCAGAATGTAAAATAGGATTTCACTTTTACTCGAGTGCAAATACATTTTATCCGGCAAAAATTAATTTCATTGGGGACCATCTAGGGTGTTAACCGCATAATTGGAAATCGATTAAAAAATATAACAGTTATGCTAGTTACAAGAATCAGCAGACACACATGGAGACACGCACAAAATCAAAATCGTCCTGGAAGGCCTTAAACGTAAAATTTGAGTAGAAATTTGATTTATTTGACTTTGAAATTTGACTTTGATTTATTTTTTTATTTTTATCATTTATTTATCTATTCATTTAGTACCTACTTGTTTTTTATTATTTTATTTTTTTGTTTTCCAAAAGTGAATACAATGCTTCCGCTTTATATAGACTCGAGAGCAAACTGAAGACTTAGGTTGAAGTAGAAAATCAATTCGAAACGATTACGGTAGAACGGTAATCGTAATTATTCATCGGGGATTGATGAAGGATTAGGATTAGACGAAGAAATAAGTTGACGAAGGAGTGCGAATCTCCCCTTTAGCTATTGATCAGGCATCTCACCCGTCACCGTCTAAGGTGGGAACATTGTTTGTAAATGCATACTACACTCCGTATACTTAATATATGACTCACCCAAACCCGATCATAGGTTTCCCAATCCTTCCCGAAGGCTTGTCGAAGCTCGTAATGTTCGCGATGTGCTAATTTTTTTTATTGCATATTGTGTTCTGGCCTCCGGTCCGTCTCATTGGCTAATATTTGCATAACTCCGCCTTCACGAACGCTCTCGTATTGCATCATCGAAAGGTCGTTGCTACGAATCCGTATTTATTCTCCACCGCTTCTTTGACTGTATGAGCAATTCTTCCCTAAAGCTGAAACATTCCTGTTTGACTCTCATCAGTATCGCGATACCGAAATAGGTCATACTTATGCAGTATAGTCAATGATTTGGATTGCAATCATAGATCGCTGAAACGGTGATCAGGCGATGTATGAAATACGCTAAAGATGCATTACGTTCTACAGCATCTTTGCCAAATCAGGAGATCTTTGCACAACGTAATCTACCATTATTTCATGGCACACCATATACCTATATATTGATTCAACTCCGCTTTTCCATGTTATACATTTAGTCGCATGCCTACGTATTTATAAGCAATGAAACCAACCAGCAATATAAATTTACCATAAGGCCCACTCATGATGCCTTATGGTGTAAAGTTAACACCTAAAATCCCAGTATTATTAAACTTGAGCGCGATGCCATTCTTTCGTTACCTACACATTTCTTATATCAGAACAGCTTTTCGTCATTAAAACTGTCCAACTGTCAAATCACAAGTAAAATAGTTCTTGAATTCAAATATAGACCTTAATTTAGCCATATTATCGAATTATTCATTTCCCCAGTTCCTTGCTTACTCTTTGATTGATTCACACGTTTGAAACTTCTATAATTTTGAAAGTACGGCCAGATTTTGGTCTCCTTACCTCTAAGTTTTTGTTCGTCCATCATTTGTCTCTCGTAGCTGTCTTTGACTTCTCTCTCCCGAAGGACGTCCATTTTGAGCTCAGCTGTAACAGAAAAAGAGGTTTCTTTTCATATTCTACCATAGAAAATTAGGCATATTCTGGCGAAATTACTGAAACATTCCAAGTTGGTAGCATCTAAGATCGCTGAATGAGTCAGTAGGAGAATCATAAGAAATTATTAATATTTTGGTACATTTAAGAGTAAAAAACAATATTCAGTTTATAACAATATTCAGAAAAGAAGATAAATCTTCAGTTAAAAGGTTATAACAAACATCTGTTTCTAAACACTGAAAGACAAATACCTTTTGAGAATGATGGACAGAGAATTACGCTGAAGAGTCCTAAACCTACGTGAAGTTGAGGACACCATGCAGAGGGTAAGCCACATATGCATATTTAACGGTATAAAACTATCTGTTTTCTCAAAATATTGCAGGTTCTGATAAAATAAATGTATTACGGAAACGTGAGGAAGAATATATGATTTAAGCTTTTTGGTATTTTCGGCATATTATTTCCCTTAAGGAAATTTTGTTGGAATTTAGCCGTCCACTCTATAGCAGATATGCAGTATGTCCCATATACCTATGTAGTCCGTTGACAACACTTGTAGTTAAACACAAATATAGTCATTCTTCATAAAACTACACACCTCTGCAGTTATAAATTCAATCTACAATAGGTTATGGACGCCAGAGAACAAGTTCAAGAAAGAAAGTTTCGGAATAATATGCTCTAAATTTTTTGAGGAGATCGTTCTATTTTAAAATTAGTAATATATATTTTCGAAATGGCGATCACCAGTGAAATTTTCGAATTGAGCCATTAAGGAAAAATAACTACGATACCTGGAAAGTACAAGCTCAGGGAGTGTTAATAAAAAACGGACCCTGAAGAAAATGCAATCTGCTATGGTGCCTCCTTGAGGGGTATTGGAATTTAACTGTCCACTCTATAGCAAATATACAGTGTGTCCCATATAGTTGTCTTGACAACACTTGTAGTTAAACGCAGATATATTCGAGACGAGTTACAATCAAGTCGAGTCACGAGACTCTAGATCCTGATTAACTAATCTGAATTTTTACTAAGGGATTGACTCCTTGATGTTATGTATTTTTGAGTTGCGAGGGTAGCGAGCTTGCGAGGGTAGCGAGCATCCAGACCGCTGATCTAAACAAAAAACTGATCTGTGTAAAATCTCATAGCGACTGAAGCGCTGGGAATGGCATGCGGTGTGTAGTCGAACTAAAGAGCAAGTCAGGGTGTAGAGTCTCGTGACTCGACTTGATTGTTCGAGAACGTCACGTCAAATATATTCATTCTTTATAAATCCACATACCTTAGCAGTTATCAATTTAATTTACAATAAGCTTTTATCTTCAAATGAAGAAGAGCATCCATGAGATGAAGTTTTCATTCAGTTATTGGCGTTAGGTACCAATTTATATTCAACGTATTATTGGCCATAAATGTTGCTTGCCTCAGACTTTTATCCATCGGCAGATAACTGAAGACTGACCCCCCTCCCGTCCATCTCGGTTTATTCTAATGTCCGGCCAACGCTGGGTATTAAAATTCGACCCAAGTCGGAGCCTGTGAGGAAGTCGACGCGCCAATATTTTCACTCTGCGTTATTCAAATTAAGGCGTCGAATGGGCGCATAGGTAAACTTGAAAGGTGGCAGGTCAGGAACTCGGCGGATTCGGGAGCTCGGGCGCAGGTTATGCCCCCGGGCAAGCACGAGTGCTCTGCGTGCTTGCCGCTTCTCACCGACCTCAACACGCGCAGCTCCCGTAGCGCAATACAATCCAAATCCGATAAAATATTAGCTGGCTCACTGAATTTTGTGTTTTAGCATATTTCCGTAAAAAATAAAGCTATTACAATGTTGAAAACTTTCAAAAACTTTTTAATGAAAATCCATTTTGAGGCATTTTAAAACGATTCTCCAACTCCGGTATAACCGAATTTTTCACTTTATTTAAATAATTTTTCTCCTGAAAACTTATATACAATTGAGCATAATAAACAAAGTAAAAACTTGGGAGTAAGTGTAGAACTCGGTTATATCGGAGAGATCTGCAAGTGTTACCATTCGATTCACCATGAAAAAATTCGCAGAAACCGGCCGCTAACTCCTACTTTCTTAGGCGGTAATTTTTCACGAAAACAGTCGATTTCATAGAAAAAATCTCGGTTTTTAACATTTAAACAAAATTTTCTCCCCTTAGTGGCAAAGTAAAAGTCAAATCAACTATACCGTTGGAAAGAGTAATAAATGAATAAGTTTTCATGAGATTTGCCAGTTTCCTGGATTCTTTCGGAAGAGTTGTAACGTTTTAAAGATTTTCGAAAATTTTATTTTTTTCAAATTCGTCCATGTTGGAGCTGCTGTTGTGGTGTGAATATGGAGATTTTGCGTAATCAAGTATACCATGCTCATAGAAAATTTAACGCTGATTCCGAAAAATGTGGTAAAAAATTCAAAGTAAATTAATTAACGTGGAGAAATTCAAGGTTAAGAGGAAAAAACACTGTTTTCCTTGTAAAACCATTAAAAATCATATATCGGGAAAGGATTGTGATAGAAAGGTGCGATTGGCGGCATTCTACTCCATTTTAAGGGTTTTTTCCTTCAAGTGCGAAACACCCTGTATGGGTATAAATGCATGAAGTGATGGGTAATATGTTTGTTTCATTTTGGTATCACAAGAATGCATGGATTCACAAGGCATCGACCAGGTAATAATAAATAGTATCGCAAAGATCCGTTTGCAAGGGGGATGATGCACATAATCTGACTAAGTCGATAGGGGAGCTTGTGTGGGATGTAAGACATTTTTAATTTGGCTCATCCCTCGTAGGGCTTCCGTATCATCGCACCCTCTAGCTCCTCCCCTGCTCACTACTGACACACTTATCGCCACATCATCGATTTTTCTCTCTTTAGTTGGTCCCATAAAATCAATAAGCCCCCTACCCTCTCTTCTTCACAAGGTTGAGGCTGGGTCTAGCGATCTCCGTTGTCCGATAAACTCTATAGCGACCTACCAAGAGACTTCTGTTTTCTTGGGTTTTCTCTGCGTGCTCTCGAGTTTTCTCCACGTACATTCACTATTTTAATATTACCTATGACTTCAATTTGCACTTACTAATTCTTTGTACTACAATTTATTGAAGTATTCAAGTATTGTTAATTGTTCCATGCCAAGAGCTGGTTGTCATGAGAATAAGCGTACTTGAGGAGTGCAGCGCCGCAGCATGGAGCGAGGCACAACAAGTTGATTATCACCGTTATTTATTATATTCCGGTAGTGTATTTCCGGTAACTGGTATTCCGTCATCATAACGTAACGTTATGTGATGCACTTTTTCAAATATCACCTAGGGGTCTAAAGTAAACATAATTTTCAGCTGTTCCGTTACGATTTCCCGTTAAACTTTTCGGCTCGCTCTGAATGACGCAAATTGTAATAATTTCCGGCCGAAGGTGGCGATAGTAAAATACATGAAAATGTCAAAAAGACCAGAATAATGTGTATAGTTTGGTGGTCTAGTTTTTCGCAAGTTTTAAAGAAGTGTAGGTAAATTTATATAGCATGAATTTTTCACGAATTGGCTACGAGAATGTTAGTTGTGCCTCGCTCCGTCCTGTTGCGAGACACTCTTGCATATTTAACGGAAGTGTTTCGATAATATTGTCGCATCCCAGGAACACTTGACAGAAGGCACAACTTTGCTCAACATATTAAGGATCTACTGAAGCGATGCACATCGAGAACGTCCCAGTTGAAGTACCTGCTACGAAATCCAGTTATGTCAATTGAAAATAAACTATTGATTTATGAAGTATTTATCAGGCCCCTTTGGAGTCATGCTCTTCCTATATGGGGAACCTGTTCCAATTCTCAATTTCGACGGCTGAAGCAGCAGTAAAATCGGGATTGCAAAGAGAAATTGTACAGGCTCCGCCATTCGTAAGGAACACGGCAATCTACCATGATTTGGATCTCGAGACTCCACAGGAATGTCGCGAGGCTGAAATGCGACGATTTGTTGTTAATAATATTGAGCACTTTAACAACCTTGTATGTGAAGGGTTTCTTCAACCACAAGACCCAAGGCTCCAAAGACCTCGCCATATCCTGGACATTATTGATATGTAACGACGTACATGTAACATTAATTAGTTAAATATAAAATATCGTTCAAGTACCTTTTCCCTGTTTTAATTTTTTTTAATTAAGGTTTAAGCCGCATCTCAACCAGAAGGGCCATTAGCGGCATTGAACAAGGTGTCTAAAGGGACACTGGAAGTGGCACGATTCTAAGGGGAGCCATGTTGCCATCCTCGACTAAAAAGGAGCGCCTTCAGGGACTCCACTGGCAACTCGGAGGGGGAAAAAATGAGGGGTAAAGTGATGACCACTGTTCAGCCCCCAAAGTGGATTTAAAAAACCCAAACTAAAATAATACAACTAAGACTAGATGTAAGATAGGGAAATAACTATATACCTACATGCTACTATATACAATCAGCAAAGTGGAATAAAAGAATGACTAGAAGTATGTAAATATATCACAGATCAGATATCACAGTTCGTAGTAGAGCTCAATGGCTCTCAGGTACAACAACAGGGATCGGACCTTGTCTGGTCCGGATAAAACGTCAACCCACTGAGGGGGCTGATGCTGGACTCGAAGGTCCACAAGGGCCGGGCAGTCCTCCAGAAAGTGGCGAGGACTGACCCCCACACCTCCCACACACATCTCGACCTTCTGCACTGAGCAGGTGTCTGTGAGTAAGACGGGTATGGCCAGTGGAAACTCAGTTAACCACTATTCGATCCCTTCTTGAAAGTAGGGTTACGAAAGGGCCCACAGGGCTCAAGTCCTGAAGGACACCACGCAGACCTTTTCCATGTTAGAAGGTACTCTGTATTGTGAAGTTAAATCAGTGTGATACTCTGTCAATGAGGTATATTTATTTTAAAGAAATGTTCTCAATCAAATATTTGACCAAAAAATATCCCAGGAACAGAAAAGAACCGACACACCGGCACAATGATCCCTCCCAGCTCGCAGCAGCGAACCAACTGTTGAGCGGTATCACATAACGATACAATCACAGGGAAAAAGGCCACTTTTCTCCCTACCATAAAAACCCCACTTCCAACCCTCGACGTAAGTACAATTCAACCTCGTATTGTTTTTCAAGGCGTATTTTCCACTGGAGGGCCCTCAAACGTTACGATTTCAAGTGCATCACTCGACCCTCACGCCGGATCCCACAGGCGCGTTACGCCGCATTCCCACAATCACACAAAGCGAAAAAAGTGTTTATTGTTCTCCATGGTTACTCCGTTCTATTAGAACTACCGTTTAACTGTTGTTCTGGATCTCCCTCGAGATGCTATTTCCATTCCGCTTATCGCGATTATAACGATGCGGCCGGATATAATGACTATAATTACGAAATGAAGCTCCCTCTTCACTCCGGGTGTTTTTTGATATGGAAAAGTAATCACAGACGCCACCAGTTTGACTCGGTTTCCTGCAAATTAATTATCAGGTTCGTACGCAATGCGAGAACTTTATAATTGGCGGTCGCCCAATGTGAAAAATGCATCTATATTTGTGAAACAATCGAGCTAAGATCAGATCAAAAATTATTTGTCTATGAATTATTTACTAAATCATATTTATTTATTATGAATAATACAGTACAGTCCGGGGTTGGTGGTGAAATAAAGAATAAACAGTTTAATAGCAACTTATTATCGACAGGTACAGTAGACAGAAAACTACATATATATAGAAATAAAAAGTCTAAGTTGTTATTACCTAATTATTTCTCCATAATAGCAAGTTAATGAGTATAATAATTAGTTAATGAGCAGCCATAGAAGCATCAACGCTCTCTCACAATTCAATCAATCATTTACCTATTTCTACCAACAATCAACATTTTAATGCTGCTGATGAGCCCCCTAGATAAGCTGAGCGAGATCCAGAGCAAATTTAGCAAACCTATGAAGATATAATTTGAAATTGAGGCCTCTTGAAACATCTGGAAACGAATCATAAAGTCTAAAGCCCACAAAATCAGCTGGGTAAGATCTAATTTGTTCGCTGTTCAACCATTGAAGCTTAAATCTGAGATGGAGGCCTCTTGAGACATCTAGAAATAAATTTAAAAGTCTGAAGCCCTATTGATCAGCTGAGTGAGATCCGGTGCTGATTTCTTCGCTACTCAACCTGTGAAGCTAAAATTTGAATAAGCGAACCCTTGGGACGTCCGAAGGCGAATTATACAGTTAAGTAGAGTGAGGTCAGGATTTAAGTTCTTTGATGTTAATTTATCCTATGAAGCTGTAATTTGAAATTGTGGCCTCTTGAAACATCTAGAAATCAATTATAAGCTCTGAAGCCTCCCAGATCAGCTGTGAGAACTCTGGAGCTAATTTATTTACTATTCAACACACGATGCTAAAATATGGAATTGAGGGACATCTGAAAACGAATCATAAGGTTTGATGCTCCTTAGAGCAGCTGAATGAGCTTCGCAGCTAAATTATTTGCTATTATACCTAAGAATAGCATATTTTATCATTTAATAGTGATTGACATTTCCGTTTTCCGACCGTCGCTTCACGTCACGTCACGGTCGCCAATTCCAATAGGGCGTCCCTCCTATAATACAGAAAGCCATGCTAGTATGACCTAGCTTCAGAGGAACGTCCTTAAAGTGAATTTAACGATTGTAGCCCAGCCTATTTGTCCTAAATCTATTTCAAAGTAAGTACTGATATTGAGATTAATATTATCCAATATTGTGCATTATAAATTGGTCTATTGTTTTCAATAATGAACCTTTATTTCGGTTCATAATATTTAAAACGTAAACTTCAAATTTTGAGGGTTTCTAAAGCCATTTTATCATTTAATAATGATTAATAGGACATTTCCATTTTCCGACTGTACGTCTTGGTCACTAATTTCTGATTTCCGCTTACAACCGAGTCATTGCTAGGGAAATGGTAATTCGTCCATTTTCATCTCACAAAATTCAACGACCATTCGTTCGAAAGCTCTCAATTCATCCAACCATATTATGTTAACTACTGCGAAGTGCGTGGCCAACAAGCGAAGTTATGAGCATGGTTATTTGAATAATAGTTTACACACACTTGATCATTCTCAATAATTGATATTGTGAACATGATTGAAACCACTTGTTAATTTCTGATGATTTCATTCATTGTTTCGATGATTTGATTCACAGCAGGTGATCCGAATATTGCGAGAACGGCTTGATTTGTGAAGCGGTGGTTAAATCATTTGAATAGGTGATTTCTATACTTTACTCTCTAGGAAGCTGTAATTTCGTATCTAGCCTCTTTTGGACATTTACTTGACGATGCCCAGGGTCTGGATCAGCTGAGTGGCTGTTAGAGTTTTCATACGAGTCTGCAACACATACGAGGCTGCACCTAAAGACATAAAATGTCCCAATGTGTTGCAGACTCATATGCAAGCGTTTCTTTTTTTTTTTTTTTTTACGATGACCTTGTCTAAAATACACGTAACAACAGCATAATATATAAGTATATATAAACTGTTTTGAATGACACCCAATACCAAACGTACCGAGTTACAATTCCTCCCGTAACCTCCTGTAACCATTATAACTCGGGAAAAGCCTAACAACTTTGTCCGGATCAATCAGTTGTTGCACCGCTTGTAAAAATTAATCATTCTACAGTCTCATCATTTAATAATGATTAATTTTACACAAATTATTAGTTCATTATGGTTTTTTATAATGTCGAAAACGTAAAAACGTGTTCTACGCTCATCATTCATTATCTCTAGCAAAAAGGTGGTATTTTTGTCTTCAGATACTCATCATATTGCACATTTTTGAAAAGCTCTTCACGATATTTCTCAGGTAAATATGTGGAAGCGATGAGGTGGATTGCCCCGTTATAAAATCAGATTGAAGCGGAAGACATCCCACTGTCTATCTTCCACCATCTTGTTTCCAAGGTCTCCCAGCGTGTCCTGTGCGCTTCCCGAAACAGGAAACAGGTGCGAGTGTCCAAGTTTTTATCTCGAAAAAATTAGGCGCCTTTTAGTGCCACGCTATTAATTTTTATATCCATCTCGGACTCAGAGCTGTGACGGAGGTGAGGAAAGCGGCTTTACATGGTGTAAATCAGGATCGAGCCAGTGGTCCTTTGTGGTCCCAGAAATATGAGAAGTACATGGTAAAGAAATTAACGTTTTTGTTTGGTATAAACGCATTTTTATAAACATGAACATGTGACTTAGGAACGATGAGAAAACGACTTAAGAGTCTAAATGGAATTAATGGAACTGGAATTAACTATGAATACCACACATTCGAATTGCAATTCGTAACGACGTATTCAGTGTTGGGCATAATCTTATCGTTGAATACGAATACGACTGTAATCTGGGTTAGATACAGGTTCTTAATTTGAATGCCCTATGTGGACTTACCAATTTAAATTGTTTACATATATTTTGCCTAAATATAGCCCCCTCCTCTCAATTTGCATATCATGATAGTAAGTTCAAACTTATAAATACACTAATATCTTGCAACACTTAGTATCCTTTCAATAATATTTATGACCACATCTGTTAACTAGAAGCTGGAAATCCTACATCATACCGTCTATTATCCACAGGAGATTTATGCATAGCTGATATAGCGTTAACCAGCAGATGCACTAATCTCAAGCTTCAAATGTACCTCATTCTAAACCATGAATAGACCTGGAACAGACCCTACCTTACCTCTGAATTCCTGACGAGGCCCCTAATGGGCGAAAGCACTTGGAAATAAAATCTAGAAACATGAGGATTGTCCATAAATCTTTATCCTCCCTTCACAACTTGCCTACCAGAGCAGCTGGATGGCATAACCCAAACTTAATCATTCGATTTTATCAATCAGAGAACCAACGTAGAGAACAAAGGAGGGGATAATCCGAGACGATTTGAATTAATCGAGTCAATGGTTAAGCGCCGCTAAGCAATCAACTGTGCCAATGTAATCATTATTCCATTAATACGGAACACCATTTACAAACATAATAACGATGACCGGGGTATCGCAGGGGGCTAAGATATTCCGGATTGGTTTAGACTTGGTGAGAGGAGAGGTGGGGAGACATCATTGTTGTCGTCTCTTGTGTATAGATAGGTCGTTGAATCCCCTAGCGACCCTGGCGAAGGATGTGGGAACTGACCGACACAGCGGTTGTACAGTCTAGCTAGACCCCACTAATCCGAGAAACGGTTAATTAGTTGTATCTCGGGGATGGGGGTGGAGGGGGAAACCTTGTCGCTAGCCGTCGACAAACAAGCGGTTGTTATTATTAGATCAGAGCTGATCCCCAGAGCTTCAGCTTCCCTTTTGAGATTAGGCTTTGGGGAGGAGCTTTGGCCTCGGTCGGTCTCCGTTGGCCGGATCTCCGTTCTGCTTAAGCGTGTGGACAATGACTACATCAAGTTAATCAAAGTTCCTTCCCATAACAGATTTCAATAATAGGTTTGTGTTCTTGAACAGTCCAACATGAGATAACAAGACTGCAAAATTAATATACTAGCCAATGAACACATAACCTGATAATAGAAAAACGTCTGCCAAGATGGGAAGGCAGTAAAGCTTCCTCACCTATTGCAACAATGAAGTGTAGTATTATTTGAAGAACAAAGTACGAGACGAAATTATTGATAAGTCGACGTTATCAGAAAATAATGTTTGCGCATGCGCACAGACTGGGTACTATTCATACAACGGCAATGACATTTATAGGGGAACATCTAGGAGCTAAACCGCACAATCCTTGAAAAATTCATAAAAATTGGTTCATTAGTCTCGGAGTTTTGTCTGGGTCGATCAGTTTTAGTTTTGCGCACGCTATAATATATAGTACAGTGTTCACCAGTAGCTCGCAGGGAAATTTTTGGTAGCTCGCGGGGAAATTTCAAAAGAGAGTGCTTGGGTTGGCTAATCTGATTTGCGCTCTCAGACCGACAACACATGAAAACAAAACAACAGTTCCTTTCATTGAAATCTCTCACTTCAAGGAATGAAAATATTTGGCCTTTTGTTGCTAAGCAAAAATATCCAATTTTGGTTCAGATTGGTTTACGAGTGAAGGCAATGTTCAGCTCAACATATCTCTGTGAGACCTCATTTTCCAGTGTGAAATTCATCAAAAACAAGTACAAAAACAGGTTGACGGATGAACATTTTGACAATTGCATTCGAATGGCCGCTACTACAACTTATGAGCCTAACTTCAGGAAGATTGTTGATGACAAAAAGGAGTGCTACCCATCACAGTGAACCACGTTTTTATAATGTAAATATTTTTTTATTCAAGTTCTTATATTATTGCAATTTTAGAAATGTCATTTAATTAGATTCAAAATAAGCTGGAAATTTTTATTCATAGGTAATAAACGACTGTATGATTTAATCCAAACCATGTATTACTTTCCTACTTTTTTGGGCAGCTCACAGTATTGTTTATTGGCGATAAGGTAGCTCAGTCGCTTACAAGTTTGACGACCACTGCTATAGTTAATACTCCGCCAATCGCGATATACTCGTAATTCAAAGGGAAATTTCCTGGAGCAAATACCCATCTACTCTCCGAGTTTGAATAAAACCGGACCAAAAGATGATAAGAAATCGAAGTTACAATAAATTAACATTTGCGGATGCGCACAGACTGCTATTTATGTGGCGGCAATGGAAGTTATACACAAACCCGTCCCGTTGTGACTATGGGACGCCGGTGATTTGTATCGGAACAAAAGGGAAATCTCCCGTGTCAAGGATGAACTAATAGAAAACAATTCCTTCGAGGGATGTTCGGTGTCCCGTGACAATAAAGCAAGAGGTGAGCGAATGAAAAAGACCACCTCGCCGACCCGCCCCATTCATATTGGTCAACTTGACAAATGGCCGGAACTCAACAGCCAGTAACGCCCTCCGTTCGTATAAAACCGTGCGATCGACCTCCGTTTTCACTGGGTATCGATTGTTTTTTGGTTTGAAAACAAACATCATTGACTTTCCCAACAACGGCCCGATGTATTGACCACAGCATAAGTACGAAAAATCGTAGGTTTGTAAGGTGAAAATGCAACAATATGCGCAATTCTATGACAGAAAAAATTGCCATCAAGGGCGGCATAAGGCAAAAATTGCAAGTTTGCAAGACTTACATTTTATGGCCCTATCGGGGAAATGGAATGCCACCCCAGGTGAAAACGGGGATCCGGAAAACTTTTTAATTTTAAGATGTAAAAAACACAGTTTTTGTGCACTTTTGCGCCTTTTAAAACAATAAATTTATGTCTCACATTTTGATTTATTATTGATTGACCTGATAGGTTCAATACTCTTTCTTGCACCTTAAATTAGTATTACGTTAAATAAACTTATGAGAGCTTCTGGGTCACGTTACAATGAGTTTTACACTTATATTGCAAGTACTGTCAGAATAAATAGCTAATGCGGGAATCACCGTCAGCCGGACCTAAGATAAATTTCATATCTCATGGGTAAAAGAAAATAAAACAGCAGAACATAGTGAAACGATAATTACAGAGTTCAATAATGGCGCACAGGCGACAAAAGTTTACTCAAAATTCTGATAAGTACATGGCCTCTTTTATTTTACATTTATACAAGGACTTTTCTTGCTTGCATTTTGAAGAATGAATTAACTATGTCCAAATAATCAATTGACTGAGGCAGCTTGTTTTCAATTGATAAAATTGAAAGGTTGTTAAGTCTTTCTTGAGACGGTGCTGACCTGAGGTAACTTCAGCTTTGAAAAGCTTCCTTTCAAGCGGCCGACATGGACGATGTGGATACTATCCGTGACACTATGAAATTCAGCTGTAATAGTTTTGAGACAAAGTTCATTGTAGTTTAAATACTTTTGCCCAACATTTAAATCAATTTCTAAAAATTTGCCTACTTTTTTTTAAACCGAAATTGGTCAATTTTATGCACCTTCAAAAGACTCGAGTGTGCGGCTGCATTCGTCTCACACCCCTCAGGCCGGCCCTGATTGTCATCCCCATGATTCCGAATGTGTCTTTTCTTGCTCAATATGTACAGTGTTGGGCATAATCTTATCGTCGAATACGAATACGATTATAATCGCGATAAATATTCGTTGATTCTGAGTCAACTGCCATTATATTCGTATTCGTGTAATCGTATTTGTCTGTATACATAATTCGTCAATACAGAACATGATTTTACTTTTCACACTGTATAATATCTTGAAGAGATCATCAATCATAAATTAATAAGAAGAATCATGCATGATCTACAAGAGAGGTGGTTTTCTCTTACAAATCATCCAACCGAGAATAACGATTGGTGCTAATTACAACTATCAGTGATTCATAGTCTCAAAAGAAGTATGAATTATTAGAAGTATCCACAACACGAGGTAGAATTTTAAGAATACAGCAATATTTTCTAGTGATCTTATCCTTGCAAACTCAAAATATAGTTACTCATTTCCGTATTAAGAAATTTGAGTTTGCCTCGGAGTTTCCAAACGCGAAAGAGTTGGAAAACTGTAGATATATTTTGGCAAAACACCCAGCAAATACCTCGAGGGGGCTTTTTGTAGGGAATAACAGAAAAGAAAATCTGCTCAACTTGAGTCGGCAGGGGGTGTCGCTTGGGAGCCGAAAGCAGCGACGCGTATATATGCTTGTATGAGATGTTTAGCATTTCCACGCTGCGAAGGAAGAAGCGGGGGTTTGTTTCTAAGCCCTAAGGGTGCGAGGAAGGTGCCTATCATCTTATCAAAATATCGCACCCCCACCCCCACCCCTCAGAACACCTGAATATATTAGCAACACGGGTTCCTACCCTCAGGCTCCTTCTAATGCTTCCCAACTTCATCAAGATATGGAAATCCCCCCTCCACATACCCCCTTCCATTTCAGCATCACCGTATCTCCTTTTGCGGCCCATTCCTAGGATTCGATATGTTAATTCGTCTCCTGGTAACGCACACAAAACTACCCTCTCCGGAGTTATTCAACAATAATACCCACTAGCGATGTACATTTTTGGAAGAACCACTTTTCCCCTAACTTTGTGGGCCAACATACAAGCAGCGTGTACATTCGATATCCATAACGAAGAAGCTCGGGAATCTTACCAAAACATATGTTATATATTCCAGTATACTCGACATGTAGTGAAAAAACATCGTCGATTCAAAAAGCAACAGAATCTAATACAACGGAAAAAAGAACTGATCATCAAATACTAAAAGGTGAAAATTATCAAGAAGATTAATAGGTATTTGCAGAGTAGAATTGATACCATCAACATCGAATCGGGGCACCTCCATTAAAGTAGCGTGCCCAATATATAGTATGGAGTTTACTCTAGTAAACGCTCAATTTGTACGATCAATACCCTAGGATGAAGTGCTGTTTTTAATATTTGCTCTCCATTTATTTTCCAAG
Source organism: Adelphocoris suturalis (assembly GCA_030762985.1). Classification (NCBI taxonomy): domain Eukaryota; kingdom Metazoa; phylum Arthropoda; class Insecta; order Hemiptera; family Miridae; genus Adelphocoris; species Adelphocoris suturalis. Next base: position 18,294,245 of record CM061047.1, read on the forward strand.
AGTTTGGTACCTAACCGCTAAACCGAATCCCTGGTTTCCAGAACAAACGAACTTAGGTACCTCGTAAGCTAATGTGAAATATTTTAACTGGATTGCAGAGTACTCGGCTTCGCCCAAAAATTTACACGAGTCTAGACCCACATGTTGTGAAATAGTGAACGTTTTGTACATTGGTGTAAAAAACGAACTCCTGGTGTTGTTTTGAGATATAGGGGAAATTTCTCGATTTCCGTTTGTAGCAAATTGAAATGCGCCACACCGTGCCGGCATTTTGCAGTGCTGTTTCACCATTTGCCAAAAGTGTCTGTTTGGAGTGATTTCAATGATATCCAACTTAAATTTTAATGGTTTCCTCTTCCCAGACAGTTACATGTGAGATGATACTTTACATCAGTATGTTGTTGTTTGAGGAACGACGTTAAATATTGATTCACGTGGAAAGTTTCGAGGATATGAACTGGAAGTATATTTTCTGCACGAGAATGGGAAAGTAGATAAGGCGATGATAGGATTCCAACTCAACAAAAACATAATCTCTGGAAACGGGAGGGTGACAAATAAGTTCGATTTGAGGGGTTGACAACAAGGCTGAAGCTTGAAGAACAACAGGAACCACGAAACGTCAACCCCGTAGGGCATCTTGAAGGGGAAGGAAGGATTATAATGGAAAACTCTTCCTTGGAAATCTAAATGCAAGATAAAGTAAAAAAAGGCGGGAAACGTGTCAACAGGGCGGGTTGGGGATGACTTCGGGATTAAAAGAAAATTGTCCATCTGTTTTGAGAGCGGGAAGGTGCGGACTATGCAAATATTAATGGAGATGAAGGTCTGAGAGGTGCTTCAAAACTCCCCGCATCCGAGTGGGTGACACAGAAAAACAAGGGGGAACCGCCACCACTTGACACGGGTTGGGGTGAGGGTTAAATACACTTCGCAGTCGGATCATCTTTTTTTCCTGGCTTTCTTATCCTTCAGGCATCCTATTCGGTGTCTGAGAGGGATCCCGCAGGGGTTGATTTCCCTCATGGAGGAGGAATCGAAAGTACCTGCTCCCTTTTTTCCATTACGATATACGTCTCGGAGTGAAAAATAATCTTGAGTCGGATTCCACATATTTGTTTGCGAAGAAGATGGATCACATGGATCTCGAGAGGTTCGATTTACCGGGGTGTCCTTCCTTTATCGTTCACCAGTTCTAGGTTTACAATGTGGTTGTCAGGGAATTTCTAGAGAGGAAGATGTTGAAGCCTGAATACGTGTCGTATTTCTTGACGAATCCTAGCCAAATATCAAAATTACAACAATTATACAGTCCTGCATTAGCATTGCTATTTGACTAGCCATGGAATTCAGATTTACAAGTGGTGAAATGACGTGATGACTTGACAATACCAAAAACTGATTTTGAAGTTCCAGGTACAGAACGTATTCTAGAGATGAGCCCCAAAGACCGATTCCAGGTCAGTAGAAAGCAGCATTCAAAATTCTCAGCGGAGTTGAATGTATTATGTCATACAAACACTGAAGATTATTGGAATTCACATGCATAATATGGTTTGATTTTGTGATAGATAGGACGGATCCTGATCAATACGATGACGTTTTTCCGTTTTTAAAATAAGATTTTCTCTGTGACTCTGAATTGGTAACAGATTCAGATTGTGATTTTATGGGAAGGATATTGCGAGACTTTTAGATATTCATGTGTTCAGGATATACCAGCTTTTAACGCGTTCCACGTGCTCATTCCCGATAAATGAGAACGCCCCGAGATAAGACAAGACGAAGAAGACAAGAAGAAGCGGGGAAAAAGTACGGAAGATGGCCGGAGGGGAAGTGGAGGGGAGAAAAGATAGGAGTCGCTGCGTTCCCGAAGTTTTATAGCTGATGGTTCTCGTTATTGGCGAACGGAGTGAAGCGTCGAGGTAATTGAAATGGCCGTTCATGTAGAGGGAAAGATCAGCATAATAGTTAAGTGCGGGCAATCACTCAACCTCGCGGCTGGAGCTCAAAAGATGCGCGCGCCCCCTCGGGGTCAGTTGTCGCCCTTTCGCCGACCTCCTCCAAAAGAAAGATGACCCTTCTGTAAGAAAACCATTTTCCTTCAAGCAGATTGCACTGTGACCGTGCAGCTGTTAATTGTTCAGACAGGTTTTATGGTGAGTCCCTTATTTCAATTTAACGGAAGGGCAGTAGAATCCAATTAGAGTGGATGCAACAATTAAAAATATTGTCAAGTTGGTAGAGTTGCACTCTTCATAACTATTCGCTAAATGAAACTGTGGAATTTTATATTTATGGTAAAACTTATTGACATCACAGTGTCCAGAAATTTCCTAGTTTGTTACACGCAGTAAAACCAATCGGGATACAAAGATGCATCAATGAAAACTACTGCAACAGTAGTAACTCCGTCATTGTGAGTGTGGGAACGAATGAACTATTACATGAACATGATTCGCCCTTTGGTAATCGTTCTAATAGACTGGCTCATGTTGAAATCATGAATCGACCAATAACAATTATGAAGAATCTTATAAAATCATCAAGAGAATTATACATAATTACAGAAAATTGCTCTATACCATACTTTGATATTTGGCAATATACAACTCGCAAGTGGTGGTGAATGTGTGTACAAAGAAAAGAATAAGGTAGGCAGCTGAGGAAGGACAAGCTCGACGAAAACTTTCATCTCAATTACAGAATGCCACGAGGAATAAAAGTGTACTAGGCGTAGTAGGTTGGATTTCATGAGCACCAACAAATGAGTGTCTTCGTGGGTTCGATTTAGACTGGACACTGATTCTAACTTTTCAACGCCCCCAGCCATAACACATTTGAATACAGATGTTTAAACAACATTGCTATTATGAAGTTGAAAGTATTGGTATCCCCCCGAACTAGTCGGCTTCATCTCACATACAACGGTTACTCATTGCCCCACCTCACACATCTGCAATGTGGGGGCTACAGTTGAACGTAATATGCATATCTGGAACAGCGCAGTGGCTGTTCCACCAAATTAAATTTGCCTTCCAAACAACAGTTCCCGAACGGTGTGATAAATTCCTCAACAGCCAACGATTTATACAACGGGCTGAAACATAATTCCCTTCCTCAAATATCCAAGAATTAGGTTTTCATTAGTCAGGATAAATATATTCATATTTCACAGATTTATTCGTTCCATGCTAGACTCTCATAGCCCGCACACGTTCAAATAACAACAGTGGATAGCGTAGTGAAAAAGCAAAGTCGACGGAGCCACTGTTCAAGACACAACAGAACTAATCAAATGTATAAATAATACCCAATAAAAAACCCAATCTATTAAAATAATTAGATACCATCAATCAAATATATAGATGGAATCAAAGGATTATAGTAACCTATATAACTTTAAACTCAATAAGAGGACGTGTCATTGATAATAGAGCAGTGTCAGCTTCAAGGTGAATATAAAAATCCAAAACCGAAATTGGGTATAACAAATTATTATTTTAGTATTAATTTGTTGTATACGTATTTGTGGTACGTTACTTAATAGTTAAATAAATTAGCAGAATTTTGTTTACTAGTTTGAAACTTTCAGGCTCTTTGAAAAAAAAAAAAAAAAAATTGTATTTCTCGAATAAAGTCAGTTATAGTAACTAACCTAAAACACCAAGCGCAGAATCTAAATGCTGCCAGGTACCTATATACGTTTGACATTGCAAGACTGGATAAAGGAGAAGCTTACACATTACCCGGTTTTTTCAGTTCATCGCTATTGAGAATACGTTCGAAAGAAAATAATGCGACATTTTCTTGGCGAAAGTGGTCTATTAATTTATATTTCTTGATTCGTTCAGGTAACCGAAACTCATAGAAAATATTTTGATGTATAAATGGACACAATGCTATTCATATTGGAGGACACATTATGACAATGTCAATAATGGTAATAATCCAAATGAAAAGGACTCTATTTATGGACTATTATTACATTGACTATAGACGCCAGAACACAAAACAAAATGACCACAAGCTATAGTTATTAGAATGAAAGCCTTCTATGTAAGTTCGCCATCAAAATGAATGCGCAGAAGGTCATTTGCGATTACAATGGGACAAGAAGGGTGAACATTGCCAAGGAATATCCAAGAGGTTTATTTCACAACGAACTCGATCAATGTTTAGAATGAGATGATCAAGGATTATTGATTGAAAAGTTTTTCGGGAGAGGCGTGTCAAATCGGTATTATAACGGTAGAGGGGCCGGGAGTGTTTGAACAAATGGCTCCGGGAACAAACCCATTGTCTTGTACGGAGTTCACTTGTAAAAGGATATCGGAGGAGCGTGTGCGTGTGTGTGCGGAAGATGGTGCGCGAATGGGGCGAAATAGGTCTGCGGCACGTGGGGACCTTTTGTCTGCTACTGTAATTGGATCCGTGTGTGAGTGATAATGACCAATCCCCCGATTGTGTTGAGATCCTCGGCGGTCTTTACAAATCAAATACCTGCACCTTTCACGGGAAGGAGGTGATCAGCTCTCATCCCGCAAGGCGTCTAAGGAACTGTGTCATTTTGTATTCTAAATTCCATTCGGGATAGGTGGGGGTAGTGGGATAATGTAGATAGATGATGCTGTGTAGATGCTAAACTACAGTCAGGAAGGGATGGAAGGTTTTACCCTACCGTTGCTGTTCCAGGGTGGAACAGCCGAGATCCCCAGATCCTGACAATGCTGCTTCCCAGATTTTGTCTGGAGTGGGGGGATAAGGCGTGATTGCCTCCAAAAAACGACTTCCAGTCATTGGAAGGAGATATTGGATGATTCTGCTACAGAGTGAGGGGGGGGGGGGCTGAGCCTCCCCTCTCTCTGTTCCCCCCTGTATAAGTGGTTTGACCTAAATAAGTGGTTCGATCTGGATGTGGTTCGACCTGGATAAGTGGTTTAACCTAGATAAGTGGTTCGATAAGGATAAGTTCAACTTGATTAAGTGGACCCTTGCTCGTCTAGCGGTCCGGCGAAAATTCACATCATGGGCCATCCTAAAGACATGAAACATCAATATTGGCTCCTCATCACACCAGAAACTATTCTTCTTCATATCTTATCGAAAGCCCGACCCTTAATCCTTTCATGGAAGCTGAAGAGAATCAGTGGTGGGTCTTCACTGTTGCGCTGAAAAGCCGGTGCACCACTGCTGGGACTCGAAATGTATTTTTTGGGCAAACGTTCCGTTCACTGAGTTAGGAACCTCCTCGGAATTAAAGACTCCGTGTACAGCGTTAGGAAACATCTCGAACACAAGTACGCTGTTGGGTGGCATACGGCATACGGGGAAGTGACCAAACCACAGATTTGCGAATTAAGTTGACAGAATAAAACCAGCTAGCTTAACAGAATAACTCTATCAGAATTGCATGAGTCTCTTTGAGTATTGGAGTAGGAGAGTGGGTTGCTTGTGACAGGTTTGTGATTCTTGCCTTATTGATAAATATGATAGAAAGTAATACATAACAGAAGTACTTTTCTTTGATTCTCAGAATTGTCATTCACCTGCATCTACATCATAGGCATTCTACAGTAAGTATATACAGTACATAGTTTGCTATCCACGTATGGGCACTGGATTGTATTTAATTTTCTCAGAATTGGATGATCCTGATCCGACTTCCATGATTCGAACATACCCCTTGCATACCAAAGAATAACAGCAATACTTCCCTGGACCCTGAAACTCCCAGATCCACGATGCAAATTCAATTAAATGATATCCTCCACCTCCTCACAAACTTTTATCATTGGTCGGTTCTCGCTCATCCGGCCGGTTTCGAATAACAAAACTTAATTATTGCAAACCATAAACCAAAATGAAACATACATTACTGATTGCAAACTTTGTTTTTTCCCCCTTTTTCTTCCTTTATCCATGTAATCAGCCTCCGCCGCTGGCAGCTTTAAATCTTGGAAAAACGATTTACCGAAATTGTGGTAGCCAAAAAACCACGCCCATTTGGGCAAGATTGTTTTGGCAAACGACATAACCTACGAGTGTATAATGTATATCAATTCTACCAATTTTACCAATGTATACCAATTTGATCAGGTTTGTATACTGTCCCGTGAAAACTATTTTCAGTTGATTAGTAACAGAAAACTTGAAGATTCCTTAATTTTGAATTTCCTTCAACAATAAACAGATAGGTATGAGTGCAAGAAGAACTTGAATTAATTACGATTTGATTCAGGAGAAATTCCCGCGGGTTGCGAAACATGGAAGTTTCGAATTTATCAGAAAGAAACATTTCGAAAAATTCGTTAAAATATTGATCAAGGTTCTGAAGAGAAAACGGTGAATTGGAGAGCAAAGGAACCCGAGGAAAGTAATAAACGAGTGCTAAATAGGAGATGAATATTTAAGGAAGCCGAGGATCACACTCTTAAACAAGGTGAATTATTCAAAAAGGGAGCTGATGGCCATTCGAGTTTAAAACTGAGTTGTAGTATTACTTTGGGAGTGAGAGAGCCTGGGAAGTGATGAAGGAATAATAAATTCAGAATAAAGTTTGGCCGTTGTTTAATGATTCAGGGATGAGAGGATCTGGGAGGGTGAAGCTTTATCCATTGGAATGAGCATTACAAGGGATGGAAGCATCCAATTCTGGTTGAAGGTCTGAGAGGTTCCTAACTCTTTGGGAGGATGGCAAGTTTGGCAAGAGTAAATGGAAGAATGCAATTTTTAGAGAGTGATGCTAGTAATAATAATGTTGTTGTGTATGAATGAGAACGAACGGGCTATATTGTACTATGTATGATATAATGAAGAACATATGTGCAGGGTATTGTCCTTCTTCAATGAATCACTTATCTAACAGGCACTTCAATGTACGATCAATGCATTAAAACTGGTTCTGTAAATATGAATGAATGAAATGTGTGAATGAATGAATACGTCATGGTTACTGTATTATTGATATACTAGCTGCTCAGACAATTAAGGTAGATAACACACGAGTTAGGTGCCAAACATTTCATGTACGCTCAACAACCGTAACTCGAATACCTTCAATGACATAAAATCTGATGTTTTTACAAAGTTTAGCACAACTGAGTTTAAATGAAGCCTAACTATTTCCACAGTCGATAAAACCATAATAACCAAATAAATTACATCAGCTTCTCACATTGAATAAGGTTTTACTTCGAAACAAAAATGTTTCTTAAACGGAATATAGTTATACTTACTACGTTGGTATTTCCTGTCACGTTTTAATAGCTACCTACTAAAAATTACTTATAGATGCTTTTTGAGGCATCGCTAATTCAACTTTTGATTGCATTGACCTGACCATTGAGGCCCAACAATTTTACGAGTATTTTCGTCCTGAAGTGGGTATGCAAAGTTCGTGGGGATCTTCTTACGCGCATGGACAGAGTCCATGCAATCAATTCCAACAAAGAAATATGCTAACTGTGCAATCTGGGGAGCCAGAAGATATTTTGCATTTTGTGGCACGTTGCCCAGTCCTTGGAAAGTTCCGCATGGAGAGTTCCGCTTTAGATCAGCAATACTGTCAAATCATGTAGTCATAAACGTGATGGATGGCGCGAATTGGCTCCCATTGGCAAGCTATTGTGAGACTGCAAGGTCATATAGGTGTGCGCTCCTTCCTTATGAGTTTTAGGGAGACAAGATAACCTGGCCGCTAGAGGGTTCATTTTTACAAATCTTGGAATGTACATATTTTTTAGTAAACTATCTTCTGATTGGTTAACTACTTTTCGTTCTAATCTTTGAAATTTTGAAGTTGGGTCAGTTAGGAGATCTGAACAATTGTTATCTTCTAGAAATTTCACAGTTTTCTAAATATAATCTTGCTAATTTAAAATGCCAGTTGCATTACCTTTATCTGCCTCTATTCTATTCTATTGCTTATTCTATCTGCCTTGAGGGTAACAATATTTCTCTGGGCGAACTTCTTCTTCAGACCAGCTGCAACAGTCTCCTCCTTCCCGGGCGGTGGTCGTAGTGATCTTGATGAGGACTGGATCTCTTCAGCACGAAGCGTCTAGGTTGCTGATGGTCCATTCGAAGCCTCCCCGGAAAATGCTTAATCCCGAGTCGCTGGAGTTCCAAGGAAAAAAGATTATGCTTCAACCCTTTCTCAAGAAGTGATACTTCTGCCTGGTTGTACCTCCAGCCCCCTTTTCCTTTCTCTCGACCAATGGGATTCAATCTCCCTTCACCTGTGACTACATAAGCTGTGTTCTTTCTAATATGTGTTCAGTTATTGTTTGTTACTGATGATGGCCTAATCGTCGAAATCGATTTAACATTGCAACTCTTTATTTTTTCGTGGAAATAGACAACATTTTTCTCTAACTTCCTTTTTGGAATGGGTTTCCACAACTTCGTCGCGAGTGATTTAGTTCACATTCGAACAGTCTTCAAATGACTAAATTGATGGTTTTCTCAGTAAGACATCGAATAAGACATACACGGACTTGAATGAATTGCGTGAAATGCAAATGAGTTTTTGACCTGCTGCACGAGTACAAAATTGTCCCTACCTCCGGTAGAGAGGAAGCAAAAATCTGCCCGAAACAAGATGTTAGGGGATAAAAATGGTCTGACATAATATTTATGAAGGTCAAGTTTCCAGTAGCAGATCCGGTATATCCAGCGAAGCGCCTTGAGAAATGAAATATAGAGTGTTGTTCCTAAACCTCTATCGTGAGGTCCAGCCATAAGATCAACACTAGTTGAAACGTGTTCCAGTAGACGGACCAACAGAATCGGAACGCGGACTGCTTGATTTACCACCGCTACGCGACTCCCGTGCGCCAAATTAAAACAGTCCCGATATGAACGAAATGAAATATTTCGCAGAGCGGAATCAGAAAAAAATAAATGAAAAACCACAACGAGAGGCTCAGGACAAGACTTTCTTTGAGAATCAACATAAAAATGATTAACGGACAAGACAGGACTCGGCTACCATTAGAAATATCATGTCCAGCTCTGCGTTTGATGCAGCCAGCCGTATAATTTGATTTGAATCGAAACCATTAAAGGCTTTGGGGTCGGGAAGCAATATTTCATGATTGTTAATCATTTGTTCATATTGCGCGTGTAGCTACTAGCTGAAAGATAATAACCACCGGTTGGAGAGATATAGTTATAAATCTCGCAACTACGAGGGAATAAAAACAAGCGTTGGGCAGTTATTGAATTTTCTACTAATTAGAAAGTAACGGAGTGAATGGGGGAGACACGCCTCGCCGAGTGTCTTGAGAAATGATAAACGAAGTCGGTCCGAAGGTACCTACGTGATTCTTGGAGGAGTTAAGACCCTCGTATGTCTCTAGGGATGTGGGAGACGGAAAGACGCTCAATAACATCTGACTTGGAGAATGCGTGTATATTGTGATTGATTACTTTCTTTTACCTAGTGTGGAAAATAACATCTGGTGGTGGGCATTTTTCAAGATCGAATTGAATTCAGATCGTCACACAGTTCTTCAACTTGCTTGAATCCCATAGATCGATTGATTAATCTTGCATAAGGGTGCTCATTTAGAAATACATGGCCACCCTCGGGAGGCCGCCAAGGTTGCCAGCATTTTTGAGGAATTTTTTGTAATTTTCTGTAAATTTAAAGGAATAAATTGTAGTTCAAAGTTGCTCTCTCTCTCTCTCTCTCTCTCTCTCTCTCTCTCTCTCTCTCTCTCTCTCTCTCTCTCTCTCTCTCTCTCTCTCTCACACACACACACTCTATCGCTCGAGAGATGGCTACAAATAGTTTTATCTAGGCACTTTACTTGTTAGATACGCATTGTGATTCGACAAAGATATACATTGATTGATTGATTTATTCAGTCATTATAGTTCGATCGAAATCGGACCAATAGTTGATAAGAAATCGACGTTTTAAGAAATCAACGTTTGCGTATGCGCACAGACTAACTCGGCATTGAGAAATTATAGTGGACCGTCTAGTGTCCAGGAGCTAACTTGCTAAATCGCTGAAAAATCCATCGAAATCTAACTAAAACTTGGTATAGTTTTGGGTGTAACATGGATATTCCATAGACAAACAGACAGGCATGAGATAGACAGACATGCGGATATGGAACTGAAATTGATCAGCAAGCTCTGAAACGCAAACAGCACGTTGAAATTTTGATTTTGGGGGACAAAAACTCGTTCGACTTCCTTCACGAATACAAAGCGTCCCTATCTGTAGTGAGGAAGTAAAATATCAAGATAATTTGAAGAAACACCACTACAAACGGAATCCCGGTGAAAAGACTTGGTTCATTGAAGGACAGGAAATTTAGGTGTAATGTGGATTCAAGGGAGATGATGCGGTAGTTAAAGGACCTTATAAGCTGAAGAAAATCCAGTACATAGACGAAATCCCAAAAAAGTTGGTTTATGTTAATGTTAATGGTTGCGGAAGAAGAACATGAAAGAACAACATGAAAGAACAACATGAAGTGAGAATATGAGACAAGAACAACAATAAGTACATAACACAACAAGAAGAACGTTAACAAAAACACGAAGAACAAGAAAAACAACAACATGAAACAAGAGCAAGAGCAAGAAATGAAACAACAACAACAAGAACATGAAATTACGTCATATTATGTATATGGCGCGTTTTTCTCTAAGGCTAACGCGGAAACGAAACTTTCTTACCTCTAGGATTTTGTCCACATCTAATCATCCGGTACTATTCTTATTGCACCTTTCAGGAAAACAGTAGCCGAGATCTTTCAGTTGACGAATTGAAATAAAACAGGTGAAATTGTTCAATAGGTGTAAGCGTGTTGATGTGGATTACTCGACAGGGTGAACTTTAAAGTTGAAAAATATCGTAAAAGGAAGTTTTCATTTCCTCTGTTTTTCAGGGGTCTTGAATGATGAAAACGAGAAGTTTAATATCATCAATAACAGCTGCAATAACTGCTTGTGGAGCAAAGTGCAATCCAAGCAGCATTACTTTCAAACTTAACGGCCCCCAGAAGTGATATACGATAAGACGAAGCACAATGAAAAGGGAGAAGGGAGAAGAGCAAAATCGGCGGAACTTGGAAAAGCCTCAGGTTCATTTGAAACAGAGGTAATTCAATTAAGAGGGGAAGGAGATGGGGCTCATGTGTAAGACGGAGCCCTCTGGCGGGACGAGGGGGAACAGCAAGCATAATTAGTGCCATAAACCCCATTAAGGAAGATCTAATTGAATTAGGAGGTCGCTTGGGTTATTGCATTTACATCCTCGCATCCAAAAGGGACTCCGGTGAGATGGGGGTGGTTAGAGGTTGTGATAAATTGACCGTGCTCTTCCGCAGGGCCCCACGATTCGATTTAAGCGTCGTGATCGCTGATTTGCGAAGTAAACGCCGGGTTAGGCTGGGGGAGAAAACCCGATGAGGTACCTCAGGGGTGCGCTATCGGTCCCTCATTATGCCTATTATTGTTTCCGAAGGGAGATGGGCATTTCGGAGCCTTGAGGCGCCACAGAACTATCCCACCGTGACCCGGGCAATCGAAGCCTCAGCTCGAGATAATTCACTCCCCGAAGTAAGAAATATTATGAAAACTCGAAAAATCGACGGAATCATCATCATCATCATTATTATTATTATTATTATTATTTTAACCGTCCAAATATGGCACAATTTTGAAACCGTAGCACCAAGGCGTCTGGAGGCCATTTGGTCGCATTTACGGAAATATATTATTTGTTTGCTTCATTATTGCGATTAGTTGCTTACCTACCCGCATTTCGCTTTATTTTCACAAATAACTAATCAAACTTCAAATAAACTTCATTCACACTTAAAAATAAAATAAAATAAAATAAAATAAAAATAAGAAAAAAAATAATAATAAAACAAATAAAGGTTATACCTAATACGAGAAAAAATCATAATTAAAGCGTTCACTTACATATATATAATAGTACCATTTCCTCAAAGTCCTTAATTTTCAAAACAATGTAAATGTTTTCATAAGCAATGTACGGTAATTTACGAAAATTCGCTCATACGACCATGCTGAACGACTGGGACTTTTTCCATTGCAATAGGTAGGTACTTTAATTGTCTTTGATATTCCGCTAAAATACGACGTTGTTCCCATCATTGGTCAGGTTCATGTGTGGAAAGTAGTGTGAAGCTTCGTATTAGACCAACATTAGAAAAAAAAAAAAGGTCCAACATTAGAATGCCAAAAATTAATCTGGAAATTTACAGAAGAAGTACATAATATGTTGTAGCGTTACAATTTTTTTATAATCATAAAATTTGTATCAGCCAGTTTGAAAAATTTAAATTATTTAAAAAGCATGTAATTGTAAAAATGACTGAAATTGGCTCATGATGATATAAAGCTACCTACCTATTATTTTTATTCTAAGAAGATTTTATTCACAATTGTTTTCTTTTACTTAATAGTGATTTATTTTTGATATACCATGAGGGGTAGGTGCGACTCCACAGAGGGACACAAATTCTTTGAATTTAAGCCTCTGTGGGCACACGTGGAAAAGAGATGATTCTCAGAATGTATCGTGATGTCATGGAAGCAGGTGGCCGGGGCGGGGAAGGTATGCAAAGCAGAAGGCCGCTCGTAACTGCGAGGAGTCGGGAGGAACCGCTCCCGCCCGCGCGGTGGAAGAACCGCCGCGAGCGATGCGAGCGAAAATAAAAAAGCGGCGAGCGGAGGGAAGGGAGGAGGGAGGCAGTTGGCAATTAGAAAGAAAGGCAGCAAATCCAAAGAATGCAAGGTGGCGCTGGGGGTCCCCGCCTCCGCCTCTGGACCGCGCGGCGCGTCGCGGACTCCCCGCAGGTGGCGCTGCCAATCTCTCTCGCGGATGTCCAACGGAACTAATAGAGACTTTTTGCAGTCGCCGCATGAACGAAATCGTCGAAAAAAAAAAAAAAAAAAAAAAAAAAAAAAAAAAAAAATTGGAGGCACCAAGATTTGGGCATGGGAACCAAAGTATGAACATACTAACATCTAGACAGTTATGTCTACATACATAAATTAATACTAAAATGTAACAATAATAAGTAATATCAAACAAAACTTAAATTACAATAACTATTTTGTCATTTGAATTGGAAAAAAGCGCGGGAGCTTTTTCAAAATAATATTTTGATATTTAACTGAATGATGCTATTTAACCGATTTAATTATAGATGTATACTATTAAACTACAAAACAATTAACTAACTGATAATAACTCTTCAAAGCAGTGTTAACGGACTATTCAACGAATTGTAAAGAACTTTATGTAGCATTTTCAGCATAATTTCGTGCAAAAATTTTTGAATGTCCTAGTTCATAGTTGACATTTTTGTCTAAGTAACCCCAAGCAACAGAAATTTAGTTGAAACGACATCGTGATCCGACGAAATATCGGTTCATATTACGAGTATGAAGTAGATAACGCAATAGCTTCGAGTTGTAATTCGTGAAAGGATTTTATGTTTCCGCATTTCGTTTCACCCAAATGTGGAATGCAAAGATCATTTATTCCTCAAAAAACTAATCTCGCCGTTTCAGGTGAGGAGTGTTTTCCTTAAAACGCTATTCAACTCTACAAAGCCCCTCTGTCCATTTAAAGTCAAAATGAACGTAAAAAGCAGTCGGGATGCTGAGGAAGGGGTTAAGAGGTTAATAGATCGCGGTCTTCTTGAGAGAAGCGGCCGACTCCAATTTTTCAGGCTGTCATCTCGAGCCTTTTTGGCGGTGAAGGGCCGGGGAAAGATCGCTCATTTCCGAAACCGCCGACAGCGCATGTAAACGAAACCAAAAACTAAGGTAGTTACGTCAAAAAACTGTAAAGTTCAGACCTTGAGCTACGCGAGCTTCCATCAATCACCTTACTAAGGCGCTTAGCGTTTCCAAAATTGCATCATAGATTAGAGCAATATTTGAAGTAACCCAAATAAAATTAATAACGTACAAATATGATGAGGTCAAATTAGTAGAAAGGACCACCTACTCATTTGATCTTTTTTCTCAGTAATACAATCAACACTGAAGCATTTTTTTTTGTGGATAATTGTTTTACCAAAATTGAAATTTCAACTTGAGTTTTTGAGCTTAAAAAAACTCAATGACTTCGGTTCTATAAAAACATGTCCGTGTCGGTCTGGGGTCAATGACTCATTGCAGACAAAACTGTGAACACAAAACTATTGTCTGAGTTGGATGAGATTATCAGAAAATGTGAGGGTTAGCCCCTGCATGGTTGCTTATAGGATTGACAGTCGCCAGACGAATACAAGCGTGTGTGCATTCTCAACCGTGATTTTCATAGTACACCAGTCTATCTCTGACAGATCAAGATCGTTCAATTTTCGTGGTCATTCGAATGATGGTCGGATACTGATATTCTGGAATTGCATCAGGATCGTACCAGCTGTTGCTTCGGTTTTTTTTTTTTCCGAAATGTAAAACAGGAGACAATGTGAGCAATTTCGATTATTTTTTGCGGGTTAGCCCCTAGATGGTTCTCTATGGGTTTCACTAAGTGAATACGAGCCTGAGAGCATTCACAACCATGATTTTCATTGTGCACTAGCCTATCTCTGACAGATCAAGATATCAATATCGTTGCTATTTGAAGACATTTGAATACTGGTCTCATATTGACGAATTTGGAATTTCATCACAATTGTACCAACTATTACTATGGTTTTTTTTCTTCAAACTGTAAAACAAGAAACAATTTAGACAAATTTGATTACAGCAGAATTCAGCTATTTCGGGATCACGAAGATTGCCATCAAGTTTTACTCCATCATTTTATTAGTAAGTACAATATATTTTTAAAACCAGAGGCTATAGTGAGTAAGTAACAGACATCATGTAGTCGTCCTGATTTTCACCAAAATTGGAAAAATCTCAGTGCTTTAGAAGTCAATTTATTTATTAGGTACGTTCAAATTGATGACATTCAAACCAGTTTCTTTAGTTTAAATAAACGTATACATACTACCACGTACTATACTATTCTGATAAGATAATTTCTTATTCAACACATTTGCTCTCTCATGGACTTTTTCGAGGTATTTCTTATGACACTTATCCTATTTTGCCATCGAACCGATGCTGTTCTTACAACCTAATTTTTTTCCTGAATCTTGATCATTGAACTTAGGGTCAATTCAGGATCAGCGTTCACTTTATGATGGCCTAAACCAGATTTCCATTACAAAAAGTAAGATAGGCATAAATGCTTAAAATTTCAACTCCATATTCACGTTTCAACATTTTCTAGAATCTGATTCAATTAGGTAAATGTAATTGCATGGTTTTTCCCAAACTATTTGAATTCATTTCTTCCTCAAAGTACTTCACTTTCACAGTTGGGAGTGTGAAAAAAACTCTGTGCTTTAAACACACCTAATATGAGGGGTGAATAATTGAGAGGATTTCGTAGCACGTTGTTGGCAAGGCTCACCCCCCACCGCCTCTACTACCACCACCCCTAACCACCCTTTTCCCCCACCCAACACCCTCTCTTTAAAGAAAAACCGCATTTGTTATTTTTTTCCCCTTATTTGGTGATATATGTAGGTGTAAGCGAGAATATTAATGCTTTTTCCTTCGGATGGTTCGTCCATTAGGGATTAAAGTTATTTCGCCACCGAAGAGGGCTAAAACACAACACAAGGAAACGGGGGGTTTTCTATGGGAAAGAATGATCAGTCGCCCCCTAGAGATGGCAAGAAGAAGAATTAGGAAAAAAAAAAAAAAAAAAACGCGCAATCTTATTAAAATTGTAGAAGAAAAGATCTCAGGTGCCTCCAAAACCTTAGACTTGATTACTCGACGTATTAAAAAAAAATTGTCGACAGGCCATGGGGTTGCCCGCGCCATTATGGCCTAATGGCGAATATAAAACATGCACGGCCTTCTTTCGAATTACTTTTAAGTGTTTTTTCTCGTCTTCGCCTCGTTCTTTGGGTGCGTGAGATGGGGTAAAACAATGGGACGTTACGGTTTTTGAAGAGGGTGATATCCTGAATAGTTGATGAGGGGTGTGATTGGTGACACCACTTTTGGTTTCTGTTGGGGTAATTTACCGGAAAAACTTTGCCTATACTGCCGCAATTGGTGTCGGCATTTACTAGAAGCCAGGGTAAATATGATGATAATACCTGCAATATTCGTATACATACGAGGTCTGTATAGAAAGTTCGTATATGAAAGTATACATTAATTTTGTAATACATTAACAGAATCGTACAGTTTTTTGGGATGAGGAGTTCAACGGGGCTGAAAAACGACTTCATCCAATAGACGTGGTTTACTGGTTGGACCCGAGTCTCACCATTAATGGGAATCTCAATCTCGGGACTCAATTAAAAATCCCGGTTTTAATGGATTCGGAGCCTTTTTTGAGGTCCGGAAAACAAGAAAGATTAATGAAATTGATGGAGATTTTAAACCAGTGGATGATCTGGTCGGGGCTGTTAGAGCAATTAAGGCGTAATTGTTAATTGAAAACAATTAAAAAGGGCTAACCCGGTTCGAGAAGGGACTTTTAACCAGGTCTCCAATTGAATCTGTTCAATTAATACTTCATCAGGGTGGAGTGAGAGAGGAAGAGTAATCGAATGGCGGGGCGCGGACCCCGGAGGTGTGAGTCAGAGATCTATAAATTCGTTTCAACGAGTGGGTTTGTCTCTCGTTGGAATTCGTAGCTTTGCTGGTGTTAATTGAACATGTTCAGTTTCGTTCAGTTCAAATATCAGTCTTTGTGAGAGGTTTTGGGTCAGTTCAGTAATTGTTGAGTTCATGATCTGCACAAAAGGTCGAGTGTGACGGTGCAGGAAGTTTACAGAACATAAACCCAAACCACCGCTTTGGATTGCACGAGTAGAACACAGAGGGCGGAACACAATTGTTCAGTTCTAGCACATATACCAATTAATTGATTCAATTAAAACTTCATCAGAGTGGAGCGAGAGGGAAGGAGTTATCGAATGGAAGGGCGTGGACACCAGATCCTGAGGTATGAGTCAGAAACCTATAAATTCGTTTCAATGAGCGGGAATTTTAACTTACCAAGCTTTGCTCGTGTTAGTCGAGTATGTTATGTTTGCGTTTAGTTCATGTTGTGTTCTTCGTGTAAGGTTCTGACTCAATTCAGTTCTTTTGAGTTCAAGATCCGCACAAACGGTCGACTGTGGCGGTGCAGGAAGTTCACAGAACACAAACCGAACAACCGCTTTGGCTAGTATGAGTTGAACACAAAGGGTAGAACACAATTATTCAGTTCTCGCACATGTACCAATTGAATTTATTCAATTAAAACGCCATCAGAGTGGAGTGAGAGGGGCCATCAAATGGCGGGGTGCGGACCCCAAAGGTGTGAGTCAGAGATCTATAAATTCATGTCAACGAGTTGGTTAGTTTCTAATTGGAATCCTTAGCTTTGATCGAGCCCTCAGTTCAGTTTGCGTTCAGTTCTAATAGTGTTCTTCATGAAAAGTGCACCGTCAATTAAATTCTTGTACTGGAAAGGGGCTGCACGAACGATTGTATCGGCGCAACAAGTTCACTGAGATCCGAGCTATCCCGCTGGCCTCTACAGCATTGGACACAACTGTTCAGTTCTTTCACATGTACCAATTGAATCTGTTCAATTTATACTTCATCAAGGAGGAGTGAGGAGAATGGATGATTAATCGAACAGCAGGCCGTGGACCCCAGAGGTGTGAGTCAGAGATCTATAAATTCATGTCAACGAGTTGGTTAGTTCCTCGTTGGAGATCGTTGCTACATTAGCTTTGATCGAGTGTTCAGCTCAGTTTGCATTCAGTTCAAGTAGTCTTCTTCATGAATAGTGCATGCTCAATTCAGTTCTGGTACAGGAAAGTGGCTGCACGAAGTGTAACGACGCAGCAAGTTCACTGAACTTAAGCCGAGCCATTCCATTGGCCCCTCGAGCATTGAACACTGTTGTTCAGTTCTCTCCCATGTGCCAATTGAATCTGTTCATTTAATACTTCATAGGGGTGGAGTGAGAGAGTTACCATCTGAATGTGCAAGAGTGTGTAATAGTTGGTTTCGGGATCATATAAATTAAACTATACCTTAAATTATTCATCACTTAAATGAAATTATAATTCATGTAATTAGCACGAATTCAATAAACCCGAAGAGTTCTTACGATGTAAATTATATCAACGTTTATTTAAGAATGACTTAATGATGCAAATTACTGCGATGTATTTCCCATAGGATAACTCTCGCGATGAACAAGGAATAATAATCGAGAATGCTTTCGCAAAAGTCAGCGAACTGTTAGATGCAGGTAAAAGTTGGTTGTCTTCTGCAGCTGTTTCTACGGGACGGAAGTTCTCCAGGGAGTGTGAAGGTGCAGAAAAGTAATAGAGGCAATTTTCTCGGTTAACCAGAGAATGAACGGATTATTATCTGGGGAATACGAGGCCCTCGATAGTTAGAGGTGCTTACTTATTATACTTTATGCAGCTGGAAAAATTGGGATTGCGGTACTTGTATATCGGTATATTATACAGTACGCTCGTTACTAGCATTACTGGGATTTTTATCCAACAGAACTCTATAACACTCAGTTATTATTATGTTTTTCATTTCTCATAGGTATGGAATCGACACGGAGTGCTGTGCCGTTCGACAAGACGGTCCCATGAAGCTTCGAGAAAAATCACAAAAGGTCAAAAAATGACGTAATTTGGGGTTTAAAAAGTTTATGCAGTTCTCCTATTTTGCAATTCCCTCCAGAGACAGTTAGATATTCTATTGATAAGTAGACACACTTTCTACATACACGTACCTTTAGAATACGCATTTGCCTCTCACACAGATTCGGTATTAGCCCTCATTTGTAAATAATCGCTCGCCAGTAAATCATCCCGAATACCGAACCCAAGCCCAAGCGCTCTCAGAAGATTACGGGTTTGGATGCCACCAGAAACACATCGTCTTCATAACATCCCCAAACGCTCAATAAATTAATATCATGACCTCTCGACTCAATCGGACCCTTCGTGAGCTTGGTAACCCAACAATGATATGCCGGCATGAGATGATCTCTCTTTCGTTCTTTCTCTTTATCTCTCTCTCTCCCACACCACCAAATCGGTGCATTTAATGAACGTCAAGGAAATCGACCGGTCCACCCCGACCGTGAAAGATTCCCTTTTCCCGCTCTGTAAAAACCTGAATCACCCGAAGATTACAGTGTTTTCGGGGCCCCGGCTCGAGGAACTGGTATTGTACCCACAGATCTGAATCGAATCGAAGTGACTATTTGGTCAGTGACAGCCGGTGATTAGATTCCATTCCTCGGCCCGCTCGCCTGCTCGCCCGCACTAGCTCAGCCTGGTGGGATTTTTTTGATTAAACGTCTAAAAGCGGTCACGTTCACCTCTTGATTATACATCACAGGTCCATCAACTATTTACTCACTGAGATCCGTTTCGAGGCTTTGAGTTTTTTCGGTCTTTTTCTTCCTATTTCTTTTATTTCTCGTTGGTTCTTCCTCGATTCGGTTTCGTAGTCTCGTAACCAGCCCTAAACGATATTTTCTTCCTCCTATTTGTTTTGACGATTGTGGACGCAATCTTAATACTCTAGTTGGTACCCAACAACCTTGACATTTTTCTATCATGACCCCGTAACTGCTTCCAATCCTCGCAAGAGTTTTAATCCAAGTTTTCCGCGCACTCTAGTATCCGAAATCATTGTTATATTAAATCTATTTTTCGTTGCTATTAGGGTTGCCAAAGTCCAACGGTCAATGAACAAAACCTAGACATGTCTTTTTGTGCAGGGTGGTCAACGAGATAGCCCCCCACCCCCCCTCACTCTTTTCTCTAATTGTCAGAGTAAAAAATGCGAACAAACGCTATTTATTACTTTTTTTATTTTTTATTTTCTATTTTTATTAATGAATTTCAAAGATGACCAAATTGGATCTTGTGCATTTGCGCAAATTCGCGCAATTGGCATCAACCTTATTTCTGTAAATCAGAACCCCAAATAATTGCACATTGGAATCCGACGTGAAATTTCATTAGAAATAGACCCATCACTCGAATATTTTAGTGCGCGCAAGTGTTTCGCTTTTAGATTCCGCTCTAAAAGTGAAAAATTTTGAAATACTGAGTTTTTTAAAGATATTTAATTAATTCATGTTATGGGTGTTGTTCCGTATGAGTCCCCACTTTCAATCCACTGTAAATCTATCAACTCTATCAAAAAATGAATTTGACGACTGTACGTTGCACTAACTTGTATGGAATTCCCTAAGACAACCTCGGAAAGGGTAACTTATGTGATGTCATAGTACCGATAGGTTTGTGGCTGGGGAAATCATGTTCCGATAGGTAGGCGATCGGAATATTTGAAATCCCGAGAGTTCGTCCAGCAGGTCAACACTCATGAACATTCCGGAAGGGGGGGGGGGGGGGGGGGGGGGGTACAAAAGACTCTTTACCAACTATAAAACACCTGCTAACAATTATAACAGGTAGAATACTGACTGTAGTGCATTATTGACCCACACTACGTTTTCCTCTACTATTTTCATTTAGATTTGACAAGGGCATTCACCTACGACTATCGTCCACATCTACACCTGCAGGGAGCCTGGCTACAGTATGTGAAGCTACAGTGGATTCCAGGCTTCTTACCGATGCACCATGCGTAAGTGCGCTCTTCGGGTCATTCTGACCTGTACTATGTAGAGGAAATGAAAACCAATAAGAAGTAACGAAATCCATTGGAAAAGAGGATAATTGTTTAGCTGATGCTCCAAAAGGCAGCACTTCTGGAGAACTGTCGCCGAAAGTTTAACTGTACGTTGCACAACTTATATGGAATTCCCTAAAACACTCTCAGAAAGGGTAACTTACGTGATTGTCACAGTATCGATAGGTTTGTAGCTGGGGAAATCATGTGCCAATAGGGAGGCGATCGGAATATTTGAAATCCCGAGAGTTCGTCCAGCAAGTCAACATTCGTCAACATACTGGGGGGAGGCTGGGGATACATAAAGACATTCTCGCCAACAACAACACACCTGCGATTGCCTTGTGGTTGAGGAGACCGGGAAAGGCCTTTCAGTTTCCCCCATGTGTTTACCGCGAAACCGAGCTCTCCCTTCCGATAACTCGAAAACCGCCTTCAACATTCAACTGGTGCCCGGCGAATATTCCTATCAAGCCCCCGAACGCGGTCACAAACAACAACTAGAAACTAGCAAACAGTGGCGACTATTTCGCCCTAGCGTTTCTAACTATGCGAGAACGGAGAAAGGGTTCCTGGAACTCTGGTTAAACTTTGGAGGCCGCCCCACCGCAGTCCCAACTCCCAGAATTTCTATAATTTAGCGGTCGTCAAATTTTACAACTACTTGTTTATACAAACGCAGGAGGGCTGTTTTCCAGATGCACTATCGCAATTCAAACAGAGGAATAATTGAATGGATTTCTATGAGCACACTATTGTACTCTCAGCTTCTCTATTTGGCTTCAATGGCGTACTGGTGGACTAGTTGGTTGATTGAGTTATTTATATTATATATGGTAATAGTACTACCTACCTGCTGCATTATACTGAATGCTACAAGTTTCAATAGGATAATGCAAATTTGATAAAAGCTCTCACAATAATTATAACCTCCCCTATAGCTCGGGGGGGGGGGGGGTTAGATTTATGAAATTAAGGGGGAAAAAATCCAGTCATGCAGCATGATCGTATGAGCAAATTGTATTAAATAACCGTAGTATATAAAGTTCAATTGTTTTGAAACTTGCGGACTTTGAGAGAAAAGAAATTGTTTACTACCAATTTTATGGCCAAAGACTTCTCCTGAATAACATTCTGCAATTCAAATAAAATTTTGGATTTTAAACTTTTTTTTGCAGTTTTTCTTATTTTCTGCAAATTATAACACTTAAGTATATGTCCAGCATAATTGCGTACATTCAATTTTTAAATGTTCTAGTTCATCGTTGATAAACTCCTTTTGCACAGAAATTCTGCGATAAAATATAAATTCAACAATTTTTAGCCAATTTAGCCATGTTTAAGTGATTTTTTTAGGAAATTTTTTTGAGATTTTGTAATTTTTGGTGCTCAAAAATGTATGGCCAAAAAGTTATCCTTTCATTTAGAAAGCTTGATTCTTTACCGCAAGATCGGATTTCCCAAAGTAGAGGTACCGTCTGGTAACACACAAACGCGCGTGCGTTAAAAAATATATTTATAATATATTTGAAAAAGCGCCAACTTCATGTTTTAGAATGTCTCAAAACAGATTTCGATAAGGAAAAGTTTGGAAACATTTAATTTAAATTTTTTTGACCCATTGTAATAACTTCATTTTCTACAAAAATTAGGTAAAACTTTGCATCTTAGATTAACACTAAATAGTTCAAGTTTATGCTTTTAATGAAGTTGAACCCCCGTTGGAATTTTGGTTCCTGATTTAAGTTTTCGCTTAACTAAATTTGGCTTTCATTTTGGTTTATGGCCAATTGGTTTGGATCTTTGGTATCTGTAGTAAATCAGAACTATGATTAAACTATACAAATGTATATGGTATTATACGCGTAAATAATTCGAAAAAGAGTATGGTCGCGTCAGCTGATTCGGTTTGTTGATTTGTCACGTAGATTTTGCGTAAGTTTGCACCTTTTTCAGAGAATTCGTTAGTGATAAATCACGATTCCTGATATAGTGTTATAGTTACATACCTTATGACGGTAATATAAATATATTCCAGTTCCACAATTGTAAATGCAGATCGATCCAAGGATGTATTACAGAATGGTCTCCGTTGAGATATTTAATATTAATATATACGAATAAGATTCTCGATCCGATAGCTGTTCGAAAGAGCGCTCAAAGATTAGGCCAAGTGGTGTAAAGGGGGGTCCCCTTATTAACATAATGTGGTCCCACCGATCTCTGTAATTAAGCGACATTTTGACCTGAGCCTTTTTAGAATGGGAGTGAAACGTTTTGCATACATTTCGTTCATTCAGAACAATCAACCAGCCCTTTCGGCTACGAGTCGTTGTTTTTCGGGACTTTTTTCCTTCTACCCCATCTCGAGTGATCTCGGATTTCGAAAGATAATTATAATCATTTGGAACCGCTTTTGGGCAGGACGATTTCGGTTCTTGATGTTCTCCGTTGGGTACCGACCCACCGGAAGAATTAAGTGACCACTGCGCTGCAGTACCCGCGACGTGGGCATGTTTTTACTCGCTCCAACATTGCTTTAATTGATCGGCAAGTTGAAACCGCGTTGTCATTTTGACTTGGTAGTAATTCCTATCAATAACTGCAATTAAAATCAGTGATATAATATGCAGTATAAAGCAGTTAGTTAGGAAACCTCAACGCATGGTTCCAGCATGATGGTTACAAACAATTTCCTGATGAGAGGAGGTGAGGCGCTACTTTAGAAAATCTGGAATCGTTCTCTTGAATCCGATTGTCAGAACGAAATTTAAGTCCGCCATTTTAATTTTTAATATAATCAATATTCCAACGCATAACCGTAATACAACTTTTTCGCAGAGCTTAAAAACAGTGATCCAATATAATGTGTAAGCAGTCAGCTATGTGAGCCCAGGGCATAATTCCTGGCATCATGGTTCTAATGTTCCAAAGACAATATTACTTGAGAACGGTTAACAGCACTGCCTACTAGTTTACATGAAAGACAAAAGCCTAGCATCTACTACGTCTGATTCGTCCCAACGAAATACTAAAAATTACATCTGAAGAATGTAAATATGGTTTTGTATTCACCGTAGATTGAACTGATGGGTTATCATTACCACAAAGTGCAATATAAAGACATTTGAAAAAGGACTGTCTTGCAGGTCGCTGAACTCCTGAGATCAAACTTTAACTGAAGCACAAACTTCATGTCCGGTATTTCAATGGATCTAAAAGATGGAATGTGGCATAGGTACTTGTCCGGTCAACACATCCGTTTCTGTAAATGCGTATTGTTTAAAAGCCTGGACAGGTGAGTATACCACTGATGTGAATGTAAGTGAATAAAACCGACCTTTACAATTATTCTAGTACTGTGGCCTCTACAGAAACATTTCCTTCCCTTTTGACATAGACATGTCTTATGGTATGGGTTCAATCAAATTTTTCCGTAACAAAATAATGTAACGCCACAAAAAACATATGACGCAACAACCGATTAACAACTTCTAGCAGGAAACGAGGTAGTTATGTTGTTACGAAGTTGTAATAAGATACTTGGTGTAAATAAGGTTCAGTGTCAGTTACAGTTGGAAACATACGAACTATTCACAACATAATATCTATGTACCGATGTATCTGCGCGCAGTGTAAATACAGTTATGAGCATGCGCAGGTGTTTAGTTTATCAACAAGAAAGACATAAAATTTTCAGGATTTAGTAGATTCTCATTTCATTGAATAAAATATAAATATTTAATGATGCTAAACCGAGGTAAATACATGGTGTTTTTAGTTTAAAGGCAGGCCAAAAGTTCTGGACATTCTATCTTCATAATTCTAAAATTGGTATAGCTAAATATCGCATTAACAAGAGATAATTTACAAAATATATTTTTCATGGGTTTAATATGGAGGTTTTGTCCTTTTTAATGAAGATCCCGTCTGGTTTTATGCTTTAAGCGATTGAGCATTCGTGATAACAAGGCGAGAAATTCAGGCGTGGGCCCAGCCCCCCACGAACCGCTCATTATCAACTTCCTACCTAATGTCCCACCTATCAGACCTCTTATCGCACTGCGTTGGTTCAAGAAAGCTGCGATTTCAATAAGTTCAGTAGAGTTTGATCGCTTACCTTATCTATTTTCACGGATAATATCAACAACGAGTTTCGTGGCCAAAGAAACGGCTAAGAGATTACATTCATATTTAAATTTATTTTGGACCTCCTGGCGACAAACCCGCCCAACTTTCGAAATTCCAATCATTGCCAGGAGAGTATTTAAGTATTCTGACTGAACTATATGGAAGTGACAGATATTCAATTTCGAATATGTAGAAATGAAATTTAATTTTTTTTATTGTATATTATATTTTATAATTAATCAAAATCGTGACAGAATTTAAACCACCCCAGGCCACAGGGTTTATTATCTGAGCAAAAATGACGGAGTTATAAAAACTGAAGATACATAAGAAAAAGGTCCAGTCGTTTGAAAGTGATAGCGTAGCAAACATCCACAACCAAAGATTATTTCAATTATTTTTATTGTTTGGTTGAATCTTCTCAATTACTACGAGGTAGAGCCGTAATTTTAAAAGGAACTGTAACCGTCTCGATCATTATAATTAATTATATATTCAAGGTTACTTTCTCTGTAGATATTACCCTATATTATCCGTTATTAAATTATGAGGAAACCAATAGACAATCTGAATGGGCTAATCTACAACTATAGGTATTACATAGGTAGTACCACTCACTAACTCCGGCTCATGGAAATAATGTGATTTATTAACCCCCTCGCTACACAGTTGGAAACAAAATGGCGAAAAAACAATCCCTAACGTCGCGACGGCTGTAAATCAAAGCCCCACTATGATTAAACAATGTTTAAATTGTAAAGGGTTAATTGTCGAAGAACACAGTGTAGGTATTGAAAACTGTATAAAGAGATATTTTACGACTGAGCCCGTATAAAGGCTTCCCTTCTTCTGATTGTGTGGGACCTTCTCCATTCTCATTTGTTGGGAAGGCGAAGTTGTAAATAACAAGAGCAATACGATACACGTTAAGCCCCCTCGCCAAGAATTTACAACTTTGTCTGTTTGCTTGAGAATAAAAACCGAAGCGTCCCCCGCGTCTTCCCGCCTATTTCGTTTTTCCGCTGGCCCTTTCTGCAACAAGCGTCCCAAGGGTAAACAACCGTGTTATTTACAACCGAGGACTCCGGGCGCTGTAATTAAATATCTTTTCCGAGGATGATAAATAATATTTTAAGGGCTTTTTGCAGCTTCATCGAGAGGGCCGTTTCCAAGGGGTAGCTTCCTCGCAACTCAACATTGTATGGAAGTTTGGTTGTGAAGGTAAAATGTCCGCTGAATCCCAGGCCCACGCTTCGTAGTCAGTCGTCGCTCTTTTTTGTGCAGGCAGGTTTGGGAGAAGTTGGGGCGTTTCTGTCGTAAATTGACGATAAAAACATAACTGGGCTGAGAGAATCGTGAGATTTACCGCTGTGTTGAACGGTTTGGCATCGTTATGCTAATATTTGGAAGGATTGATTCGACTTGGGGCAAATCACTCCATCAAATGATAACCCTGAATATCATCACGTAAGGTATACTGATTTTTCTGCACTACCTAGATATGTAGTGCAGAAAAATCAGTACACCTTACGTGTAAAGCAGATGCTTTAATTTCAAATGTCTACTTCATATAAGTACATAATATATAGGTGTCCTCCACCCTTTAACTTTGTTTTTCACAATTTTTGAGAAATTGAATTAATTGGAAAGCATTATTAGGGTACCTGTTACTAAGTATCAAACAGATTAAAATCGGAAAAATGAAATCCATAAGTATTTGGACTACCCAGAGGGGGGGGGGGGGGGGGGGAGATTGGTTACTTTTATTTATTAAATAAAATTCCAGTAGGGGGAGGTTTGGTAAACACCGGATCCGTGGAGCCAAATTTATGTGTCCCGGGCCATCACGTACAAAAGAAGGCAGGGTAGTACCCATGAATCATTCTATCTACTGCACTCGAAGACTTCTCTTTATCCTGCTATCCTGCACATCATAATATGTGGTGTATTTCGTAACTCAACATTGTACGGAAGTTTGGTTGTGGAGGTAAAATGTCCACTGAATCCCAGGCCCACGCTTCGTAGTCAGTGGTTGCTCTTTTTTGTGCAGGCAGGTTTGGGAGAAGTTGGAAGAAGGGCGTTTCTGTCGTAAATTGACGATAAAAACATAACTGGGCTGAGAGAATCGTGAGATTTACCGCTGTGTTGAGCTCTTTGGCATCGTTATGCTAATATTTTGAAGAATTGATTCGACTTGGGGTAAATCACTGCATCAAATAATAACCCTCAATATCATCACGTACGGTGTACTGATTTTTATGCACTAAGTATCTGCTTTAATTTCCAAGTTCTACTTCATATAAGTACAAATACAGGTGTCCTCCAGCCCCTAACTTTGGTTTTTACAATTTTTGAGATATTATCATTCGGCGAAATGTCACGGTCCAATTCCACGAAAACATCGCCTTTCGAAGTCAAATTTATTGTTTCTTCTGTGTCACGACGGAATAGGAAATGAATAATTACGGAAATACCGAGGGGTAGTGTAATGAGGACACAAACGGAAATCAGGGCTAGTTACACATTTTCAAGATGGCGGACGGTGACAAAGATGCGGATCAGCATTGATCCGTGTGTTAACTATCCCCAACAGGTGGAACGGTCATTTCACCGTTTTGACGAGAAAACTCAGGTTTATGTATTAATCCAAGGAAAACCCCCATAGTTGGAACTGGACCTCAAAGAGTGGTTTTGTCTCTGCTCAAAATCAGCATCCGGTTCTCATCATTTTGCGGTGAATAACGTACAGGAATGAGATAGCAGTTGGCGGTCTGCATTCGCTTATTTGGTCTGCTACCATGCAAATCCTGGGAGGTCGAACACGAGCCGGTAATTCACCTCATTGAGTATGCGAACCGGCGCGACGCGGGTGAAGCGACTCGCGCGTACATTAACAACCGATTCAGCACTAATCTGTTGTTTGAAAGTCGCACAATGGAGTCAGAAAAAAAAGATGTAGACGGGAGACGAGGCGAGGGGTCTACGTGGAAAGGTACTTACAACACGGCGATCCCAGCTCGTTGTTTTATCTCTTATAACATAGTGTGGGTGCGCTATAATCTGTAAGAGCGCGCAGTATTGGCACTCATTGAGAAGTAATAAACATTTCACGGCTGGAGGAAGAGGCAGGACGGAGGCTCCGATAAAACCCCACAGCCATATCCCATCCCTCGGACGGAGTTCTCCTAAGTGGTGTTTTTTGTCCTCCACACCCGATCGAATAAACTTTGAACCGACAACGGCGTTTTGGGCTGAAGTCGGATTTATGTCCCGTTTTAGCTTCCCTGCCTCCTATTTCAATAAAATAAAAGGTTTTCGGATTCCTTTTGTAGGAGTCTTGTACACGCATTGGGACTAAACCTTTCAGAGGAAATACCTAGTTTGAGAGCCTGCAGACTAAGATGCGCCTTCCTGCACATTATTGGGTCATCTGAGAAGAATCTAATGCGGCGGAAAACGAATGAAAGTAGAGCCTAAATGAACACTCCGTATCCTTTAGGTACATAAAATATTATCATTTTTGGCATTATCTACTTATTAAGTACAAACTTATTGTCACATCAATGCCTTTTGGTAATTTTTTAAAAACTATGATAGGTGAGTGATGAGGGGGGGTTATTTTTGGGACACCCTGTATATCCATTGATTGATATAAATCATAACTATAATCATAAATCATACATTGGCAGGAGATGTGTCAGTAACATCGGCATCAATTTTGATCAACCATAAAGTTTAGTAATCAAGGGCTGAAACATTGAAAAATCGAGATATCAAAAACCTTTAACGGCACTGCACCATCACAGCTCGTGTAAAGAAAGTTTAGGTGTGTTATTTAATTTTATTCTAATTTATCTTCTTCAAGCGTCTACACCTATGCAGACACATTATATACCTACCTAATGATTTATTTAATAATATATACAGGTGTTCTGCATAGAAGAGCTATACAATACAGAAACAATGAACCTCTGTGTAATAATTTGCAGCCCCCCCCCCCCTTCTCAATGCAGAGGCTGCTCTGACGTTGCTCTAGGCATGAGGGATAGCATATGCAATACAAAGTTGGTGCATACAGTAATTTGTGTCTGATATACGTAGATGGTAGGGGAGAAGATTTTCGCGCACTTGCATAATGACTGCATTCCGACCACCACCGTTTCTCCGAGCCCTAGACTCCGCCGTTACTAAGATACCTTCAAGATTTGATCCCTCTTTATGATGGACAAATTCATCTTGTAAAAGGACGAATTCATTTTGTAAAAGGAAAAATTCATTTTGTAAATAGATGAATTCATTTTGTAAAAGGACCAATTCAAATTGAAAATGCTATATATAAGTAATAATAATAACAATAAGTTCACGTAATATGACTTGAAGAGAAAAAACAATACTATTAGGACAAGAAGTTAGGGGTGGATCCAACCTCCATTATTGAATAGTATATCTCGGTCTAGGCCCTTGGTTTTTCAAGACCATCCATTGTGATCACTAAGTCAGTTGTACGAGTACTAAACATACAGCTTTTTCTATTATTTCGTGGACCCCTCAGGAGACCCCTACTTTGATTACTTTGTTTTCAGAAGACCTATGAAACCGACTCTGATCAAGCTCGGGAGTTTTCCAAGTAAATTGAGATAATAAACAGGCTCTCTAGGGTAATGGATGCTGGATAAACTTATTACGTCACGATGGCACCATCAAGGGGAATTAAGAAGGTCGGGGATCTTCCGCGGATTTTCGTTTATCTTTTTAAGTTTAGCTATTTTAAGACGTCGACGACCGTTTTAACAGTGGCTTCGTCTTCATTTGCATCCCAACGCTCTCCGGAGTTTAATCAAGGACAAACCCGTGAAGGAGTAAGTGGATCTTTGAACGGGCGTTTCTCTAATAAGATGGGGACAATAAGTTTCATTCAAGTCGTCCCGCTTTTCCTATACGCCCTCCTGTCTAGAAGAGAAGTTTACTACGGTAATATTCAGGAGAGCATTCAGCAGACTGAGATAATAGGCTTAAAGAGCACAAGCGTAGTGACAATTTACGTATGTAAATCCAGCGGTTGTGGAAACTAGGCGCCGAACGGGCGTCTCGCTAGGGAGAGGACCCTCAGGAGGAATCCAGAGATATACGCACGGTAAGTTTATCTATCTGATTTAATTAGTGAGATGCGAGATCGAAAACGGGGCAGTTGAAACAATACAATAAGGGGTCGCGCCCGTAATTAAAGGGTTAACGTCTCCGTTACACGTGTCGTTTTTGTCTTAAACCCACCGTCGCCCGGGGTAGATAGTCATCTTTCGGGAAGGGTACCTATATATATATATAAGAAGAAGGTAAAAGAAGATTTGGAGTTCGCAAGAAGATCAGGAGGCTGCGCGGAGCCCCAGTCGTGAACTTGGCAATGCGATAGCGATCTGATCACACCACACGACCCGACCAGACCTGGAACACGTCTCCATAGGTACCTTCCTACAATCTAATTATTCGAGCTTTTTCGCCCACTCGAATCTGATTTGTATCTCCACTAGTTTCCTGTATGAACATGACTTTTTTTCTGTTATCACGGGAGAATTTCGTTGTTTTCTGGACATGTTCCCCCCATCGAGTCCATCACGATGTGTGATACCTTCCATTGTTCCATTCTACTCGTACTTTCCCCTAATTTGCCTCCATTTTCGTGTTCACTTCTACTGTAATCTGGTAAATAAATAAATTACGGTAAACCACTGAAAACGGAAGTTAGTGAAAAAACGTTGTCCATTTCCAAGAAAAATAAAGAGTTAAAATGTTAAATCGATTTTGACGGTTAGGCCATCATCAGTAACAAACAATAACTGAAGACACATTAGAAAGGACAAGTTTTAAAGTCACAGGTGAAGGGAGATTGAATCCCATTGGTCAAGAGAAAGGAAAGGGGGCAGGAGGTACAACCAATTAAGTGCAAGGAAAGTGAAGGGGGATTATAGCTAATCAGATGAAGTGAAAGGAGGGGAAGAATTACTGGTTTCAACAGTTTGAAGGGATAATTCCAAGCTTTACAGAAATGGACTTATCAGTGGTGAAATATATTGAGGTATATCCTCATTTAAACATTAACCATATCTGTCACTTTTGATAATTTCGAATTTTACAAGTACATTCAACATACCTCCCTTTAGACTAATGCTTTAAGACTATTTTTAGTTCTAAAACCTACTTTATAACCTCTCGATGATAGAATTTTGCCGATTTTATCCGAAATTTTCCCATAATAAGGTATACTTATCCATTGCTTTTCTTCTAAATTTACATCTTCCCTGGCCAGATTGGAAATGTTTTCCCTACTCTTTTTCCTCCTTATCCCATATGGTATCAACGAGATCTCCTTCATATCCGTTACTAGCCGCTATGCTTTTCATGATGGATTTTTCTTTTGATAAATTTTGTTCACTCATTGGAATAGATAGTGCTCGGTTGATCATACAATGGAAGGCTGAATGCTAATGGACTAAAGGTTGAATGGATAGTTATATCGCAATATGTATCTTTTCTATAAATTGAAAAATCATGCTTTTCGTTTACCAAAGAGATGGACAGATCTAAAAAATTGAGTTTATTTCCGCCGAATTCGAGGGTAAATTTGATAAAGGGATCTAATTTATTGATTTTTTCGTGAAAAGAATTTAGTTGTCTTTCTGTGCCCTTCCATAGAATGACAATATCATCGACATATCTATCGATTTACCCTTATTTTCCTTTAAAAAGTCTACATTTGCGAAACATCTTAAGGATCTATCTAGGAATATCAATAAATTTTATTGGACTATAACGTGGAAGACGCTTTTCTCTTTGGGAACTTAGTACCTCTTAACGGGTGATGTTTTTATTATGATAAATATTGTTACCGACGAAATCGATTATACATTGTAACTCTTTATTTTTCGTGGAAGAAGACAATGTTTTTTCGCTAACTTCCGTTTTGAAATGGGTTTCCACAACTTCGTCGCGAGTGATTTAGTTCAAACCACTGAAATCTATTTTATACATAGATGTCCTGTTCCTATTCATTATTATCTACCATTACTATTATTATTTTGTGGAAAACCTTGACATTAATTTGAAATTCATCATTATTATCAATGAAATTAATTATTAAAATTGTTCTGCAGGTGAGTAGAGGCATTTCAAAGAAAGACAAAGTTGTACTGTTCTTCAAGTGGGATGAATATTACGAATGTAATTTTCGTTTTCTCCCATTACCGATTACATGTACCAGAACAAAGTAGGTAAAGTATAGGATAGATTGTGGTTAGTTGATTGTAGATGTTGTGTATCCAGCATCTTGTATCCTCGAAAGTAGTGGGAATTTATCTTTTGTCTGTCTTTTGTGGAAGTGTTGTTTTTGTGAATGTTTGTGGTACTCAAGAGTAGTGTTTGTGGGGTCAAATACAATAGTTTTTCCTTTTTACTGTTTTTTGCATTTAAATATAGATAGTTGCATATCCATGATTTGTATGTTCCTAGAGGTCCTAAGCTACGAGGTAATTCACGCAACTCTTACCATCACTTGGACAAGGACATCATCCTACTCAGTGGAAAGGTCCAGAACCTACCCAGCATAAACAATAGTACGTTAACAGCGAGAGTTGCATTTCAAAAAAAAAGAAACAATTAGTTTTATCACTCTTAAGACACCTGTACACTCGTAAAACCCGCATAACTAGCGCTCGCTACCTTTGAATCTAATAGTTCACCACCGCAACGTTATTCTCACAATTTCAGTCTTAGAGAGATTAAAACTAGAGAGGATAGTCCTGTTTTTCACGATCCCCGTATTTTCTGGCCGTTTAACGCGAGAAATGTGTTGCCCCAATAGGCTGCCGTACCCGCATTTCAAAGGCAAAAGGTTTCGAGTGACGTTGGTCATTTTTCCTCATAGCTTCTGTATCATGGTATCATTACCCCGAACAATCGAGCGGGGCGCCTTCAGTTTTTATTCGTTCTCTCTCATTGAAACCGACGAAGCGTGCGATTTTCCACGTCAGAGTCACCCCCTCCACCATCCCTTGTCATCGTCACCCGGTTTTTTTTCGTCGTAACACAGGAAAATCCGGGCGTTGCGATTGCGAGTCTGATCGAAAAGCCATTCGACGGTAATATTTTTAATAGACGGAGTCGGGTCGAAAAAAATTCGTCTTTAGACACACCGAGAGCGACAAATAAAAAAATTGTCGCGGCGAACGTGTCAGCGATATTTTCCGATGGTTGCTTCAGTAAGACCGATCAGGGAAAAATTGTAGGTGACCGGATCACGAGGGATGTCTCAATAATCCACAAAAGAGGTTAGTTATTATGGAATTTAACTATTTGGTAATTCTCATTATAGTACCTGCCTTTTATATGTTTGGTAAACTATCTGCTCCATCGAGGAATATCAAAAGGGTAAGGCAGTTGTTATACGCGGAGGTTGAAGCATCTTGAGTCAGTAAAGGTGGATGCTAACCTTTAAATATCTATTTGATGAAATACTTGTAGAAGTATGTAATGGTTTGGTCGACATTGCTATTTCGTTTCGATTTGGTAGATACATTTTAGCTAGAATTTGAAAAAAAGAAAAAAAAGCCCGTTCACCTGTAAACTTGTTATTTTCCAGCATTATGAGTTGACAATTTTTCGGTGTTTAAAATGTGGGAATCATTTTCTGCTTCTTCTGCCGAAGAATACAGGCAAGAAAGGAGCATTCAGCGTATAAGACGCCAAAGAGGTTTTCGGCCACGAATAAACGCTCATTTCGTGGGTATTTTTGAGTTTAACGAGAGATTTAGGATGTATCCGAAACCATTGAAAGATTCAAATGGTGCGTGACCCTGTGCAATTCTTCCTGATCGGGTATTGAGGATCTCCCTATCATTGATGAACAAAGTGAAGGGTGAAGATCATCTCGATGTTACACATAACATTCTTAACCCAGCTGGGTCATGACTTGATGAAATGATTAATCATTTCCGCTGAATGAAGGAGATAAATCCGATTATGCCACCCATCAGAATAAGTTGAAATCAAATACAACTTTCTCCACTTTTCAGTTTATAATTTGTCTATCTTCCAATCATTACACATTGTCATGTACGATAAACATCCTATCGTATACTTAACACCGTTTTTATATTATGATTCGCTGACAAAACTTCAATTTCGGCATCCTACTTGACGTTGTTCATTTCTTTTGTCCCCCTCAGGCCATTTTTCTTTTCTGCTACACTTGTAACCTTGGCTTCTACAAGTGTAACTTTTCTACACTTGTACTATTTGTTGGTGAAACACTTGTTCTTGTTTACCGTGAATTACAAGTATCTGTACTTGTAAACATGTACACTTCTAACTTGTTGTTTTATGAAATAGACCCCATGCAACCCTGTCCCGGCCCCCATCACTGATTAGTTCCTATGCACGGTGGTTCTCGATCAGATTTGACCTCTAAGTGCTTGCTCTTCAAATTTTCTTTCGAAATATGATTTGGAAATATGTTAGGATTATAATGCAGCAAAAACTGAAATCAAACAATGAGCCGTTTTTTCTTTTTATTTATTCAGTTTTTAAATTTTTAATTGATTCTTTAATCATGAAAATACGCTATAATCGCCAAAATTCAGAAAAACATATTAATTATGTGTCATTATATAATAGAATCGTCATCTAGTTTCATAGTTCTGACCTACTTTGTGATCAAATATAATTAGAAAAACAAAAATACAACATTTTATTGAACAAAATAATGATTACATTTGCATGAAGCTTTTAATAAATGCCAGTGAGTTTGCGTGAAGTATGTGCGTGTGTGCACATTCGCACATAGCGTTGTTCAATAACTGTTGTTATTTTTGTTTTTCTGATTATATTTGATCACAAAGTAGGTCCGAATTATGAAACTAGATAAAGATTCTATTGTATAATGACACATAAATAATATTTTTTTTCTGAATTTTGGCGATTATAGCATATTTTTATGAATAAGGTATCAATTAAAAATTTAAAAACTGAATAAAACGTGAAACGCTTGCATACGAGTCTGCAACGCATTGGGACATTTTCATGTGTTTACCTATGAATGGTCAACGTCATTTCTGATGGTCATAATCATCGTTGTGGCCACTTGGGACAATTTTTTTCGTGACGATTTTTTTGTTATGTGCCATATGAAAGACATGAAAATGTCAAAAAACGGCTCATTGTATGATTTCAGTTTTGCTGAATTATAATCCTAACATATTCCCAAATCATACTTCGAAAGAAAATTGAAGGGTCAAATCACTTTAAGGTCAAACCCGATCGAGCACCACCGTGTATGGAGACACCTAGAATAGTCATAATGAACTGACCTTTCTCGTAGTTGATTTGTCGCTCCTGCTGCCTCGCGTTGTCAGCTGCGACCTTGAGGAGCCCCTGGATGTTCCTGAGGAGCGTCTCCGTCGAGGAGATGGTCGGATCGGACGTGGGTGCCGACGGACCGCCGCCGGTCGCCCCCAGGGCCGCCGAGTAGTTGAGGGCGTGAGGGGACACAGCGCCCGGCGACGTCACGCCTTGCTCTGCGTCCGACAGATCTGCAACAGAGAGTAACATATTAGCTTCGATCCAACAAGGACAAAAGGGCGCCCTAGAGGAGCTTAAAGCTCTAAATTGCGTTCCAACAAGGCTATGCGGTTGAGATATGGATGAGGAAAAAAAGTCCAGTCATGCAGCATGACCCCATGAGCGAATGTTTGAAGAACTTGGGTCTGCGTGCTAGTACGTACATAAATAGGACTTCTTCATAATTTCATGGCTGATATTTTCTAAGCCACAGTCAGTATTAAAGCTACATCAAGTCCTAAAACAGTTGAGCGTAAAACATTGAAGAGAGCGACCGAGAGAATCGGAGGACGGAATATTTCACAGAGTAAACTCATCAGTTGTGATTACTTTTTTTTATTTTTTTATTTTATTATTATTATTATTTTTTTTTTTTTTTTTTTAAAGAAGCACCTACTACCTAAGTTTTAAACACCATGGTTCTAGGATTGGTTATAGAGGGATACTTCTGAATTTGGACAATGTTTCATGCAAATATTACCGATTTTTTCAACTAGCGAACGGCATTATTTCGATTTTTGACTGATTTTTCAACTTTTAAATGTTTGAAAACTTGATACATATTCTTATAGGAAATTTTACACTGATTCCGAATATTCCACATGTTAGTATGCTGAAAAAATTATTTCGCACAACAAATCGCCAAAAACAGGCTATTTTGAAATTTGTTACTACATGTTTGAAAATTTCAACCCGAAGATGTAATCCGATCATGCTGGCCAACGAACTTGAACTTTCGTTTTGTGAAAACTTTCGTCGTGGCTCTTAAAATTCATTTGCTCTATCAAGTCATCTCGCCCGCGTGATCTTCCTCCACGTTCATTGGCCAAACTAAACAGTCTTTTGAGCTGAAAATTGGTTTTAAAAAACCTGAAGAAAAACTCGGCCCTTCACCCCCACGGACCTCCCGGTTGCTTTCCGCTTTGAGCCTTCTGCTATAATGCTAAAACATGGAACATGCTTTCTTCCCGCTAATTCTTAAATGTAAACAAATTTAAAACAACAACATAAATGTTTTACTAATTGAAATTAGAACAGAGTACCTAGGTCGATATTTTTCTGTTATGGTGCGCGTCTACAATTACTATAACCAAGATCAACTTCTCAACCAAGTGACAACAAAACAAGCGGCATTATTTACTATATCCATTTATAACATAAATAAATTTAAAACTACAATATGAATAAAAGAACAAGTAAAAATCAGATTTGTGGCATTCTGAAATGATTCCTGGATTTTAACATTTTCCCATATTTTTTATACATTTGATCATGAATGTAACAAGATAATCTACGAAAATTCACTCATCGATCATGTCGCATGACTGATATTTTTTATATTTCGAATTAGCTCTGTGATCAGCAAGTTATAACCAAGATTTACACCGTACGTACTGTATTCGCAAGTAAAACTTTTTAAAATAATTCTAATGATTCATAGTTCACGAACACTGCCACGTCAATGCTTCCAATCTGATGTCGTCTAAACGTATTAGATTCAACTTTTATCCTACTAAAAAAAAAGGAACGTGAGGGCACGCTTGAGCACCTGTTTCACCTCGATAAGCTATGGATACAGAAATATTAAAAAATAAAAAACTATTCATCCCGTAAAAGTGGAAGAACAAGAAAAAAACATATAATAAAAAAAGGTACAGGTCAGAAAGATTACAATCTGAATAGAGCCAACAAGTGTTGTCTTATAGACTTGTAAAAGACTTTATCAGAATCTCCTCAGTTGGAAAGGACGTTTAGATTCCAACACCTTTTCCGCTACTTCTGGCCGTCCATTAGTCAACTCTCCTAAGATCTGCCTCCCCTCTGATAAATCATTATTCACCTCGCGGCCTGATTTCATTCATAATCGATATTTCATGCTCGACTGCTGACGTCACTCGAGGCTTTAACCTGACATCATCCTCAGGAGTCCGTCCATTTGCGATACACTGGCGGATCTAGTTTGAACGATTTTCATAATTGGAGGTATCCTTGTATCAGTAATTACTCTTCATTATTACTTCCTAGTGTCATCTCATTAATTCTGTGTGAGGCTCTTACTAAGCTCTACTAATTTAATTACTTTAGAATGAAACATTTTTACTATTATGGTAACTACTTGTCACTCATCAGCTGCTTGATGTAGTCATATGAGTCAGGTCAGAGCTTTGTTTATTAATAAGTTCTACTTTACATCATAACATGTATACGCACACGAGCAAAACACTTATTGTCTCCCCAGTGATGTCGCTTAACTCATTTCTCACGGAGAGGCAACAGTAAACGATTTCATTTTAGAAGAAATATTTTGTACTTACAACCACCAGCAATCCCAGTAACCTGCGATAGGTTTATGGAATACGCTAGGTTACAATAGAAACATTGCTACAAAATTGATTATTTCAATCGTTTCTATTCAACTATTTCAATCACAACTGTACGTTTCTGTTTATTTTGTTTTGCCTTTATTTTAACTGGAATATATAAATGTTATATAACTGGTTTTAAATATACCTTTATTATAACTACCGATTACAATTAGTCAGAGGTTAGAATGTGTTTGACTTTCAGATACCGTTTATCAATCTTAAATTGACTGCTGACCAACTAATCAGAATTTACCACGGGGAAAACAGGGGTGCTTCAACAACAGCAAAATATTCTCACTGAATTAGGTTTGAATACTGCGCGTATTTAGTTGTTTCCATAGCAACTGCTAGGCCTCAGTTTACAGACCCATTTTTCTTCCATAACCTCTTTCTTCTGCATCATTGTATCAATGGTGGATCCTTAGTTAACTGTTAATTTTTTTCTTTACTTGATGAGAGGCATACCAGTTCCCAGCCACAAAATGAACTCAAGATGTACAATGCAATGCTTCACTGTTCTTTCCCAACCCTTTTATCAAGTAACTTGGCGTAGACTTTATTTTTTCACACCCTTCATATGAAGTTCATATATCCCCCTCTTTTATTGCTTCTTAAACTTTTTAACAGTTCCAGTAAATGTTTTTTAGACTAAATACAAAGCTTCCTCATTGGCATTCAAGGCGTTGGAAAAGTGAAAAGTGCGTAGCTTCCTACTTCCTTGTACCTACACAGAATGACGCACTTGTTACTAATAGAGCCTACCTTATTCAACCCCTCAACACTATATAGCCTTTGCCTTGCCTGTGGTACATTTTAAATTTTTGCAAAACAGAACAAATAATGTATCTTTCATTAAATGAAATCGTGTAGGGAAACCCTCATCATCCACTACCAAGAAAAAATTGGGACTAGACTCCCACCCAACTAATAGGGTCCATGATTTTTTCATCTGAGAAATCAGAATCTTCTAGTTCCTAGTCAGAATCAGAGTCCATAATTTTTGAACACGAATAAAAGAAACATGAACGGTATGAGATATAAGTTTATCACAATAAACTGTTACGAATGATCATTACTCGTTTAACTGTGCAGCTAAACGGTAACTGAACCACAGGCGCTCGGTTAAAATAATCTCTGATTATCGGATAACTGAGCAGTGAAACTGAATTGATGAACAGGTATGTCGAAGATAGTCAGAAACTTAGTCATACTTTAATCAGGCTAGCAAATGCGATTGATAAACCGGCCCTAAGTGTCGGAAAATCTACTCCTGCTCAAAATTAGAGCACCATGTCTTCGTTTGCCCCCTTCGGTCTTCCTTCATTAAGTTTTTATTCATTTTCACATATTGTTTGCAACCACAGAAGGAATACAGTAACCAAAAAAGGCACAAATTCTTGAAGAAAAGATGTTATGGATAAAACTAAAGAAAAATGTATGTAAAATTATAAAAATTGTAAATGTGAAAAAAAGAATGTCAGTTTTGCTTTTCAATACTTAATATTACCTCCTCTAGCTCGTATGAGGGCTTGAAGCCTTCGGCCTATGTCTCTAATCAAGTTTTGGTTGATAGTTGATAAGGAAAGATACAATGGGACCAACGAAGAAATGGATGGTGGTGCTCTAATTTTGAGCAGGAGTGTAGTTCGAGCGATTTTGCCTGGCAAAGTCGCCGTAGTACGAGGTGGGAGGGCCTGAAGGATCTCCGCGATACAAGCAGACCAGAGCCAGACCGGAGCCGCTTCTCCGGAGAAATAACACGGGTTTTTCGCCTGGGTGGCTCATTCGAGATGCAAAGACCCCTCCACACTTGCCCTTAGACTTCAACCATGTTCTTTGACTCGGCCGGGGGTCACAAACCACGATCCCCGTATCATTATGTACACGATAGCCTTCCACACTCCTCATAGCTTTTCCTGCCACCTTTTCCCTCCCCTTCCTCGTCGCCACTTTGTTTCGCGAGGTTATTTACAGAGAGAACCTACGGAATCGTTTCCCATAATAAACTGGTTTCGAGCCGCAATACTAATAGTATGGCTATTCACTCCGGACCTAATCGTTTAGCGTCCTTCCATAAAATACATGAAAATGTCTGTCAGTGTTTCTTATGCCTGCATCCTCCATACACTGAACAGCTGAAATATTTTCGAAGAGCTTCAACTCTACGACGGCCTAATCAATTTTATTGGATAACTAACGTAGTTTCATTGCCTGACGCTGTCCAAGAGATATCGATAGGTAGGTACTGAAGGCCGCACAGAAAATATACAAAATACTGACTCAAGATATGCACCTAGGCAAGTTAGGCCGATGAAACCGAGTTCGAAAGATATAATTTCGGTCATAAAAGAAGAAGTTTAGACAAAGTAACTGCATAGGGTAATTCATTATTAGATGTATTATTTTTTTCAAGTTCCGTTATACCACTTATCATCAGATGGTAGTAATGTAAATTATCTATCTCACATGAAAAGATTAGATAAGACAGAATACAAAGCATAAGTGTATCGCTACACCAAGCCACAATATTGGGCTCAACCATAACTTTTATGTGGGTAACGATCCATGTGGGTATTCATGGCAATGGGTGTGCAGATGCCTTTGCAAGGAGAGTCATTGGTGATAACTCCATTGATATGTTGCCTATACGCATTGAGGATCAAATCTCCTACATGCAACATAAAGTCAATTCCATCTGGCATGAGCAATAGAAGGGTGAGGTCACTGGTCTGCGTGGTGTCCTTCAGGACTTGAGCCCGGTGGGCCCTTTCGTAACCCAACTTCCAAGGAGGGATCGAATAGTGGTCAACCGGGTTGCCACTGGCCATACCCGTCTTACTCACAGACACCTGCTTAGAGCAGAAGCTCGAGATGTTGTGTGTGGGAGGTGTGGGGGTGATCTGTCCATCCGCCACTTTCTGGAGGACTGCCCAGCCCTTGTGGACCTCCGAGTCCAGCATCAGCCCCCTCAGTGGGTATCCAGACCAGACAAGGTCCGATCCCTGTTGTTGTACCTGAGAGCCGCTGAGTTCTACTACGAACTGTGATATCTGATCTGTGATATATTTATATACATCTAGTCGTAGTTTTATTTCGCTTTGCTGATTGTATATAGTTGTTTGCCTATTTTACATCTAGTCTTAGTAGTATTAATTTATTTTTGGGGTTTTTTTTGTCTACTTTGGGGGCTAAACAGTGATCATCACTGTACCCCTCATATTTTCCTCCCTCCGAGTTGCCAGTGGAGTCCATGATGACTCTCCTTTTTTATAAAGGATGCCAACATGGCTCCCCTTGGAATCTTGCCAGTGTCCCTTTAGACACCCTTGTTCAATGCCGCTAATGACCCTTCTGGTTGAGGTGCGGCTTAATCGTTAAAAAAAAAGTGTATAGAGAGGGTCCAAAAGATCGCCGTTTCGGATCAACACAACCCTAGCCTTTGGTTTATTGAAAATAAACCATAACCAAATATATTTTACATCTCCTGGATATTTCTCGACTACATCTTCGTTCGAGGTTACTTCATAGATCTAAAATTTCTTATAATCGCTAGTTAAAACCTAAGCAAATCAAAATCAATGATCCATTACAAACTCCACATATCCACAAATGGCCTCCTTAACTCACAAGGTATAAGGTATGTTATTGCCTAGCTGGTCCAGAACAATGCTAATTCATAAGATTCCAACCGTATATCCGTCCCTGCTTTCACAACGATGTCAAGTATTTATATCTTGGTTGTTTTCTAGAACACATCTCGATCACTAAAATGCGCGAACAGATTATATAGATTTAACTTTCTAAAATATTGAGCTGTAGAGGCCGATTCAAGTAACCCCGCGTTGACCCCTAGACGATATCGCGAAGCCTTGCATGTTGCGTTTTTTGTTTATCATACGCGACAGTCATTGTCGCGCCCGGAGCGTGCGTTTTAGAAATTCAAAACGGAAATGCATTCATAAAATTCGAGATATGGGCTGGCATTTAATACGACCCACGTTCACAGAAACAAGGCCCCACTAAACGCCTACTAACGGAGGTCAGATAAAAGCTCCCGACACGCTGCGACGCTGCCAGCCTCGTGGTTCAACCCGAGGAAAACATTAGTTTTTCCCCCTTATGAACTCTTCGAATCTTTCAGGTTTTCATTAATGTCCAGAAACAGTCAAAATTATCCTTATCACATCAGCCATTCGTCCGAAATCACACATATTAGAGAGTTTTTGTTCTTCCCGTAAGATTTTCTCCCGTTAACGCGTAGAGCAGCGTCTAGAGCAAGCAGCTAGAGATGCTAGCTCTTCACGTGATTTTTACGCGTATTTCTACACGTATGCGTGAAAAACCAAACGCTAACGTCACGTTAACGTCTCTTTAAGTGTTTCAGAAGCTGTTTCGTATTCTTTTCGTACAACCTATTCTTATTTAAATAATTAATTGCTTTATAATTAGTTATAAATACATAAATTATAAATACATTTATAGCTTAGGTACCTTAAATGGCTGAATTTTGTAGCGGAGCACTTCACTATAACCTCTCGATTTGTAGACCAACCAACGTGTTGTTGGCAACCACACTGTGGTTACCTTTGCTGGTAACTGCGTAACTGCGGTTACCTTGGTCACACTGTGGTTACCGGCAACTGTTGTTACCTGTGCGTCAGGCTATGATGACTACCTACCCGTAGGCCGAAATTCCAGCCAATGCATTTTCCCGTGCACGTGTAGATAGGCCTTTTTCCCGTACACGCGTAGTTCTACACGTTGACGTGAAGATTCGCGCATGCGCAGTTGGTATTTCAGTCTTTCCACGTACACGGGTAGAAAATTACGGGAAGAACAAAAATTCTCTAATAAGACAAAAAACCACAAAAGTTCCAGTCCTGCAGCATGAGCGTCTGAGCGAATATTCGTAAAACATCGAAGTATATCATGTTACATTGTTACGAAATTGAGGCACTTTGAGTACAAAAAAATTGTTAACTAACAGTTTTAAATAGTTTTATATGGCAAACAACTAATTAATAATATTCTCCGACAAAATAAACATTTCGGATTTTTAGCTATTTTTTATTATTGAAAAAAAAAGCAACTTCCGAGTCATAGGTAGGCACATTTTTTAAGAATAATGTATATGCTACACATCTGTAGCGAGGGGGGGAAAATTGATTAAACTAAAATCGAAGCTCCGCGCTGATCCGTAACCATAATTCGTAGCGAGCTGCAGTTGGTCTCATTCGATTCAGGAGGTCAAAAACTATGGAAAGCAATACCTCACACTCTTCAAACACAAAAACTAGAGAGTTGGACACATTTTGACAATATCTTAATATCCTGATGAGATGGAAAAACGGGCTTCAGTTATGTGTTCAGCTTTTAAAAACCCCTAGATGTGGTACCTAACGAGATCTCCATCACCGAACATGACCTTTCTTTTTTAAACCTGTGTAATCAATTGATGACATTACCTTGATCTTTGTCTTCTTCGTCGTCCTCAGGGTCCGATGGAGGGTCGTCCTCCTCGTCTTCGTCCTCCGCTCCGGTCTGCGCTCCCTCGCTACAGCTCTGGTCGCCGCCGCTCTTACTCAGGTTCAGGACGGGGCTTTGACCGTTCGATGAGCCTGCAACAGTCCAGA
Organism: Adelphocoris suturalis; assembly: GCA_030762985.1. Classification (NCBI taxonomy): domain Eukaryota; kingdom Metazoa; phylum Arthropoda; class Insecta; order Hemiptera; family Miridae; genus Adelphocoris; species Adelphocoris suturalis. Next base: position 18,337,746 of record CM061047.1, read on the forward strand.
AAGAAACAGAGCTGACGTTACCACTGAATCGTTACTCATTCGTCCGAAATGACCATGTAAGGCCGGTGTAAGATTCCATGATAAGATGCCATAAGAGGCCTTTAAAGGCTAAAAGTTAAAAAGCTAAAGCTTAAAGTAAGTAAGGTAAAGTTTAAAACTTCATGAAAAAAATAACCACCGCTTCACAAATCAAACAGCTCTCGCAATATTCGGATCACCTGCTATGAATCAAACATCTAAACACCAGCTCAATGAAATCATCAGAAATTAACAAGCGGTTGCAATCATGTTCACAATATCAATTATTGAGAATGATCACCTGTGTGTAAACAATTATTCATATAACCAAGCTCATAACTCAGCTTGTTGGCCACTCACTTCGCAGTAGTTAACATAATATGGTTGGATAAATCGAGAGCTTTCGAATGAATGGTCAACGAAGTTTGTGGGATGAAAAACGACGAAGTACCATTGCCCTAGCAACGATTCGGTTGTAAGCGGAAATCATCAGAAAATCCACCGTAACGCTTTTTGACATGGATATGTCTTTGCTCTGGGGGGTCAACCAAAAATTTCCGTGATGCAAAATTTGTGTCACAATTTCAGTGTTTTTCACGTACAACCCATCTGTTGCTAGGGGAATGGAACTTCCGCAGTTTTCATCGCACAGAAATCGTTCGCCACTCGTTGGAAAGCGCTTGATTTATGTGATAAATGTTCCATCTCAAGCTACCAATTTCCCCCTACTTACGTACCTGGCTACATTCCTAAACTAAGTTGATTGGGCTATAAACAATTTTAATCAGCCGGTTACAATATTCTTAACGTAAAGCAATAGCATCATTTACTCCACTCCATAGGAAAAATTTTCATCCTCTTGACAACAGTCGACTGTTAACAACAACTCATTGTAGTGGCTTCTCTCCACAGTTATTTACAACATTTCTATAAGTAAACCGTTGATTTGTTGGAATTAGTTGGGATGCGGCCCAGGGATTTGTTTAAAGTTGAAGGATTTGGTTACAACTCTCGAGGACAACCGTTATGAAATCCCCAATCAAAGACATATCCATGTAACATGGTATCTGCTTGTAAAGCAGATAGTGGAACTCGTTTACGAGTTGTTTATATAATGAAATATATTCATATAATATATGTTTGTGTGTTTGTGAGTGAAAAAGCTTAAAACTTCAAGATTTATTTTCAACGCTTTTTTCGTTCATGTGCCGATGTAAAGACATAAAATGTCAAAAATCAGCCCTTTCCCACATGTACTCCACTTGGGGTCTAGTTGGTCCTAGAATCTAGCCAGACCGATCGCTTCAAACGTATCAATGCTATGGGCCAAAAATGAGCCAAAAACGGGTTTTTTCCTCATATTTTCCTCATGCTTAGGTTTTTCTATTTCTGTTGATTTTCACACAAAACCAATGCGTTACAAGCGAAAAGTAACTCCCTTAATTTTCATAGCAAGAAAATCGTTCGCCCATTTTTGGAATGCTCTAATTTTATCACAACATCTCATGATCCCTAAGCCATTGTAGTGTCAAGGAATGCTGATTTATTACGCTAAGTTACAAACTAATATTGTTAGGTAACCATAATGAACTATATGAAAAGAAGGCACTAAGTACATGGTAGGTACACTATTGAGTAGTAGGTACTTATAAGCAGTAGGTACTAGATGATTGCAATAATTGGGTCTTTTCTAATCAGCTGAGTGAGCTAAAATCTTTTCTATTCATCCTAGGAAGTTACGATTTGATAGGGTGACTCCCTGAGACATTAGGAGACGATTGAAATCACTGGCTCATTCCTAAACAGGTAAATAAGCTACATTCTATCCTGTTTTTTTTTTTTTTTTTTTAATTTACAGACCATCAGTCCTATGTCCATCTACTTAACTGGTAGCCATTTTAACCATAAAAAAATCATCGTGTACCTCAATTAGTAAATCAATAAAATACCAGTGTAACTAATATAAGCCAGAACTATATAATGGGACTTTTAAAGTGGACGTACTGTAAAAATGATTACCGTTGTGCGAACTCAGGTCTCGAGGTTTCTGATCGAGTGCCAGCGCTCTTTCGGGGTCACCTCGTTCCTCTCTCAGTCTGTAACAGTCAGAATAACAACAACGGTGAAGATAACAGATAATAAGTTAGCCATACAGTAGAACAGTTCAAATTTGAAATATAGCAATACAATATTAGGTATATTGATGTTAGTGACACACTAAAACACCGAAAACTATCTTTGTTCGATGCCTTGAATATAGAAACGTAAGGTGAAATGGGCAGATGGCCCCGGGAGCCGTCATGGTGGGACGGTCCGGGCCGGACGGGGCCCTTCGGCGCTGACCGACCAAACACGGATTTTCAATTCAATTCTTCCTCCTTTCAAAAAGAGCTTTTATAGGTAGCATGTTATAATCGAAGTTCGTAAGATGAAAAAGGCTGTGCAATAAAACCGTCTGCGTTCGAATCACCTTCCAATACCCCCTTTCCTCGATCCATGCTCCTCCATTATTGAGATTTTCCTTTGGGAAGTTGAGAGTAAAGGTAGAGTAAAAAGGCCTGGGAGTGATTGTTTTTGACACGGGACGCAAGTAGACCAGATAATAAACGATGATTTCAGGTAAAAACGAGTTCCACTATCTGCTTTACAAGCAGATACCATGTTACATGGATATGTCTTTGATTGGGGATTTCATAACGGTTGTCCTCGAGAGTTGTAAACAAATCCTTTAACTTTAAACAAATCCCTGGGCCGCATGGCCGCATCCCGACTAATTCCAACAAAACAACGGTTTACTTATAGAAATGTTGAAAATAACTGTGGAGAGAAGCCACTACAATGAGTTGTTGTTAACAGTCGACTGTTGTCAAGAGGATGAAAATGTGTCCTATGGAGTGGAGTAAATGATGCTATTGCTTTACGTTAAGAATATTGTAACCGGCTTATTAAAATGTCCAAGTCAACTTAGTTTAGGAATGTAGCCAGGTACGTAAGGAGGGGGAAATTGGTAGCTTGAGATGTGAACATTTATCACATAAATCAAGCGCTTTCCAACGAGTGGCGAACGATTAATGTGCGATGAAAACTGCGGAAGTTCCATTCCCCTAGCAACGGCTGGGTTGTACGTGAAAAAACACTGAAATTGTGACACAAATTTTGCATCACGGAAATTTATGGTTGACCCCCCAGAGCAAAGACCCCCCATGTCAAAATATCTAACTGGCCAATAATGTTGATTTACACATATTCATACCATAAAACTCTAATTTTTTTATGGCTCAAGTGGTCCCTTATAGTAATGCATGGTTATGATCAATCATGACTCGACACATCATAAATGTTTTCTAACATTTCTAAAACGTAATATAAGCAATTCAGAATTGTTTTCTGTAACTCGAAATTGTCTTCCCTGTGACTAATATCACGGTAACCGATGCCTGAAATGTTAGAAAGCTGTTAGTTTGTGATATATTCTAATCACCAATAACTAACATCAGCAACTATTTCCAATAATATCTGTCATTCTAAGTAATTTCCCAATAAACTTGGTATCACGACCACCCTCCCAATGTAATGGCATGACAAGCACTAAGTATCTAAGTTTAGAAAATATTGGCAAGTTTTTTCTAAACTTAGTGGTTTTCATGCCAGTACATAGGGAGGGTAGTCGTGATACCAAGTTTATTGGGGTATGACTTTAATAACTGAAATGATTGGAAATGGTTGCTGATGTTAGTTATTGGTGATTAGAATATATCACAAACTTTTTTCTCTGTCCAACGGTAGTGAAATTTACAGGATACCATTTAAGACCACAATCCCAGAAAAAATTGAGTTTCATGAGTTGAATGAGCTCAGATAGAACATTTTCCTGCAATTCGGGTACCGAATAGCACCAATCTCGCCAAACGCTTATGACGTCTTGAAGCGTTTCTAGTTCAATGTGAATTGAAGTTTGCCGTTTTGCGGAAGACCGACGATCCCTACGCCAGGAGCCACCGAAACTTCGCCATTGAAAACCTAAAGTTTTGGATCCTTGAACTCTCTCAAGTGGTCAAAACTTGCCGTACCCCCTTTCCGATCCATTCCCCAAAATAATTCTTCAGCGGGAAAGGATATGCGGAAAATACTGATGAAAATTTATCGTCTGCAGAGTTTATGAGTTTGCTGCGGTCTCCGAGCGTCAATATTTCTCGCTCAACTAATTTCGTTGGGTGAAACCGGCAAGGAGGGTTTGCTAATAAGGGCCCTTCGGTGTTGTATGTCTGGAGGGTTGGTTCTAGTTCTCAAGACAATATTATATTCTCAGGGCGAAGACTCGAAATCTCCATCCATCTTACATCAGTTATGGCTTCTAATTGAGGCAAACTGCTAATTAATCAACAAACCTTCGCGTCCCCTGGAGGCTTCACTCCGCCCCGCTCTTTCCCCATTAAATATTGATGTTGCTTCTTATACCCCCTCGCCGTTCCTCCACCGTTTTCCACCCTCCCTTTCACGAACATCCCCACCACCACCACCCCACCATCCAGAAGGAACCCGAGTTCCTAAAAATTACTTCCCTTCTGATGGACAGACAGTAGGGACCTGTTTATGATGTCTGACTTCCCCCTTCAGGAAATCCCTCCGTTCCTAGGGTCCTAACTCTGATTGATGGTCTGTCTTCACTTCTAATACCATTATTTACCATTTCTCTCTCACCCAACATGCAAATCACTAAGTGGAAGAATATCTTTTTTCATTTCTTCACCGCCTTTCGCTCCGCAAACCAAGAATTATTGTTCTGCGCTACCTTCCGAACGTCATCCTCCAGCTGTGCGTTTTTCCCTTCTTTGCTCTTTTCGATAAAAACGTCAAGGAACAAGAAGGAGCACCTCGCTCCTACAATGGAAAATCATTTAGAATCTGCTGAGTCAAACCCTCCCCGCCAGCAAGCATCTGCGCCGCTGAGAGTGGTTTTTTAACCAGCCCACTTTCTTCTTTGCTTCTTTGTGAATACATTTAATGTTAACTGGAGATCCTGAGAGTTGAATAAAGTTAATATCTATTGAAATAGTTTTCTGTTTCTTTCATGTTCACAGCAACTTATTGATAAACGGTTTTTATGGTAGTACATATATTTTTTTCTCAAGTGAAAGAGTATGATTTGTATGTTTGAATGCACGATTAAGAGAGAACTAGCTAATCGACTGTTGTTGGAGGAGGCATATTCCCACAACGTTGTTTTTTTCCAAATAAATACTTTTAAAAGGGATACGGCAAAAATGAACGCACGGTGGTAATTTATCGCGTTATTCAGAACTAACTGCCGGTGAAGAAGGATGACACACGTAAGTTTTTTTTAAATATAGGTATTTTTTATTTTTTATAGAAAAAACATAAGAAATACATTATTCAATATAAAGAAGTACAAAATATACCCCCACTTAAAGCAAGCTTGATTTTTCATTCATTCCAAGGTACCTAAGTTGAGAGAAAAGAAGTAGACACAAATACAATAAGAGATACGACAAGAAGAAACACCACATGAGAAATAATCGAAGTTGTGACGGAGCATGCACCTGTGAACTCGAAACATTTGTATGTTCCTTCAAAATGCAGTCGCAGTTTTGATTCCGTCAAGGCATTGAATTACGTGATGAATCTCGGAGGTCGACATTCTCGTAGTTGCAATTATTAAACGCGACACCGGTCGGCTCTTCGAGTGCTGCTGATTAAGGAATAAGGTATACGGTCGAGTAGATAGTCCTTTCCCTTCGGTAAAGAAAAAATCACCAACGAAACTAGCAAAAATTACCTTTTTCCAGAAATCTACCCTTTAAACATTTATGAAAATTGTTATTGCTGAGAGTTAATCAAAGAGCAACCACAAAAAACCAAAACTGCAACGAAATTCACAATACAACCCTGCTAAATCAATACTTAACACGGAGCTCGCAAAAAACACGTTCGCTCGGCTTAGCTACCTAACTGGAACTCCATGAAGTGAATTCAAAAGTTATAAGAAATCATAATGGAACATTTTAATATGACTTTTCAGGGTTGAGTGAGCTGTCAACTCATGCCTCAGGTTCAGCTTTAAAAGCGGTTCCCCAACGAGAGACATAACTATCGACTTCAAACACAGATATGTTATTACCTCAAAAGGAACGGAAATGAAGACACAGGGCCTGTGAGAAGTGCACGACCCCGGAGAGCGGTGGGAAATGCAATTTCAGATGCAGTTCCGAACGCCGTTTTCACCGTCTGCAAAACTCCGAAGCGGAAACCTCCCATTTTTCGTTCGTTGGAGAAGATATCACAGGACGTTGATTTAGCTAATGATGGGTTTTTGAGAAGCGGTTCGGACAATAGCTGTCACGCGCCGTCTAGAGAACCACATTGATTACCGTGGCGGAAACATCCCCTTGATGCGTCGTTTATGCTTTTCTGATGCGTTGCATTAACTTCGAGAAAAAAATCCCTCTCGGTTTTTGCAGTAACGTATCATTCGCGCATCATACTTATTTCAGCCTCGTATGTTGGGCGCAATTGAAGCCCTTTCGGTACACAACAATCTCCTTTTTAACATCTCACTCAACTCATCAACTTGTAAAACCAGCGATCCTTCCACCTCGCGGTTACTCCCTTTTATCGAGATTTTAACTTTTTTCAAAAGTTGAACCACCTCATTTTAGACGATATATTATTATAGTCTATCAACCATAAGAACTAGATTTAGTCGCATGATATGAGAATCGCACACTATTTCCTAATGCCCTCGCGGTGTGTCCAAAAGCAGTCCATATGTGAGGAAATTTCCCAAACAAAGGAGAATTTTGTGTGTGCCTTCACCACACTAACCTGTATCGCCATTTCTACAAAATATTGAAAATGTCGAATAACCGAATCGGTTTTATATTTTTAACCAAATGAAAATTTAACGATGCTTCCTTGAAGAAGCAGTTCCATTTCAGCAATTTGTTATATTAGCGAATTTTCGTGGAAAATGAAGCTATTGCAATGGCTTGGAAAATTTTGAAATAGGTGAAAATTTTTGAAAAATTTCTTCATTGAAATCCTTTGTTTTTTAGTTTTTGGATCGAACGACATAATCTCACCCCCATCAGCTAAGAATGACAACAACTTACGGAAACTTTAAATACTCGGTCATGCAGCATGACTAATCAAACGAATTATTAAAAAAACAAAAAACGTTGTGGATAAAACTGAAGGGACAGCGGTGTGACAATTACACGAAAATTATAGAAAACGCAGCCGAACTCGATCATCTGGTCAATTACGGAAATTTTTCACCTTAAAATCGATTTTCTTAATTATTTAAGAATCTTAGAGACCTAGGAGTGGTCGCAATCGACTCATCGCTGAAAAATACTGTGACCGTGACGCCCCACATGCCCTATTGTCAAAATTCAGTGACTTATGAGCATTAATCACCTAAAAATCAATTTCTCTCAATTAATACGAAAATATGTTGTCCTTTGTCGAATAAAAAGGTTTAATATTGAAAATAAGAAACCAAAATGGTATGCTTATTGCTTTTGGTCAACCAAAAATTTTCGTCACGCAAAAATTTATGTCACAATTTCTAATGATGTTCACGTACAACCTAGCCGTTGCTAGGGGAATGGAACTTCCGCAGTTTTCATTGCACAGAAATCGTTAGCCACTCGTTGGAAAGCGCTTGATTTGTGTGATAAATGTTCAAATCTCAAGCTACCAATTTCCCCCTCCTTACGTACCTGGCTACATTCCTAAACTAAGTTGATTGGACTATAAACAATTTTAATTAGCCGGTTACAATATTCTTAACGTAAAGCAATAGCATCATTTACTCCACTCCATAGGAAACATTTTCATCCTCTTGACAACAGTCGAGGACAAGGACAACTCGAGGACAACCGTTATGAAATCCCCAATCAAAGACATATCCATGTAAACATGGTATCTGCTTGTAAAGCGGATAGTGGAATTCGTTTACGAGTTTCTGAATCATTTCTTTTTCTTTGTGTAACAAAATTTCTGTAACAAAATTTCCGTTTTTTTTTTTTTATTTTGTTCTATATATTTGTGATTTTTGGTATAGATTGACTATAATAGTGTGTGTTTAATTAACCCCATACCAGACCACTCGCATAACGTTTCTAGAAGTTAACTATGATTGAAATGAAATAAAGTTCTGTAAACTAGAATTCTGTAGTATGAATTTTATTGGAAATCCTGGACAACAACGAAACGTCGCCATTAAAAATACTACTGGTATGGTTCTTCCAAATCGTTTACATCCAGTCACGAAGACACGAACGAACTATATAACTTATATAATTCGTTGTTATAGGCATGAATCGGCCTATGCCAGTCAGAGGCCAAAGTGTCACAATAAAAATACTATAGGTACTTATTCTTCCAAATAACTTATTATGTACTTATTCTATGTATTTATTATGTACTTATTCTTCCAAGTCATTTATTCTGTACTTATTCTATGTATTTATTATGTACTTATTCTTCCAAATAATATATTAGGTACTTATTCTATGGTACTTATTATGGTACGAATGGTCCTTATCCTTCCAAATCATTTATTTCCAAATCGTTTACATCCAGTCATGGAGACACGAAAGAACTGTACAACTCATATATAGTTCGTGGTTGTTATAGGCATGAATCAGTCAATGACAGTCAGAAGCCAAAACTTCACCAATAAAAATACTATTGGTAGGTACTCATTCTTCCAAATCATTCACGACCAGTCATGAAGACATGAACGAACTGTATAACTTATATAGTTCGTTGGGAAACACAAACTACGCCCACCTCTACCAAATTCTGGACGTTTAGTCGCTTGATGGGATGGATTTATGATGCAGTGGCATTTCGAACGGGGGACGTATCGAGAATGTCATACGACTTCATTGAACAGAGAAGTTGTAATCCAAAACCTGACTGTGTTCAGTCCGATGATTAAAATGACGCTTAACACAGCCTGATTCCGTTCCACCTCAGTTCATCGGGTTTTCAACGGAGGAGGGTGAAAGGTGAGACGTTTACTGTACCAATTATTGGCGGGGCCGAGTGATTGAGTGGTGGACTCGGTCGTAACGGAAGATGACTCCCACCGGCCGCCCCTCCCGCCTCCGCCGGCCGCCCCGCCCGCCCCCGCCGCCCGCGCGGAGTCCCGCGGGATCTCATCATTCACAACCCCCACGAACTGTTTAGACGTGATGGAGAAGGTGGATAGGGCGGTTTTTGAGGGGGTCGTTGCTATTTGAGTTGTTATAAGGGAGCTTCAGGATATCGCTTGAGAGAACCGTAACGATACAACTCGTGTTGACCCTAAAAATTGTGAAATCGTATCCTTCGATAAGTCATTCAATTATTAGCCAATTCTCATTAAAAATTCAACTATTGCAATAGCTTTAAAGGTTTAAAATTAAACTGTTTTAAAAGAAGCCCGTTTTGATTCATTCTGAAACGAACTTATATCTTAAAGCTTTGTCATATGCATATCACAAGCTTTTAGAACAAAGTTGGAAAACAAAGTGCGAGTCGAAATGATGGATAAGTCGACGTTATAAGTAGTTAAATTTTGTGCATGTGCACTAGGGTGCAAAAATGACAATTTTTCAAAATTCATTGTGAAATTATGAAAACTCATATTTTTGCGTATTTCTGATAGAATTTTGATATTTTTAACAGCAATTTCGAGTTTAGCGACTCAAAAAACATTAGAAGACGAACTTTCATAATTTTACAATGAACTTTGAAAAATTGTCACTTTTGGACATGATTTTGAACATTTTGAGATTCCAAACCGTCAAACTTTGTAGCTGTAGACTTGTTTTGACTGCATATTCGAATTCAGCGACCCCAAAAATGTAAGTATCCGAAGTTTGCCCCTACACCATCATACCTACATACGAGCTATCATTATTCAGTATATTTTGTCCGGAAGTTAAAAAAAAATAGTTCTGTTCCATATTGAATTAATATTCTCTCTCTCTCTCTCTCTCTCTCTCTCTCTCTCTCTCTCTCTCTCTCTCTCTCTCTCTCTCTCTCTCTCTCTCTCTCTCTCTCTCTCTCTCTCTCTCTCTCTCTCTCTCTCTCTCTCTCTCACACACTCTCTCTCTCTCCCAGTTTTCAATAGCCAGTTGCTAGAGTGTTGTTCAAGTATTCTCGGACTACTAATTTAGTGACTCTCGAAGTTGAGCTACGATTAAGCGTTAAAATCCAAAAGATATTAAACTGCCCCCACTTATCGCTACTTGTTAGTTTCAGTCAACAAACCTCCACCCTTCACGACGGACAATGGGTATATCAGATATTGGTTTTGTGATATGTCACCAACCATCCAATAGGTGGCGCCACACGTCACCCCAATCCATATCTGCATGAACTGCTACAACATATGTTACCCATCGAAGGAACAGGTGCACAGATAACAAAAAACAAATCTTCCGCCAGGTTTCGTTTTTTATCTGGAATTTTCCCCTCGTTAATCCGTCGGTAGCACCCGGGCGGAGATAACCTGAGTGGTTAGTGGTAGGTAATATTTGGCTCGGTCGTGTTGTGCTATTGTCGCAGATAACGCGCACTCAGTCTCCGTTTTTTGTAATAAGAAACGAACAAACAGTATGTGGCTAAAACAAACAGACACTATATTCCGGTGTAAAGCGATAAAGTCAAAAGGGAAACACGCGTAGGTAGCCTATACAAATACTCCAACACAAACACCTGTCACATGGAGGCAGAGCCCACACCAAGTTTTTTGTATTAGGACGAAGATCGAAAAGTAGTCATACAAGTACCTAGTAATCAAAAAATGAACAACTTGAACCAAAATCGGCCTACCCTAAAGAAGTGGACGTACCCAAATTAAAATAGGATTTTCAATATATTTCATTAACAGTTTTCTAGGAAAAAGTTGAGTATCTACACCTCAATACTGTACAAAAAGACCTTACAAAAAAGGCCTTTCTGCCCCTAAAGTGGTTTTTTATTAACCTACAACGTTTCTTCCAAGGAACTGGGGTTTCTTCAGCAGTTGTACCTCCCATATAAAAAACCAATTTAAGTACAGAAAGGTCTTTTCTGTAAAGTCTTGTTATAGTTGGAACTGTCCAAATAAAGACGTTATCTACACTACATGCAGACACATCGGTACATGGATATGTCGTATTTTCCCCCAGTGAAATATGCATGTGTTTTGTGTCTCAAGTTAAAAATTTCTCAATTAAATTAGCTCACTCAGCTGATTAGGAAAGCTTCAGCAATTTCAATCGTCTCTTAGTGCCCCAGAGCTTCTCCCTATCGAATCTCAACTTCCTAGGATGGATAGGACAGAATTTAGCTTACTCACTTGACTTGGAATGAGCCAATAATTTCAATCGTGTCTTAGTGTCCCAGAGAGTCTCACTATCAAATCTCAACTTCCTAGTATGGACAGGCGAGAATTTAGCTTACTCTCCTGATTAGGAATGAGCCAATTATTTGAATCGTCTCTTAGAGTCCCAGAGAGTATCCCTATCAAATTTAAAATTCCTATGGGAACAGGAGAGGATCTAAGCTGGACTCGGGGGTCCGAAAGGGCAAGGCAAATGGACAGATCACCCCCTCATCTCCCACAAGGTACTTATAACCAGAACCTCCTTTTCTAAGCTGCTGGAGGGCTTCCCATGCCCAGGCCAACAGTTAAGGATAATACTATTCCTCTGCAAAGGATAAGCAATCCTTAGTCGGGAAGACCAATGACCAATGGCCATATCCCACATCACCATTCAGATACCATAGTTTTGGCAAGAGAACTTGCGGGATTTACATATCACTCACTATTTACTTATTACCGGATCTAACATCAGATGATAGATGATGTCAGTTATTGCTGAGTAGGTATTATGTATCGGAGTGTTATGGAGCAAAATTTATTGCCTTAGTTATGCCAGAATGTGGGTATGATTATCTACAAGAAAAATTAGGTTGGAGACTTCTGAATACCGAGAATTCCACAGAAATAAGAGTAAATCATCCGATGTGATGGTGCAATTTCCTAGTTCCTGACAGCTCCCCTTATGGAAAAAGCTACGACTTTAATGGAGTTTTACTGTTGAGCTACTGTTTAAAAGAGACGACGATTTAGCAGAGTTGGATTTCAGTTGTTTAATGGGACTTTATGACCGACCGCACTTCAATCTTTCCATCGTTCCCGTGACTAAACGGAAAGGGGGCACCCGCTCGTGAAAATAGTGACAAATGCGAGAGATAGAGTTTCTAATCAAGGAGTGGAGAGACTGACGTCTCGTTAGGGCTTGGTGGACCCACCTAATGAAGTAAGGCGATACGCCACCAGGGGCGGGGGGGTGTCTCGGGAGCTACCTTCCGAAGTTACGGAATTAATTACTTGTCTGCCATGGAAACCTGTAATCTTGGGGCCTTTCCTCTCGTCGGCCTTCCTCGGATGTTTCAAGTGACGTGGGCGACAGAAGGGCAAATAGCGTTCGCTGTTCCTGAGGCCTACGGACGTCCGGTTTCAAGCGGATGGTTTAACTTAACCTTTAACGGGAACCGGAGATGTTATTGACAAGATATTGGGGCCTGTCAGGAAATTATGAGTACCGCAACCCCAAAACTCATTGTAACAGAGAGATGTCCAGTCAGATTGTACCTGTTGTCCAGTCACCAAAAACCAGTGTCAGAGAGCAGAGAGAGAGGGAGAGAGAGAGAGAGAGAGAGAGAGAGAGAGAGAGAGAGAGAGAGAGAGAGGGAGAGAGAGAGAGAGAGAGAGAGAGAGAGAGAGAGAGAGAAATCCTCCCCATACTCAATATTTCAATATACTATGAGACTGCACCTAATTTGCTGAAATTTAGCTCAAAATCACATATTGGGCTGAAATTTGATAAATTGGCTAAAATGGACCAGTGATAAAATTAACCGTTTGCTCAAGGTGGATGTTTCATGAATGGATGATTCATTTAAAATTAGTTTTTAATTTTCAGCAAATTGTCGTAAAAAATAGAGCTATTGCAATGGCTCCAAGATGTTTTAAGTAAAAAATTTTCGAAAAGCATTTTTTAATTGCATTAAATAATACGTAAAATTTCGAAAAATGTACTTACTAAACAAAATCACTAAAAATGACTAAAAATGGTTACCTATATTTATATTTTTTTAGCAGATCATTAAGCCACAGAAGTTCAGCAGCAATGTATTAGATCATTTGAAAACGTATGCACAAAATTATGCTGAAAAATATGCTTATATTTCAGTAAAACTTACAGAAAAATTGATAAAAACGGCCAGAAAAAGTTTAAAAAAATATTAACAAAAATTAAAATGATAATAAAAATTATAATAACAAGAATAAAAAATCTGAATCGCAGAATATTACGTAAAATGAGTTTTCTTGCTACGAAACTGATGGTTAGCAATTTCTTCACACTCAAAATGCCCAAATTTCAAGACAATGTTACGTTATACTATTTTTTATAACGATAATTTTCGAAAATTCGCTCATACGGCCTTGCTGCATGACTGGAACTTTTTATTGTGCTAAGTAGGAGCACAATGCAATTTCGCTACACTGGAAGCGATCTGATTCAGTTAGACACATTTTTGATGGTTTAGAAATTATACGGTAATTCGTATGGGGCAAGTTAATCGCTGAGACTCTTGGAAGGAATGTGGAATAAATCAGCTTTACATTTCTTCATAAATAATTTAAATTTATGAAAAAAAAAATAATAATACCGGATACCTCATTGCATCATGGGAGATTTTAATTTGTTTGTTCTATTATTATACCATTGTTCGGTGACATATACATGTCTAATAATAGTCGGATGGTTTTCAGGATAAATTTACAACCATAACTTGATATGGCTGTATTCTTACCAAATATATCACAAGGTAATGCGAGTAAATGAGTACATAGAAAACGTTTAAAATAGAATCAATGTACGTAACATCAACCTGGTACTAATAATAAAGAATATTTAGCTATATTGCCCAATGTTATTTCTTCAACACAATGGGTCTACTGGTTGGAATAGTAGAGTACGTCGTGTTAGCTTTAAACTAGCAGAGCAACTTGGGTTGTGATTTTTAAAGGAAATATTTGTTTTTTCAACTCAAACAAAGATTAGCCCAGTTTTGACTTTAAAATAAACAAAGCCTTGGGACGAGTAAACAAAAATATACTGCTCGATAGAAGGATCTGTCCTTGGAAAGAACTATTCCAACGTCAGAGTTATAAATTACGTTGATTTCCAACAAATTTCTGCCAACCAACCTACTAGACATGTAACTTGATCCATCAAAAGAATGACAGTATTGCAGCGAGGACCACCTAGCGGCAACCACCAAGATCTCTGGAACTCGTAAATTATTCCCGAGTCAAATCTACACTAAACGTGAGAAGAAACCATGGTTGTTCTCTATTCATTAATGTTTGATTCAAGGGCGTCGTGGTTGTAGCACACCCCAACCTTGTAGATTATAGCTCATAGTTCAGGAGGAGGCATTACGTCCTCTAAAAGAATTTTTCCTGAAAATTTGCGCCAGCACGTGAGAATTTTTTCCAGTTTCACGTACAGGCCTCCCACCTGTTATACATAGAGCTTCTCATACTATATAGGAAACAGGCCAAGTAGATGGGCTAGTGGACATCGTTTCCTCATTGTTTTTTCGGGTATCGTAGGATTTCTCTATTTTTCGCAAAATGTCGAACCCTTCTTTAGGTCATCCTGGAATCCTATTTATGAGTCCATCGTAATGAAATTTAATTTTTATCATGTATTCCTTCTATCAAATCTAATGACGAAATTTTACAGCCAATTTTTTTTTTTTTTTTTTTTTAATAATGGTACAACGAAATGAATTGGGTTCAAATGACAGTAAAAATCACAAAGACTACGCGTAGGAATGTACACTGCCACTGTCGAGGACAAATGGGAATGAGGGAGTGTAGGCTGTAGTGGATAACTAACGACATCATCATTATTAGTGTTCATCATTACAGATCATCACTATGGATGGACACAATTTTCATTATGGATTGTACCTAAGCATAGCTGTTTAAGTTCTGCTAATCAAATAAACTTTTTCTTAGGGTTCTGTGACTAAAAGTGTCTGGAATTATACTTAGGTAAATAATTTGGCGTAGTAGTAATATTAGGCTCCCTGTTATACCAGAGCGTATGATCTCCACAGTTACCTTAAAGTCAAGTAGATAACAGAAGTCATTAAAAATCGAGCTATGGATCACGAAATCCGTCTCCAGAAACTCATATATAATGTCGAAGCACTGAATCTTCTGGACAACAGCCGAAATTCGCTGGGACTGAAAAGGACCAAACCTTTGGACTTAGTCACAGCCTGAAGTCATTTGATGATTGGTAGTAGGCAGTGATCTATGAACCACAAAACGCTGGATATATTGACACCAAAGTGAAGTTACTAGATGTGTACACATTCGTATAAATATAGATTATTTTAAAGACTAAAATTTTCAAACACGAAAATTGCTTCATTTGGCTGTTCCGATAAGGAAAACCATTCTTAATGAACAAGGGTGCCGCGCAATAAAGACCACTGTTTACTCGACGGTGCGAAGGGAGGACAGATCGGAGATCGAGTCGATCATCAAAGGATGCCAAAGCGGCTACACGATTCCCAGCTGAATCCTCCAATATCCAACTGTGCAAATAAGGCGACCGAACGGAATGGACGAGCCCGCGTCGTCAAATGAAAATTTGCCGAAGGGGTCAGCCTGGGCCTTAATATGACCGTGTTGAGATTACCATATCAAATGTCTTTGAGCAGAGGGCAGGGAGCAGAACGTTGTCCAGTCCTTCTCTGTACATGTTTGGCTATCCGGGTCGATTGGATCCTTGTTTGTTTCACCAACAGCAACAATGGGAAAATCATCCTGGCTCAACGCTCAAGAACGAATGGCTACAGCAACTTTGTTTTAAGAATGAAAAACGCCTCTTTTATTAAAGCATAAAACAAGAATTGGTCACAACTTGAATGCCCGAAAACGTTAAACGAGATTGGAACGAAAATTTGAGATAATTTGCTATGAGATAAATTCTTTCCTGTCCACCCTAAAAAGGTTAAATTTGATAGGGAACCCTTCTGGGACAACACGAGACGAATGAAATGAAGGGCCCCATCCTGTTCAGCTGAGTAAGCAGCAGTGCATCAGCGGCAGTGGGCATCAGCAGCAGTCGGCATCGGCTACCAGACTTTATAAGCTCCTTTTATCCTCCATTCTTCCCCATAATTCGTGACATTTTGTTTCACGTTTTACTCAATATGCTCTTGAATGGAAGACACCTGTTTTTCAACCGTTCATCATTCACTTTTCGTTCACTTTTTTTAACATCCTGACATATGAATTGAGAATTGTTAAGCAATGGAACCGTCGTGTAGTTAAATATCCACCGTAACAAACTCATACATTAGATGAAATAAAAAGTTCCATTCATGCAGCATGTGTGTTTGAGCGAATTCTCCGTAACAATCGTGCTGTATTTTTTAAATTGTTATTGAGTTTGAGCGCAAAGCAAAGTTTAAAATAAGAATAATGGCAAAAAAAGGGATTTTAAATATTAATCTACTATTGAACGCGATTTTGGTTTTTTTGTTTTGTTTTGCAGTTTTTTTTTTTTTTTTTCAATTTATTGACAAATACTGATGAAATTCAAGTAATTGTTTTCAAAATATATTTGTGCATGTTAGTGTGTTTGTGTTCGAGTGTTTATAGATGTTAATTTTTCGAGTAAATCTCTCCAAAAAATATTAATTTAAAAAAGTTTGAAATAGCAAGTAACAAATATTGATGAAATTCAAGCATATATGCATATATATGCTAGTTGGTTTGTGAATACTTCGCACCCATCCTAGAATAAGGGTACAACTCAAAAATTGTCATTTTCGGCAAATCGCATTCAAAGTTTTCCTTCCACACCATTGGCTACCCGTTCTTTGGAACACGATGAACATAATTTATCTTTGCGAAACTTGTTTCCTACATTATTACTCTAACGCCCCATGGTGAATAAATAGTTTTTTTGCCAGTGGGAAGGGAGTGGGGGGAACGGTTTTGTTGATTTTTAAGAATTTTTGAGTTGTTCCAACTCAAACACTGAAATCTCACCAGTCAGGATCCAAAATGTTCAGAAAAGAAAGACACAAGTTAAAATTGTCCACACAAAAAGGAAACAACTCAAAACGAGACACAGACTATGTGAACTCAACTGAGTTGTGTCTTTCTTCCTAGGACGTGAATTGGTTACTCCCTCCATAGAAGAAAGACACACGCACTCTCTAGCGGTATTAGAGTGCCCTACACCTTCTACAGACAAACTAGACCGTTTCTACTTCTCAGAACCACAACTAACTCGAAAATCGCGATTTTTAAGTTGTACCCTTATTCTAGGATGGGTGCGACTTGTTCTAGTGATTATAAATGATAATCTTCTTTCGAGTAATCAACAAAATATAAATTTCATAGTTTTAGTTTTTTAAACCATTTTTAATGATTTTTCATCTCATTTTTTTTAATGTAACTAACTTAATCTCATCGTTCATTAATCTTAATCGTGCTGTCCAACGAACTCACTATTTCTTTTTGTATACTTTAGAAAGAAAGGAATTTGTACCTCAATCCCAAGGAGAGTTATCAGCTTGAAAGAAACACACACACACATTTTTTTCTTCTCATAATACTTATTAAGTAGTCCGTAGGTAAGCGTAGTAAACAAAAAAATTGTTTATTGTTAAAAAAAAAATAATAATAACAATAATATTTTGGTTTTTTTTATTTTATCCACTTTGGGGGATGAACAGTGGTCATCACTGTACCCCTCATTTTTTTCTCCCTCCGAGTTGCCAGTGGAGTCCATGATGGCGCTCCTTTTTAGACAAGGATGACAACATGGCTCCTCTTAGAATCGTGCCACTTCCAGTGTTCCTTTGGACACCTTGCTCAATGCCGCTAATGACCCTTCTGGTTGAGATGCGGCTTAAACCTTAATTAAAAAAAAAAAAAAAAAAAAAAAAATAATAATAATAATAATAAAACTGTTAGATCGAATGGAACGTTTATGTCGCGTCGCTTATTCTCGCAACGCATCTAGGAAATCAAGATTCTTTTTATTGCAGCCGGTTACATTCATGTCTGGGGTTGACTTGAGAGATTATGGAAAACAGACGGTATTAGAAGTAAGATTGCTATCTAAGAGGGAGAAAAAACCCTCTACAACCCCCCACCCCCGTCTTAATGCCCGATTTTTACTGTCTCATTTTTCGTGTTTTGCCACCCAGGGCGCTCCGACCGCTGAGGGGGAGCAGCACACGTCAATGCTCCCCGCCTTATGGCGCTATTACTATTATACCCCTGGAAATAAAGACATTCGCTCCCGTAATGAGAAAATGCTTTTAACGCCGTTTTTCCCAGCTTTTCCCGCTACGGGTCCCTTCAGAGCCCCGTTTTTTCGCGCCACTAATGCGTTTCTTTATTGGTAAACCCAAAGTGGTGGTGACGAGGGGAGGGGTAATAATGTAATTATTATATCCGAGACAAAACTTTCAGAGTTGAAGCTACTTCCGTTCTCTCACTTTTTCTCTCTCCTTTTTCTTTTTCGGCAATCACCTCTTTTTTATCTTACTGTAAAAAACCTCACTGTGGTTCTGTCTACCGCCGTACCCGGTTTATTCGAATGGCGAACCTCTCATACCCATCAAGGTTAAAAGGCATGATGTTAATTCCAAAATCCGCCACCACTTTTTAGAAACTCAAGCAAAGCTCACCTCTGTTACGGCTAAATCAAATTCCACATAAATTAACACAAACACACAACACACACTTTTTTAAAACAAGGTTCCCCGGTGGGGGGCGCACCATTAAATTGAAAAATAAATTTAAAAATAGGGGAGGGCGCCCATGTTATCCCGACGCCGGCTCTGGGGATGAAGGAAGTAGCAGGAGAAGGAGGAAGAGAGGGATGAAAGGAAGTTCCCCTACAAAATGACTACCAGTTTAGATAAAAGCCGCTAAGGACGCGGGTGGTGATACCACGGAGCACTCCCGCCGAGATGCCCAACTCGAGTAATTTTACGGCACCTTTCCCGCACCCTCACCCCACGTCATCCATGACCTTGACTTGGTCGCGGCCATGACCTTGATGTTATTGGTCGCCACTCCTTTTAGTTCGGAAATCGCCAGCCGCACGGTCTTTTTTGTCGTACTTATTTATGTATCTTAGCCCGCCAGGTCTGCTCCATGTCCACGCTGCCACTGACAACCTGGACACCCAGGATTGTTACAGACCCATCGGGCTTGACAGCAACGGTATCTGGTTTCTTGCCCCAGTCATTCAGCATGTGATAATAGCCTCTCTTCAACTTCCCAACAGCTGGATGATAAAGCAACTGCTATCTGCTTGGCAACTGCATCATGACATATAGAATGCGGCCACCGTGAATACGAGGACAGATTCTCATTTTTACCCCGACAGGCATGGAAAATAAAAATGTCCTTTATTTTGTATTTTTGTAGTGTAAATACAAGGTTCAGAGATGAGAAAAGTATAAGTCAAGGAGCAAGTGGATAGTTTAGAATACAAGATACTTATTTTATTATATTTCAATTTCTAGCACGGCCAGGGATTTACCAGCAGGTCCACAAGAAGGTGTTAAAATATGAATTCATTCCAAAATTTAATATTAATATTTAGCAAGCAAGTAATATTAGATACAAATATGTACCTGTATTCTTAGATATAAATATATACACTATAATATACTAGATATATTGTTGATAGTATAAAATATATATACACTAGATAAAAATATGTACACATTCTGGAATTCTTATTTTCTTCAAGATGAATTTCTTAAAATAACATGCTTAACCTCTACATGCAAAACGACGCCGCTAGTCGGTTATTTGATATAGATTGTTAACTTCTAACTTTCTTTATGGTTTGATTATTACACTGGGGTTCAAAACATTCCTGGCAGCTAATTTGTTTCCATGATATGATATTTGCGATTCAATATGATGTTCGTAATGAAAGCGGCAGACGGAGAGGGGAGGAGGAAACTCAAGACTCAATTAGTGGCATTTAATCACCGCCGAAGAAACGAGTGGGGGAAGCCTTGGATAATTGGTGGAGTGGTACGTGAGTATTAATAATCATACAGACTCAACACTCAAGTAGGAAGGAGCTTCTTGGGCTCGTCGCAAGTACGCAGAGCGCGCGTCGATCGCTTCCTCTCCACCCTCCACAGAGAAGAGACTCATAGCGAAGAGATTTGAAAACTCATAAGTAGGAAAGGCAGGGAGTGTATAAGATGGAAAGGAATTAACGAGCGGGGGAATTAACAAAGTTTACATTGACTTGCCGGTAAGAAAGTTTGACATGCCCGCTCCGCCTTCGCTCCCTTGATGCAAATTGAATCGGGGAATCTCCTTGGGAGCTTTCGGATGGGAGATTTACGCCATTACGAGTATATCCCTCTTGCTAATGGAGAACGGCGTAATCGCTTGCGACAGTTTACTCTCCATTCCCTCCCAGTTCGTGCTTATTCCGCGGTAATCTGAATCAAATTTGATTGTTTTCGCTCAGATTCGTGGGGCTTCATCTTCCCGGATCACTTGCGGAGTTGACACGTATGAAAAGGACCGACTAAATTCACGACAGATTGATATAAATAATATAATCTATTAATATTTAAGTTTACCCAAGCTATTTTGTTCTTATCCGTCTCGTACACCAGACAAATGCGTTTTTTTAGAACTATGTTGGTACAATAATAATTCGATACAGCTATTGGGAAATAACAATGTTTGTCCAACTTTGATTGAAACGTAGGTGCATAAAACTTACGAAACCTTAACCCTCGAAATAACCTTCAAAATAAACTACAAATAACCTTCGGAAAACCTTCAAATAACCTTTGAAACCTAACGGAA
Organism: Adelphocoris suturalis; assembly: GCA_030762985.1. Classification (NCBI taxonomy): domain Eukaryota; kingdom Metazoa; phylum Arthropoda; class Insecta; order Hemiptera; family Miridae; genus Adelphocoris; species Adelphocoris suturalis. The sequence goes on from CM061047.1 coordinate 18,358,741, forward strand.
TTGTACTCGGTTCCAAGCTGAACCTCTAGTGTTACCGTTCGTTGGGTCACTAGCTGACCCAGCTGACACAGCCCGCCCAACATGTATCAGTCCAAACTCAACCCAAGTGTTATAAATAAATTAAAAATTGATGCGGTAATTATTTTGTTACATCTTCAACTTTGTCCCACTTACCGTTACTGTATAATACAGAACCATCCCGGTCCATGGCTTTCACTCGTAATTTCCTTACTTCGAATCTTCCCAAGTCAGCTTACGTCTTTAATCCATCCTATTCGTTCCCTAGTCAAGCAGTTCGTTGTCAATAGTGGAACACTAAAAAAGGAGCTGCTACTTTTCAGTCGTCCCTTCATAGTTCAACGACCGGGCCAAAGCCCATTCGGCGAATCGCTCTTCTTAGGATTGGTAAATGCTTTCGATGAGGATCTTTCCCCCCAAGTCAGATATCTAATTGACTCATGTTCTAGAAATAATATAACCTGAGACAAACAAAACCAAAATGAGCATCTTTCGAGAGTTGAAAATTTCCACTTTTGATTTGACAATCGGATTATGGGCCGACATAAATTTTGAGCTCAAAATTTGGAATAGTTCGAACAAAACGCCGTTAGAAAGACAGCTGAGTAACGTCATATATGTACAGCGCGGAGCCCCCCCCCCCCCCCCTACCTGTGGGCCCATTGTTTCAGCCACTTATAATCAGCCAATACCCTAAATATTGGACCTTTTAGGAAAGCTCTCGGCAATATTTTTGAGCTACTAGAATAAAATAAATCCTCATTAGGGAGGATTTTTTCCACTTCCCGAAGTAATCACAAATCGCTTCCGCTCATTAAAGTTTAAAATATAACAATTTTGAATGAAATCACTAATATCCATGGAAACAGCCGAAATCATTATTAATAGTTGTACTTTTCGCAGTTTCATGAATTTTCAATTTTATGAAATTTTGTATTTAAGGTTGAAACTAATATGTATACACTAACCTGTACAAAAGTAAGAACTGTTTGGAAACATATCAGAACAACTTTCGATAGGTCTCTTTATGTGTTCGAAATTCATTGTAATAGGAATACCTGTACAAAATTTACTACTGTACGATTTTGAAGAAAAATTCCGGTATTGTGCGGTTTAGGCCCGATAATTCCTTGGTCAGATAATGGTAGCGTCCACGCTTATATGACTTCAACAGTTTTTAACCGATGCAGGTTGCGTCGATACCGGGTCAAAAGTAGCTTCTGCACATGTGCAAGTGTAAAATTCCAATTAAATGCATAAAATATTCGTTTTTCAGTCGATTTTGATTAATTTCTCAGCGATAAAATTGACCTATTCCCTTATGAATTCCATTCCGATTTACTAGATCAAAAACGCTGAGAATTATTACACAAAGGTGTTTCCTTCCAACGTGGATCATTGTTCTATAATTATTTAACCCCGTGATCAGGTTCACACCTTTTCAGTTCCAAGATCCCTCCATTTTACTCTTCATAGTAAATGTTAAAAAAGTAGATATTCAAGGAAAGAATACAGGTTCAGAGGCCGATCAGCTAATCAGTGCGCCTCCGTACCTCGTATTTGTTTCTGAGGAGTGCCTAACGAGCCCCATCTAAATAACAACACCGTGAGTCGATTAGGAAAGAAATTAGTCTCAAGGGTCTAATGTCTTATAGAGTCTGATACGAAAATGTACAATCCGCTACGCATACTTTCCATATAGTTAAATGCTACTGAATCAATTTTCACACTTTCTTCGTTATCCCCCGGTGTAACATTTGATTAACTAGATAATTCTTAACCTCTTTAATAAAGAGGAACTCATGTTATGGATACGAGGATGCTATATGCCGCGCTCAACTTGGCATCATACAGTTTTCTCATTTATTATTTTCTCTTTAATCTCCTCTTTGTTAATTGGATAAAACATCATTCACAAGGATATTCGTTGGTTTCGACTGTGAGATGATCCGGCGTTGATCTCAAGATCACACGACCACAAAGAGGTGCGACTTTCAAAGCGTGCACGAAAGGCAAACGATACGTGTAGTAAACGCATCTTAGGCTCCCAGAGAGCTCACCCTCTTTCTCCGTATTCCGTTCAATTAAATCCCATTCCCTCCCTTTCTTGTTTTAGGAAGCTACAGTTATTGTTTACCCCCACCCCTTCATCATCCTCCTCCTTTCCACCGTCTTCGTCCCGCCGTTGCTCGGGAGGGTGCGTTTTCCTCAAGGCTAAGGTCGATCTCGGGGCTTTGATCTCCGAAAGGAATTATTTCTCCCAAATTAAATCATTGCTCCGGCACAAAAGATATCGCGGGATAAGGGGAGGAAAGACAGAACAATACGGAAGCATTTTTTTCCTCTCGTCTTCCCTCCCTTTATATTCCTGTTCTCTGAAAATCCCTCAAACTCATTGAAATTTATACGTTTTCTCCCTACAACTCCTTTCAGGGTTCCGGCCCGTAATTTGTACGTTTTATTATGCCCAGGGAAAAAAGGGATGGTAGGATTAGGGGTTTGCCTTTGTGATCTGCTCTTTTCTTTCCCTTGCATAATAGGAGTTTTAGAGGTCATTCCGAAAGGATCAGGAAAAATATGGATATTGGTTTCCCTTGTAAGAACGCCTCTTCCCCATCAGGGCGCGGAAAGCGGTGGCTCCGATACTATAAAGAGGGTCATACGTCCCTAGGGTCAACCCTCAATGAGAATATCCATAACCCTGGAAATCGCCCTTGGAAAAGAAGAAAAAAATAATCCTTTAAAATCCGAAGTGGAAAAGGAATAATTACGAGAAATCTGAGACTTGGAAGAGCAAAGACCCTTCTCGAGGAAAAAGGGTTGAAATCGAAAACCCTCCGAGTTTGTTGCCGATCGAAACACAAAGGCACCTGCCGCAGAAGGCGCAGGAAGGGGGAAAGATTTCGGAAGGAAGTTATTTAATAAGGGCTCAGACTTGCACTAATTATTCTCTAATTACTTGGTAATGAAGAGAGTAGAATTTGGGTGAGGGGTGGAGGGGGTAAAAAATCTCTCTGTAACTGACAAGTGCATTTTGTGGAGGGAGCCGTGGCGAAGGCAGGGGGTTGGATATTGGCAGGGGGTGTTCTCAGGGAAGTAAATATTGCATTAGGAAGGGTTGAAAGTGGGTGGAGAGTTTTCAGAAAATGACAGGTAAGGGAAGTGTGTACCTTCATTATCGAAGAAGCCAAGACCACTCGAGAAGCAGATTTTGTTATTTTTGGCGAAGATGAAAACTGAATAACCTTTTTTTTTTTTTTATTATTTTCAAAAATTACCTGACTTTCTATTCGAAAAAGGAAACATTTTTTGAACCCCCTCAAAATTTGTAGGTTTACGTTTCAAGATGCATAGAATCCGAAAATCTAATTTAAAAAAGACCTTTCCAAAGCCGTTTGCCGTCCAAAGTTTTTTTCCATAATTTCTGGACCATAGATTATGAAACTTGAGTTAGAAATCGCGTTCCAGTTGGTCCAAAGATGCGTTAACTACGAGATTTGCGTACCGATAGCTATATTTACGATAACATTTCTTATTTGTTTACCAATTAATTTTGCGCCCTGACCCATATGGTTAAGGTACCTATTGCGGTGACTGAAAACTAAAATTATAAGGTAACTAGCCGCTCGGAATTGAAACCCCCTAGCTGGAATTGAAACCCCCTAGTCGTGGACTGTCGTGGACACGGATTTTCCAGTTTTTCTATCCCCCACCCCCGCAACCACCCCTTACTGAGCAGGAGTTGCGCGCAATTTTGATGTAGCCTGTATTTTTGCCGGAAGTGGCTGGTCATATTATAAAAAGAATCGCGCAAATCGGTCAATCCGTTCAAAGGTTATGAAGGTACCCACATACAGACACTTTACTTTATTAATATATAAAGAAGATTGCGTTATTATGTACCTATGCGATTTTCCTGAAAAAGACTTCTAATCTATTCTTGAAACTGATTTAATTTCTTATTGAATTTTCGAAATAGGAAGTAAATATTAGAATTCTAGGTACTTTAAATGAAGCGATTACAATATCAATTCGATAAGAAGTTGCCAAAATTGAATAATAAGGGAAACATTTTATACTTTTTATAAGTTATTATTACCCAAAGGACGATTTTTTCTGGTGATACTTTCGTGATTTATTTGTCATTTCTGCTACCGGCAGGTGCTGACTGCCACAGCGCTCCCACGTGTTGCCAGAAAAACCTCCCACGTCTTCAATATTATTAATCGAAAAAAGGTTCTACTCAGAAAGACAGAAAACAAATTAAAAAAGTGACTTTCCGAAATGAATTAACTCCAATTCCCAAGCTAACGAGAGATTGGGAGGGAAAACGACGGGATTCGGACCCGATCGAATGCGAGAGCAAATGATAAATTAACGTTACGAGAAGCTTTTCGTTCCGAACAGAGAAAAAAAAAGTTGCTCGTTTATATTCTTTTTATTGTTTTCCTCGATATTTCGCTTTATTAAATCGGGGAGGGACGAGGACGAGCGCCGGGTGTCCTTGACAAATGTCTTTTGCGGGATAACCTCCGGAATCAAACGCTCGTCACAAGTTATTGAGGACCCCCACGGTTCCTGAGGGACAGGTTGGGGAAGTAGGGGAATTGGAAAAGGGGAAGTGAAGGTATGGAGTTGTGTAGAGGTAGAGGAAGAGGGGGGGGGGGTTGGCACGATATCACTTTTACTTTTTTCGGAAACTTGTTCTGGTGTTTTTTTTTTTTTTTCGGTCTACAAGACAATGGGGATTCGTTATTCGGACTACCAAACAGGTTCGGGATCGATCTACACTCCCGTGAAGTAGTAAAGTCAGCATCCATCTCAAGTTGGAGCTTTTAGCTCTAAATACCGCTCCTGGCGTTGGAGACAGTGTTGGGCATAATCTTATCGTCGAATACGATTGTAATCGCGATAATTATTCGTTGATTCTGAGTCAACTGCGATTATATTCGTATTCGTGTAATCGTATTCGTCTGTCGCCGATTACACGAATACAACCCATAAAAATATACAACCCATAAAAATGCGTAGCGATCAATTTCAATAGGGCGTCCCTCCTACAATATGCGAAGCCTTGCTAATATTACCTAGCTTCAGAGGGACGTCCTATTGAAACAGATTTGAGACAAATAGGCTGGGCTCCAATCGTTGAATTCGCTTTAAGGACGTCCCTAGATTATTAGGTAATTAGTATTTATGTTCTAGAAAAATGCCCTATAAATTATACCGCAATTGGTGAAGTAATAACCATTGCGCTTGCTTGTGCGTTTAGTTCTATAAATGCGGTTGTTCCTATAAATTTCATTGCCGTAGGATTATTAGTAGTCTGTGCGCATGCGCGAACATTAATTACTTATTACGCCGGCCTATCAGTCATTTCGACTCGTAGTTTTCTCTACAACTTGTTCTATACGTCCATGGTACAATATGTGAGGAATGTACTGCCCACCCAACTTGGCAGTCGTTTAAAAACTTAGCAATGCCCAGTAGTTGATGTTCATCCAGCGAATTTCCACCCGCCAACCGTTTCTCAGGCCTTTTTTCCCCAACTCCTCTTTCCGAGTTCCTTCTGAATTCCTGAGCGCTCCGCTTTCCTCTTCACTTTTATACTTTCGCGGGAAAAACCTTCCTGAATTTTTAATATGGTTGGAAAAGAAGGGCGGAAAGAAACCCACCTAGACAAAAGACGAGAGCCCTTTTTTCCAATGGTATTTTTTAAGTTTTTCTTTTTCCGCGAGCACAATAAAGGTGGATTTAATATCACTGGTGGACTTGAAAAAAGGAAGCTACGATATGGAGAAAAGGTCTCGGAACCAACTTTGCATATTGCAGAGCCCCGCTAGATTGCTATTGACACAAGGTATAAAGAGACCGTGTTTAAAATGCATAGAGTTTCCGGGAGGGCTTGTAGCTACAGCGCGAAAAAAAGGAATTTCCTCAGAGACCTTCTGCTTTTCATCGTGATGTCTTCAGATGCTCTTTTAAGGCGGGTTTCATCAGCAGCATTGCTGTTCCCAAGCCATCAACACTATTATAAGACAAGAAATAAGAAAATGTTATGCATAACGTCAGAACAGTTTTGTTTTGTTTTGTTTTGTTTCGTTTTAGCCAGAATGGTGAAAATAAGCCGAAAAATTCATCTGCGATTGCGCCAGTCGTAAACCCTACGTTTGCGTCAGTAATTTTTTTTTAGACCTACTTTTGCGCCGTTCCAAAAACTATTTCGCCAGGGCTTCGTTCAGCAATAAACGTCAGAATGTAGTTAGGGTTTTTCTTATAAATTCAATAGTAGCGGTTATAGTTTTTAATCAGTGTAAATTAGTAAACTTACATTTCCCTCTAGATAATGCTGTTTTTGCTTGTTGGAAGCGAGAAGGCCTGTGTTCAAGGCGATGTAGGTTTCGGTCTGGAGGAACTTGAGGGTGAGGGGAATTAAATTGAGCCTTTAAATGGCGGCGGTACGATTCTGGACCGCTTGTCGTCCGAAGTTCGCCTGACGTTGTCGGGTGGGCCCACATTGCTGCTTAGAGTTTTCTGCCAAATATTCAACGAATTTTCCAAACCTTGCATCGGCAGGAGCCAGGATAAGAAGATCCAAAAATGCATACTCTACCTCCTCGGGTGGTAATCAACACAGCCCGAAGAACAGTTTTAAATATTTCCTTTTTTTTATCATTTAATAATGATTAACAGAACTTTTCCATTTGTTTTCGTCCGTCACGAGCGTCACGTCACGGTGGGGTTTTCTATTGATTTTAACGTACAACCAATGCGTTACTAGGGAAGTGTAATTCCCTTAGTTCTCATAGCAGGAAAATAGTTAGCCAGTTTTTGGAATGCTCTCATTTTATCACAGCATCTCATAATCCCTAAGCCTCTGTAGTGTCAAGGAAAGCTGATTTATTACGCTCAGTTATAAACTAATATTACTAAGTAACCATAATGAACTAATAATGTGTAAAATTAATCATTATTAAATGATCTGACTGTAGAACCGTAGGTCTACCGTCCGTTTTTTTATTAAGGTTTGCTGGCGGCCACACCGAAAATGCGCGGCAAATTAACTCATTTTTCAGCTCCCGACCATGGTTTTTCTTGTTCCTTTTTTACTAACTAAAAAGCAGGCATCATGTGATTTTACTGTGTGTGTGCGTTTCATAGCATAAAAAGCTTCAGACTAGTCAGGTTTGGAGCTTAAAATCAACCATATCTCACTTATTTTCATGCGTTTTTGTGAGGGGGGGGGGGGGGGGGGGGGACAGCTTCAGGATGATGAGCGCTCGAATGTAAGTGTACAGGTATTACTAACATCGGTATTTTTGGAGTTAATATTGCAAATCGAGGTATGATTACGTTGAAATTATAACTGACTACTTCTATCAAGAAGAGTTAATTTCTTTTTATAGGGGGCAGAATCATTTATTACTACGAAGGTATGAAAACGAGAATTAACGCAGAGAAATTCAGCGATAGAGAAACACGTCAGAAACCCCTTTCGAAATGAAGCTCTGATCACCGGTACATCAAAGGCCGACGGATATATGGCATTTAATGAAGAGGTAATTGCTTTGGAAAAGGAGAACTCAGTGGTGGGGGAAGGGCGGCATTATCCTTACAATTTGGGGGCGACAAGTGTTTGTGACGCGCTAATGCCCACGAGACGGATTCCCGCTCAGCTCATTGAGAACTCATCCTAATTCGGTTCTCTTGTTGCCTTGATGAGTAATTTTGCTTTTCATGGAATCATCTTTTGCCTGTCTGACTCCAAGCTCCCCTTAATTGCTCCTTGGCCCGCGCCCCTGAACTCTCATACAGAAGGGTTATCCAAACCCATCTTTGTATTTGAAAATACCTACTCGTCATTTCCTTCCCTTCTTTCTCCCTTTCGCCCTCCTCAATCAGCTCCAGTATTCTTCGTTCTGCGTCATCTTTCAATCGCAATTATTATTCGTCTTTTCCCCAGTTTATAGGTAGATGAACCCACGTATCTTCATGGTATGAAATTCAAAGGGTTATTCCCATTAGTAGACAAAATAAAATGATCATTTGCATTCCATTACAACAGGAAACAATACCGTTTCGACGGCGTGGGGATGATTATCAAATTTTGATCTAAAAATGTTGGAACCGTTGCAATAGCTTCATTTTCTACGAAAATTCGCTAAAACATTAGGTTTGGTTTGAAGTGCCCAAAAACGAATTGACAAACTGGAATAGTTAACAACAAACTTCTGCTGGACAGCGCTCAAGATTAAAAGCTCAATTCATTCATTCCTTCCCCTAATCTTGTACGAAGAAGAAGGAAACAGTATATTATTAGTAGCTATGTTCATAGTTTTCAACAGTAGTAACTGTTACAATGAACAATGCAACATGGTTTTCATTTTTTCAACCGTCTGTCGAGAGTGTAAGTGATAAATAGGTATATCATGTGTGATAATGCGGGGATGAGAAATAAAAGTCAAAAAGTTGTTGAACAAAAAGTTTTTGAAAAAAAAAAAACACACACACACGAACATAAGCACGGACAAATATATATTGTAAAGAAAAATCGCAAGCCCGAATTTCAAATTACATATCATGCAGATCACAACACCAGTTGTCGACCTGTTGCAACCTATAAATAAAACTCATGTATTTGAAGGTTACTGCTTTTTGGGGCGAATAAATTGGAATTGTGTCAAAAATTAAATTCACCTATCATCATTTTTCCGTATCGCCACGATAAATTGAAGCATACGACCAACTGAGGCCAGCCATCTCTATTTTTCAAAAAAGCCCAACTGAAAGCCACCAACCAAAATTCAGACATGACGGGACATGAGCAGAAATAGTGGTAGAGATCTTCACGAGCATGTCTATTTCAGAAGGAGCAATCTCAAATCGATCTGTCACATAAGGCTTGGTATTAAGGTACAGCAGCTCCCCCCGCAGCTTGAATAACAAACGGCTAACCATAGATGTCCACACTGTTGACCCTGATCAAACTAGTCGATTTGATCAGAGAGTTCAGCATTCTGTACAAGGTAAAACGATCTGATTTCTCACACCTTCGCCAAGTTGTCCCAGTGCTTTGCCCAAGATATATTCCTCCCTACCTATTCCTTAGCCACAATTTTTGGGAGTCTATTGACTGACATCCCAGACACTTTCACGAGGTACTTTGAGTGTAATTTTTATGTATGAGTTTCTATTGGACCTCAAAAGGTGTAGTACGGAGTTAAATTATACATATGTTGATCTCGTATGCCTCCATAAAGAAATTTTATAAGAGCTGGTGTCCGCTTTTGAGGTCAAAAATTTATAGTCACTTTGCTCCTCCCTTTCTCATTAGTCCGTCCATTTCTCCCTAACTCTCATCCCAGTAAAAACATTCGTTCGCCGATCGAAACCGACTGATCAAGGTCATACCCAGTCATCACGCACGTTATAACCTCAGCTTGGGAGAACCCAATCCATTAAACCAAAAGAAATAATGGTTCGAAAGATTCCGACCGAGTTAGATAATTCTTTATAGGCAAGCCTTCGAAATCGATAGGGGCTTTTCAATTCGTCAAATCGAATATGGGGCGTTACGGACTCAACTCAGTGGAATCCCTCTGAATGCAATGGAAAACATTTTTACTCTAGGCAAAAATTAAAACCCTCCGTTCCCCATTATAGACAATCACTCGTCCGCACGCCATTCGGTTTTATTCGTTCTTTTCGACAGTAGTGATTTATGCCGCGGGCAGAAATACCTAATTATTTAGTGCGAATCGTAATTTCGTCGGGACTACGAATATCACGAAACGGAGATCTAGAGATAGGTATTGTTTCTTTGCGTTCATTTTCTCAACCCGTTCGGAATCACATGCCAATTTATTTGGTCAGTCATCGCTGTAGTTATTACTTATAAATGCTCGAGCTCACGAAAGAAATAATGTGCCATTTCATTCGACGAAACTTAATTTCAGGCAAATTGCAGTACAGGCGAGGGTCGGCCTAACCATGGAAATCCAACTGAAATGATACTAAATTGGATATAAACACGTTTACCGAGTTCGACCTCAGTTTCTAAAGTCTTCAATGGATGATAGCTAACTTGATTGTTATAACAAATCAAATTTACGCCTTCGGTTATGAAAAACAAAAAATTTTAAGGTATTCACCCCCGGTATTGGAAATGTTTCAACCTAAGTTGAAAGATTTCATAGATACAATCATACTATAGAAGTATCCCACCAGTGGATATAATTTGATGAAGAGGATACATTTAATAGACAAACGCAGGTACTTATATCAAAAACTTTCTCATTAGATAGGATAATAGGATGTCTGGTCTTTAATTCACTTGAAAATAATCAACGCAATATTCCACCGAATGGTCCAATCTTATGCCAGGTGAATGTCCATCAATCAATACAAATTAATTTGAAATCCCCATACAAAATGGAGCTGACAATATAATCTGATAACTATTCATTCGCTCGAATTTGATAAACACTGATATTGATTTGATTGCCAGGATTCTAACTGATATGATGGTATTTTGAAGATCCTTATTGCTTTCCCAATGCTTCATTTCACAGTCTTTCCGAATTATCAAGTTTCAGTCAAATTGGCAAAATCGATGTTCGATCCTTCTAAATTCCTACGATATAATTACCTTCAACGGCGTTCAGTATTTTCAACTACTCACACGATAGATCTGCTACTATGCTCGTCGCGCAAGTGAGTTTGTGATGTAGTACCTATTCCTTTTTTACTTGTACTTTGCTAGATCAATGGTATTTTAGCCCCATTTATTATCGATTGATATTGTATCGAACTACGCTCGGGTTTGTCTTTCAATGAATAAGTTAACTAGGTATATTTTTATATTTATTTTTCATTATTATTTATATATATATTTTTTCCCCCAATAATACCGTAACTTAGAATTATACCACATGTAAAATGAAGCTATATTGAACAATATGTTATGAATCGAAATTGCTTCAAGATAAATTAACTTGGGACTATACTACGGATATTTATCCGTAGTGTGAGTGTAGTAAAAATGAGAAACTCCGTCGGTCAAATTTCGGTATGTAAGTCCTCAAAAAACAATTACCATCTCAATTCTTATCCAGGAAATGCACAGCTCTGGATCTGAGTTATTGGGAAATTATACTTCACCATCTTTTCAGAACTAAGCGATACAGAAATACGAAATAGATGGCGAGGAATTTTAAATTTTATGTCCACTCAAAAGAAAAACAAGACCGCCCCTTAGGAACACCTGATGGATGCGTATAATATTGAAATGGAAGTCCTTTTAAAACAAGGGGAGCATAAGAAAAGTGACGTGAAAAAAAAGGCGCCACTAAAAGCGAATTGCGTTTTTGAGAAACGACGTTTTTCCCACCCCCTTCGCGTAGTTCTTTTTTCATCCACAAGTGGCGGGGGTGTATCAAAAGATGAATCGTCATTTGTCACCGAAACCCCCTCGCCCCATAATACTACGGTAATCATGTTTGGGACACTCGTAAGGGAAACGCAGCTGCTACGACACGACTTACGGAATCCGTTTTCCCGACCTTTGAAAAAGTCGCATTAAAAAGAGACGTTGTCGAGTAAGAAGGTTATAAGAAGGTCATCTTCTCATTATTCCATCTCGTCTCCCTCCCTTATTTCTTTTCTGTGTTTCCCCCTTTACGACTCCTGCCATTTCAACCTTGAGATTTGATGACTCGGGAGTGCCTTTGGTGAAAACTCTCCCTTGAGTCTGTTTAATACAGTTTTTTTCTTTTCTTATCGCCGAGTCACCTAATTTTCAAAATCCAGCAGCTTTACGGGTGTAACAAGGCACCGAGAGACCATTGAGAAAGTGAAAAATTGTCTCATCATGAAGTGCAATTCTTTCTTCAAACTCCATGACGAACCGCAGAATCGAAAAAGATACTAAAATTGAACTGGAAGATAAAAACACCTGTAACAGATTAAGGGTACCTGGTTCTGGGCATCTAGGGATGAAATCCGCACAATAATTAACAGAGGAGAGGTGTGACAGCCCCTTCCCCGACAAGTGCATTATGTGCTGTGTTCAGGGAATCTCCTTCCCCATCAAACGAGTGAGGCTATATCCCCAATCGCAGCAGTTCGAGAACGCGAGAAGAAGCGGCGTTTAACCCAACGCTGAGGGAAAGGTAGACGCGCTCTTTTGGAAATGACGGGTACTGTCGCACACCTCAAAAACAATCTAAATTAATAAAATCGTAAGTATGTCTGTCCGTACATTGATTCGAATCATGGAATTTAACGTTTCTTTTCCGTTTCATGCTATTTATACACGATTGGTAACATTTTCTCAATTTTCCTCTGTCTGTCTGTCCGTATGTTTGTCCGCTTTCCACGGACAGGGGTCATAGTACAACTGATATGAGTGGGAATGTCTGTATCAGTCCAAGTTAACACGTATGCTATTTGAAGTTTCTAAAATTTGAGCCAGAGGAGGTGTTTTAGGGGAGGAGGAGGGGGTGGAATGGGGTATCTTGGACACCATTGAACGAATTGGTGATCTGATTGGGCGAATATGAAAATTCAAATTACGGGCCGTCCTAAAGACATGAAACATGTCAAAATCAACTCGACCCTTGCTATATTGGCAGAAATATAACCTATTTAAACAACGAAGATTGATAATCTTTTTTTTTTTATCCAATAAAATTACGCCAATTGAAAAGTAATATTTTATTTCTATAATCAATCTAATGAACTTGCCTCCAAAAATGAAAACTTCTTAGCATAATCAATGCACATGACTGAAGGGGTAGAAAACACAACAGATTATCCTTTTTGTTATTGCAGTATACGTGTTTCAGATTTTCAGGTGAGATAGGTGTTATTATGAACTCATTCGAACTTCTACAATCTTCTTTGTTACGATAAATATCATCTCTTCGTTAACCTATTGCTTGTTGGAAGATTCCAACTCGCAAATAGAATGGATCATAAGAGATCAAATGTTGGGCCAAGCGAAAACGGTGATTGATTCAGTAACAGTACGTATGTTTTTCACCTTAAGAACATTCGAAATTATACCCATTAGACCCTGATGTGCTAAAAAGGCAAATTACATGGAACTCGATATCGTGACCAGGGAATTTCATTGATTCGATTGTCGGCGTGTATATTAAAGGGGTTGCGTTACCAATCTTCATCAAGACGTCGTACGGTGCATTCTTTCAGAAGATTGCGAATAGTGGGACAGCTCACAACAATAGTTAGGTAAACTAGTTGGCAAATTATATTTTCCGGAATCATTCAATATGACTAAAAATTTTTAATTAATTGAAGCTGAGAAAAACTACCTATCTAAAATTATGGTAGGTATGTGGAAAACTGAGGTCATTGAAACAATTTATTGGGTCATAGGAACGCTCGCATTTACCTGAGAGAGGGAGAAATATTCACACTCACGTTGACGTTTACTCGTCTGTCGAATGACAATTATACTAAATGTAGGCACCCAGGACAGTAATTTGGAAAATTGGATGCCATTGGCGGTAAATATCAATATTTTATTCATATTCCATGCTGTTTGAAACGTTTCCCCTCGTCAGCCTTTACTCCTAAAAATATTGTTTTGCATTGCCGAAGTTGCACACTGCAAATTGACTTTATTAACTGAATTTACATTAGTAGGGGTTGAGGGGAGGAAAACTATTGGCTGTTCCTACTGAAACACAACTGTGATGAACTACTGTAAGAAACGTATGTACATACATACGTCATATGAAGTTATTGATTACAGATTTAGATCGACACTTTCCCCGAAAAAAAGAAGGTTTTAAACATATCCATAATAGTCTCCTCGAAACTACACGGTATCTACCACCAACAACACTGTTGATATACTGACGGAGAAAGATAGCTATACTTGAGACAGTTGGCTTGCGTGACCAAAAACTAGAACAAGCGGGATGTATGTAGGCAAGATCGATATCTGGGATCGATAGTAAACATTGCGATGAAGGCCGGCTCTTTTATCTTGACATCTGAGCACACAGAACAGAATCCGTTCTTTTGTCTTTCACCCACGCGGTTCGGACATCCCGATTAGTTTGATTAAGCGATTAGGTATCAGAACCGAGTCGTATGAAATGTTCTTTGGCAACGCAACAACGTCTCAGCCAGCACGTACTCGTACAATTCAATGCAGAAACCCCTATCAACTGTGATTTCTGAACCGACTGCTAGGTGGTCCATCTAACGACAAACATTTTAAACTATATTGAAAATGAGCATAAGGGACTTTTTCTAGGAGCTATTCTGATATAAAAAACGGACAATGTCAGATCGAATTCGACGGTTTGGTTATCATCAGTAACAAACAATAACTGAACATACGTTAGAAAGAACATAGTTTATATAGTCACAGGTGGGGGGAGATTGATCAAACGTATACAATGTGGAGGGTATTATAGCTAATCGGATACAATGACGGGAAGAGAGAGGAATACTCAATAACAAGGGGTTAATTCCAAGCTTAATAGAAACGGATCAATCAATGGTGAAATGTACTGAGGCAAATCCTCATTTAAACATTTTTTACAATTTCGAAGTTCTCCAGTACATCCAACATACCACCTTTAGGACAAAACTAAAGAATTTCTACAAACTGTCTATTTGCCTAATCAAAATCGTAACTATGATTGGATTCCCTAAGATGATAGGCAAGTTCAGATTTACCTATATTTTCGGTGGAATCCTTTTTATGTTCGTCTATTCTTTCCTTGAATCACCTACCAGCTTGACCAGCATACTCACGTCCGCAAGAACATTTTGATAATTGATAAATCCCACTTTTATCCTGAACACTGATTTTGTCTTTAACGGACCCTAGTAAATCTTTAAGACTATTTTTATCTTCAAAACTCACTTTGTAACCCTTAGATGATAGAAATTTACCTACTTCATCAGAAATTTTCCAATAATAAGGTATATTTAATCCATTGTTTCTCTTCCAAAGTTGCATCTTCCTAGTTGAATTGGAGACTTTGTCCCTACTCTTTTTCCTCAAAACCTTATCCCATATGGTATCAACGAGATCTCCCCCGTATCAATTACTTGCTGGTATGTTTTTAATAATTGACTTTTCTTTCGATAAATTTGGTTCACTCATTGGAATAGATAGATCTATTCTGAACTATACATCACTAGCCGGTTACCCCTGCGCTGCACAGACCCACAAGTACGGGTTAGTAGGTGATTAGACAGCTGAAATAGCCATATCCATACTGTACTATGTTATCACATCGTCTTGGGAAGAACAGGAGACCGAGCTGATCTGTTTGCCTCCCAATTCTTTCAGCGCTTTACTCTTACTTTAGTATGCGCTTTACTATTCTATGAACTGGATAGAGCAGTCAGCAAAATTTAGAAGAGAAAGAAGACAGGCGGCGCACATAAAACTGTAGGTACGGAACAAAACTCAGCTGATCACCATTGCAGTATAGCCTAAAAACATTCCAGGAACTTTCTAATAATTTCGAGTAAAACCGCATTAAAATCCGTTGAGAAGTTTCGCCAGCAACATGGAAGGAACAAAACAACATTCTTGTTTACTTAATAGAAAAGGGAGTATAATTTTTGTAGATGTGCAGTTAAGTAAGCGCGAAAATTTTGTTTGCCACTTTTATCACAATACCTGACAAACACCTGTATCAATTAACTTTGAATTGACTATAAATATAAAAATATGCAGTTCAATAACATTACTGAAGTGCATTATTGTTGTGCATTGCCTCAGTTGTGTAAGTCAAAATACCCATAACTGACACTAAGTTATCCCAATAAATACATTAAAAACTGCCTTTAATACATGCTTCCGTGATTGAAAGATCTGACCTATGGACTTATTTTATCATGCTGCATGCAAGACACACGTGAACGAATATTTAGTAATTCATGCAGACGTAAAGCGCATTCCAATTCTCATCATACCAGTGATTAGACAAGAGTAGTCTTTTTCGAAATAGAATTTCATTTTATGTGTTACTTATTAAAATATATCATTAAGAGGATGTTATTGCATTTATTTACTGTTACTTGTACTACGTTTTTTCCAACCCCAAGGTGATTATTTAGACGTCTAAAAGATTGGGAAGTGAGGATCATCAAAACAACCCCCATATCAGATATATTCTTCAAAAAATGTCAAAACTGACTACAATTGTTGACCTACCAAGGGTTAAAATTCAAAATCGATTTTTGTCATTTACCTTTCTAAGTGCTTGACGATGTCCTCATAAGCCGCCCTGCAGTTCTCCCAAATACCGGACCTGCGCCACAAAACGTAAAAATTCAGAAATCTATCGAAATTCTTCCTCTTCAATAAGCTCAAACGTTCTAATCAATTGAATAAACAATCCAATTACTAATTCATGTAATTAAGCCAATTATTTTGAAAAAGAATGTAAATAAATTCTTGAACGAATAGTTCTATTACTGCCAATGAAGGCGAAATCGCACTAATACATTCTACTGGCACGGAAAAGTGCCAAATTTTTTGTTTTTAAAACTAGATATCAAAGTCGGAGAAATTAAATTGTGAAGCATTTTTGCCTGGGAGATGCTGCATGGCGGCCGTATCGTCTCCATACCATATAATATGCAGACATAATTATACGATCACAGAGGCATACAACCACCAAGAGATTAAAAAATATATATATACGTGAAAAACATAGGAGAAATAACTTGAAATAAATCAATAGGAATATAGAATATATAGAAATATACAATGAATAAATTGCATTTTTGGAGTTTGTCCCAACTAATTTGCTTAGATAATTGTATACTCAATTCACTTAAATGGATTTTTACATCACAAGTGAAGCAGTTTTCCTCTTTGGGGGAAGGACATGCATCCGTACAGCAGAGCAGCTGTTTTTGGTATCCAGGAAAAATCCTAGCCTGTTTTTGGCAGCTTCACACCTTTAGGAATAGTACATGCTACTGTACAGCAGTGCAGCTGTTTTTGGCCCTTCAGGAAGTGTCCTAGCTCTAGATTAACTTGTTGGCTGTTTATTCCTTCAGGAAAAGTAAGTACTTCAGTACACCTGACCAGCTAGTCCCCCTCCCCCCATCAGGAAGAGTAATCTCTCTCTTTCAGCTGTGCGGCAGTTATTTGCCCATCAGGGGGGTTTCAGAGCACAGCAGTTTAGCTGTTTAATACTCCTTAAACTATACGCTCCTGAGAAACCATTTTTTTTTTTTTTTTTTGTGAGGGAAATAACTTAGGTACCTACTTGAGATGCTACAGCATAGCTGTCTGGCTTTTTTACCCCTTCAGAGAAATTACTCACTCCGATTCAGCAGTGTAGCTGTTTTTTGCCATTAAGGGTACTTGCTCCAGTAAAAGTGTGTAGTTGTGTTAGCCTTTCAGGGAGAGAACTTGCTCCTGTACAGCTGTGGAGCTATTCTCTGCCATCAGATAAAATAGGTGCTTTATCCATCTTTTCTGTTTCGCGTCTTTTGAGAAAGAACTCGCTACTGCACAGAAGGGCAGTTGGTTTTTGCAATTCAGCGAAAGCTCTTCCTCTATGGACCAATTTTCCGTGTATCGTCTATGGTACCTTCAAAATTGTTGATTTACGTCTAAAGGGAAAATTTCAGGTAAATTTTGTTTAAATTAATATCAGCAAGTAGTTTAAAAATCACTCTTAACAGACATGTAGCCATGTATACTACTACTATCACTGGGCCACATCAATTGATTTCCATTTACACGGCTTACAAGATACATGAAGGCTGTAGGCGTGCCTTAGGCAATATACATGAAACGTTTTCAATTATTCTTCAATACTCGAATAATTGAATAGATATACCTAGTGTTATTATTATTAGTTTTTTTCAAATTTAATGTTCAAACTCAAGCTTATTTGTGGTTAACTTATCTGTACATCTTTATTTTAGTTAGAAGGAAAATAAAAAAGTTGAATTGAAATCTATAAACAAGTGGGGTTTTAATAAAACTGGATAAGCTAAAAAGTGGAGTGCAACATTAAAACATAGATATACAAGTTGGTACAAAAATAGGAAATGGTTCCGGTGCATGCAATAAAGCTCAAACGTAGAAGTATTGAAAGTAAAACCAGAAAACATTTAAAATTACTGTGGTTACGCACCAAAACTATCACGCTTTTCTTCAACAACTAATTTTTATATTTCAATTAAATTTATTTAGGTAGGTACATTATTGCTGTGTTTGTTTGGACCATTTATGTTGATTTAAGACCAGTTATAAAAAAATCGTAAAACTAGATTAAAAAAACATAACTAAAATAAATTATTCATCTTCTCTAAACTCAGTGAACCTTTCATATTCCGAATATTAAAATAACAAACGAAGACCCGTTAGAACTAAATTTCTACTTTTGTTGATGTCTCCAGACTCAACGAAGAGTCTAAAGTAAACAATTTGACTGGGAGTCGGGTGAGCAATATAAATGTAAATATTTTTGGCGTTAGTGATTCATTGGCACATTTTTTGAAATTTTACCAATTAAGTGTACCTTCTCAAAAAGTGCTGGCCAACGAACTCAAAGTTCGACTTTTTGACGCAAGAACGGAATTCGTGTCTCAATCTTGAGGAAAGTTATTGTCTGGAATGACGCCTATGTAATATATATATATATATATATATATATATATATATATATATATTTATCAGAGAGCCAAAAAACGCGGATTTAAATGAAGAAATTTTTCGAAAATTTTTGTTTTAAATATATACTTGCAAAAGTTTCGTTTTGTACAAAATTGGCTAAAACATGAGTCAAAACTACTTCAAAATTTTCTCGATCAATAAAATTAACGAGTTGTTATGGCGGAAAGCCTCTGAATCTGGACGGAAAGGGAATATTACCCAAACCATAAATCTCTGTTTTCCAGACGCGGTACGCCCTTCAGAATATTTCTACGGTTACCCGCTGTTCAGGAGACGCTCGGTGAAAAGCCCCCAGGAGGGGAAAACGGCAAACGAACCAGCCAATTAATGAAGGATTAAAATTATTTATCATGAATTACCAAACATCTTCTCCCCTTTTCATGCGGTACGGGCGCCTGCTATTCCAATTTCCCAATTACTCTTCCAAATGAGCCCTCAGCAATACGATGGAATAATTATTATTTATTCTTGAGATGTGTTCATTATTCGTACTTAATTATCATTCACGAACACCGAGCAGTAAAGTTATATTATATTTGTTTCCGCTGCGTGAGCTGAGCAGGTTGAGTTCGGAGTTCTGAACTCGGCTGTTCAGATCAGATGGCAGTACTTCGAGGACATGTTTGGGGCAGTAACGTACGGATGGTGTGTTCGGAAAAGCAGTTCTGAACCGTTCGTAACTGGCCACGCCCACCGTAGGCTGTTCGGACAACACGAGAACAAGTTCTGGAAGATTTCGAACTAGCATTGCGTTGTTCGGGCTTAGTACCTCGTTACCGTTCTAAACATGTTCTGTTGACGATGAAGTACTGGTTATATTCCTTTTACGCAAAGAGTCTGAGATGGATATAACATTGAAAAAGAAGTCCTGGGATTTACGACTAGCTCATTGGACGATACCTCATCAATATTTAAAAGTACTGTCCGCGTTGAAATTACCGACAATCCCTGTAAACAGAGTCCTACTTTCAGGATCCAGGGACTGCAAGAAAATTCTGTGAAAGATGTAGCCCTATTCGTAGAATATTTGAGACACCTGGTAAGAGTACTTGTGGTATGTCTTCAGATATTTTTAGTTCGAATCCAGAGTAATGGCCAATTTCTTTTACACAAAGAATCTGTTTTTGACACAAGACTGAAAAAGTAAGTTTGGAATGTCTTCCTGGAGATTATGTAGCTCTTTATACGATACCTCATCAATATTAAATACGTCATTCCTGCTTTTTATTTTCTTATTTTTTTCTTTTCAATCAAAAGACTTTTTTTTCTCCCATTAATTCCCAGTTCGATCTCCCTTACAGTGCGTTTCCCTCCGTCCAGACGAAAAATAAACAGTTTCCAAAGATTGTCAAAGGGCCTTATTATCCTCCGGGTCTGTGCCACCTTGATTGGAGTCAGCTGAGCTAGGAAGGGGGAGCCCCAGAGCTACTCTGCGAGGGTGGCATAAAACCCCAAACAGAAACATCTTTGATAACTTCAATCTTAATTCATCATCCCTTCCCTCCATCGCTAAATGAAAAGCTACGAAGATGAAGAAGAAAAAAAAACTGAATTAAATTAACTGCGGAGTTCTTATTCAAGGCCCTAAAGAATTCCATGGAGGTTAAAAAAAAAAAAAAAAAAAAAAATGTTTTAAGAAAAGAACGTTAGGTTCATAATTAACTTCATTTCCGATTCGTTAAAATTGACTTCGAAGGTCCTTTTACATGCCAACCTAACCTCACTTCCAAAATTGAAGGATACTACATAAATATAAAAAATATAGTAGTTTATTACTTTTTGGTTTACCTATTATTTTCAATAATAAACCTTTGCAATCGTATAGGAAAATATAATAATTTCTCTCAAACTTTGTCGCTTTACGTTTCAAGGTGAACTTTTTAATGAAGTACTGATCCCAAAAGACCGCACAGTTCGCTATCTTGGGCTTCACCTGGACAGCAAGCTTACATGGGATGACCACGTAAAATATCCGGTCTCAAAATTTCTTCAACGAATCGGGCAATCAAAACCACTACTTGGACATCGATCACCAGTTTGCCTCAGCACAAAAACAATAATATTCCTTTCACTCATCAAACCAATTTGGTCGTACGCTTACGGTTTGTGGGGGATGGCGGCGGCATCTGAAATAAACAAAATACAGGACACTCAAAACCACATGCTGAGGCTCATTACTGCGGCTCCGTGGGATGTACGAAATTCAACGCTCCGCAATGATTTAGACATACCCACCGTACAAGAAGTGATCAAAAGGACCTACAGTGCTCTCCACACCCGAATGATGGATAATCCTAATCCCTTAATTTCACAATAGGTAGCTAATCCTCCAACTACGAGTATACCGAATAGACGCAGACTGAAGAGGAAGCGACCACAAGATGATCTCATTACATAAAGTCAAGCACTGTGTTTTGTGCTAAAGACTGGTACAGGATAACCACTGGGTTGTAACTGAACTACAAGTTTCATGTGAATTAGATATGTACTTATATTCTAGCATATTCTTATTGCTATCAAAAGTGTAATGTTGATTTTTCAAACAATAAAGTTTACTGTGGTAAAAAAAAAAAAAAACTATTTTTCGGGTAATTAAATTCAAGAAGTGTTTGTGAATCGGGTGAAATGCCCTTGAATAAATAAATAACATGTTAAGGTACTATTGTTGGTTTGTTATCTTTTCTCCAATTAAAACTGTTAGCGTATGGTTAATCCGTGCCGGAAATAATGTTATATTGATTCAGCAACGTCTTATAATCTGATTTAGATAAAATTTTGGATCATAAGGTTCGGCTGTAAGTCAATGGGGAAAGGTTACAGCTAAAATATGCTCGGTATAAACTTTAGAAAGTATTTGATGTTGAGTAGAATGAGCTTTGACAGACAGAAATCGGACCAATATTAACGTCACTAGGTGATTTTGAAGGGCAAAAGTCTACATGGGAGGAGGAGAGAGAGAACTGGGCCAAAATTAGCCCGATTTTCAATTATTTGAAATTCGCCTATTTCAAGAGATAATGAAAAGTTTTGGAATCGAATCGTTTTTTTTCCCCATGTTCAATAACTTTGCTACTTATAAATATTCATCTTTATGGGGCCACCATTTTGAATTCCACCAATTTTGAGATGGGAGACAAAGATTTTCTCATTCAGAATGAACTAAATTTTCAAAATCGAATCTCAAACCTTATCCTCAAATGCCTACCTATTTTCGGCCCAGGTCATCACATTTATCCAATGAATAAGAGGGATTTATCTGAAGGATAGCTTTATCCTCTAGATAACACAATAGGGGGTGTTTATCCATCCCTAGTTAAACCCTATCTGGCGTTTTAATTTATCTGGTCCCTGGACGGCTGGATAACAATTGTAACTGGAGGTTAATGAGATATCTAGACCTTTCTAACCTCGAGCAAGTTTATTGATTTACAAAAATCTTATTTGAATCTCAAGTTTGATTGTCTTTATTTTTGTACCTTCCAATGGATATATTTGGGGATTTGTCTTCAAATAGTAACGGCGAAGATTCTATCGTAGCATCACTTCGTTTCCACTTGGGCAACACACCTCTGTATTCCAGGCAGAAATTGTGGCAATCGAGGCAGCAGCTGCGGAGAGTCTTAGGAGGGGGCATAAAAAAGCCCACGTCCGCATCCTTTCTGACAGTCAAGCGTCGATAAAAGCACTAACGGCTCCAACCATCTCGTCCCGAGTGGTATGGTGCTGCATGCGAACCCTCAACAACCTAGCCAAACACAACCGGGTTCGCCTGGAGTGGGTGCCGGGGCATAGAGGCATTATTGGTAACGAAAAGGCTGACGAGCTCGCGAGAAGGGGCTCCCAAACCCCATTTGTAGGGCCTGAACCAGCAGTCGGTTTACCAAAAACCACCTTCAGAAAAACCATCAACACGTGGGTCAACCAACAAACCGCTAAAAGATGGGTCAATATTGAAGGACACACCCACAGTAAACTTATGGTGGCTGAACTCAACACCAAAATTACTGAGGGGCTACTTAGGAAAAACCGTAGGGAACTAAAAACACTGGTTAGCCTCATAACCGGTTTTGCACCCCTACGATTTCACCTACATCGCATAGGGGTCACACAAAACTCAACCCTGTGCAGACTATGTGAGGAGACTGACAAAACGGCATCCCACATAATCTTCGAGTGGCCTGCACTCACCCATCACAGAATTGAGATCTTTGGGGCCCAAACCCCGATGAGCTCCATTCCGAGCGAACAATTAATCAAGAGCCTACCACCCCTTATCAGGGGGCTGAGTCTCCTTGATTAAACAAAAAACTCTCAGGAAAGTACAATAAGCCAACAGGCTTCCGTGCTGGGGGCTCAAAACCCCCGCCCTGAGAGTTTTTCTCTACATCTACATCATCTACATCTATCGTAGCATAATTCGCTGAATGTAAAAGAAGACCGTATATACCTAGTAACCCCGTGCAGATCACCTACTAATATGAGACGAATGCGTATTTTTATTGCGGTTTCGGTTGGACAAAGATAGCATTCTCTACATTCTAACATATAAGTCGAAGATGAAATTAAGTCCACAACTTACTGATCAAAATAATTCATTCATAATTCAGGTTGCAATATCGCAATTCGTGTACGTGTTTCTCACTCTAGAAATGAAGCAAATGGCAAAAATATGGTGGTTTCTTATTTCCCGAGCTTTATAGCATGATGGATACTGTTGTGTTTGGACGTCAGAAACGGTTTTTTTAATAGTCGATCCATGAAGAAAATTTAGCTCCTACTCTACTCTGTGGTGGCTCTATGTGTAAATCGCGCTTACTTAGTCGCCTACGGACACCAATGAGGATGCTAATGGCGCTATCTGCCAGATAGAATTCATCTGAGGGATAATTTTATCCGCCAGGTTATTCGCCATTGATAAACGACTCACATTCTTTATCTGGAGTATAGCGCTACACTCAGTATAGCTATCCTTCACTTAATGTATATAAAGTCCAAGTGGAAATCGCGGGCTCCAGCTGTCAATTCTTCAACCGAAAGGATCGATATATCCGGCGGGGCGGGACCTCATTATCGGCGGATATGCAAAGCGAGAAAACATCAAACGGACTCGATCGCTAATTAAAATGCAAATAATTTCGGTACCCCCGAGGGCCGTCGGTTCTACGCAGGTCGTGGGTGGGAGCGGATGACGTTTGAATTCAAATCAGCTTTTCCCTTTAACCCTTTGGGTGGTTTACCTGCCCAAAATGGCGGACCCGGCGCACAAAGACGGGGACCTTCGCCCGTCCCTTTGATCACCAACACTTGAAATCCCCGTGATATATTATTCATGTACTTTTTTGTACAACGTTTATGTGACATTGTGACGTATTTGATTCCAATCTGAACATGTGCAGTGAGAGATAGAGTAGGGAGCATCAAACGATGTATTCTCGCAGCCTTTCTATAAAGCTGACACTTTTGTAATAATACGGGTTGTGTTTGATATTCTCACGTATTTGCCTATGTCAAGTGCCTCTTGTCAACCAGTTACTTTCAATGGCCATTCAAATGTCTCTACATTGATTCGAACTCTCTCATACAGAAAGATTAAATCTCGACCTTGTTGCTTACATTTCCAAATCAGATTGTTATCACTAGATACACTACTCACTCGACCTTTCAGAAACATACAGACCAAGTCAGAGAACACTGTAAAAATGATATGTAGATATATAGATAAGTATCCTACTACCAAAGTTTCACAAAACTAATTCCAACAAACACCAAACAAATAAAAGGACACTGAGGGGCTGATTTCGACATGGTCATGAAAATGCCATCAAATGCCTTGTTGAAAATGCCACCATTGTGATTACATTCGCACATGGCAAGGGGACGCTATACGCAAAAAATCTTATCAGAAAACCAGAAAGAGATTAAAAACAATTTTATTTGTCAACGCGGGAAGATATTGCGAATACCACCATATGATGGCATTCACATGGTCTCGGGGACGCTGTTTTTCAAAAAATCTTATTCGTTCAAGTATGTTCAACTTTATGATAAAACAGTTTTACTAATTGATTTTTAATTGCTGAATATAATTTCATGTTACTAGGTGTGTTTCTGGCAGTAACACCCCTCCATATAACCGATGATATGAGAATGTACGAGCCTATGAATGTACGATGTGTACGTACTATAGCAGTGTTATGCTAGGGTGACTCTTCTGTCTGCATGTTATTTCCAGATTACAAGAAAATAAGAGAGAGTGCGGAGTAAATTAGGCAGAATGCGGAGAAATAAATTGGAAATAGTAATAAACGACCATCCATATCGACGACGCCGTAAACGTTACAACTACACGACCTCGGCTTTAATAAAATGTAATATAAAACGGAGAGCCCTGTGCGCGACCATGTTTTTACCCCGGTCTCTCCTTATAAGCCGGGAAGTTGCGATTTACCATTGAGCAATTAACCCTCGCCCGCCACCCGTCACTAGGAGCGGAGGAGGCGAGCCAATAATAATTAATAGTAATTAATTATGCTTCGGAGAGGTAATTAATATTAATGGCTTTGGTTGTTTAATTGGGCCGTTATTGGTGTGTAGTTGTAATGGCGCAATTATGAAAACGCTCCCGAAAAGCCCCTGAAATGCACGGTGACTGCGGAGTTGGGTCTGTTCCAACAACGAGACTGCAGTCGATTTTCAACCCTCGCGCTTGTAGATCGTTCGGTATTGAAAGTTAACAACAGTATTAATTATGGGTTGGGATAGGGGGGGATCTTGCCGTATTAAAACGATTTTTTTGGCCTCTAAAAGTGGGCGAAGAGGGGGAGGTTGTTGTCTGTGAGATACAAGGGAGCATCGGGGCCCTGACCGCGGGTCAATAACAGCTGGGGGGGTCACCCCAGGCACCGTTTCGTGTTTCCTATAAACCGGAGAGGTCCTTTTGCGCGAAAGGGTTAAAACCGTCCGGTTTTCGTTGCGGTCGGGACAGATGCGCGCGTTCCGATTGCGGATTTAGCGCTTTATTTAACCCCGCGGGAGGGGAGGGGAGGGGTGGTAAATGCATCGAAAGGGGTGGGGGTGGCGGGGGGTACCGCAAAACACGGGACACCACATGATAATTTACCGTCCCGATTCCCCGCTAATGTCCGCAGTTGCACCGGACCTAAAACAATTTCAGCGGAACTTCGCAATCTGCGCCAAAACCCTCCTACATTGCATCGAGTTCGTTTCCGTTATAATTACTATAAAATCTACACCCTTTACTATCATTGTACGTTATTTATCGAACAAGTGTTGCTCAAACCCCTTAACACTATTACACTTCTGATAATAAATTATTAGTTCATTAATACGCAACAATTATCTTTAACAGACTATCAACACCTCACTTGGTGCAAAAAGTCATCCTACTATTCGTTCCAAAAGGGTTTGATGGACCCGTTCTGACAATCAGGGTATAATGCCATAACATTTTTTTTTTTTTTTTTTTTTCAAAACAAAAATAAATATTCTAATTATGAACGAATACAATGAACTTCGGCATCCTTTATGATTCATGGAGGGGCTCTGCTCACCCTGTCCCACCTTTAACTAAGCCACTGGTATACACACACATTATTTTTCTATTTTAGTAACTAGCTGTGAACGTGTGTTTGGAAGAACGGTTGGGGTGATAGGGTGTGAGGGAGGGGTGTGGGAGTGGGAGCGGTGTCAGAGTCAATTAGACACCGGATTCGGCTCATTGGGTTTCGAGAAGGTCAGTTAGACAATCAGTTCGACGGAGGAAGCTGAAATTTGGTATTGAGCAATACTACGACGTGGGAAAACGTGATACATGAGTTTTATTTATTTGGCTAACATCGAGAAGGTGAAGTTGATGAAGGACTTCACTGAGTGAACTTGGGAGCTCATTTCTCTCCTAATAGACGCAAGAATATGAAATAAGAGAGCTATAAATAAGAGAGTATAAAGTTGCTAGGCAACCGGATTCGAGTAACAACAATAATAATAGTTGTGCTCAACGAATTATGTGCTCCAGTTGAAAGTGTTATATTCTAAGTAAAGATAGAAGAGTAAAATTAGTAATTTTGACTGTATCCGTCCAATGAACTTCGGTATCCTCTATGATTCATGGAGGGGCTCTGCCCACTCTGTCCCACCTCTAACTAAGCCACTGGTGTACACACCATTCTTTTTCTATTTTAGTAACTAGCTGTGAACGTGTGTTTGGAGGAACGGTTCACTACAAAGGGTGGGGAATGGGGTGATAGGTGTGAGGGAGAAGAGTGGTGGTGGGGGTGGGAGGGGTGTCAGAGTCAATTAGACACCGGATTCGGCTCATTGGGTTTTGAGAAGGTCAGATAGACGGAGGAAGCTGAAATTTGGTATTGGGCAACATTACGACGTGGGAAAATGTGATACATGATTTTTATTTTTTTAGCCAACATCGAGAAGGTGAAGTTGATGAAGACCTTCTTTGAGTGAGCTTGGGAGCTCATTTCTCTCCTAATAGACGCGAGCACTTGAAATAGGAGAGTATATAGTTTCTAGGCAACCGGATTCGTGTAACAACAATAATAGTAGTTGTGCCCTACGAATTGCTTGCTCCAATTGAAAGTGCTAGACACTAAAGATAGACACGTGTAATTTTGATTGTATCCATACAACGAACTTCGGTATCCTCAATGATTCATGGAGGGGCTTTGCCCACCCTGCTCCACCTCTAAATACGCGACTGATATATACTTCTCCTATTTTTAGTAACTAGCTGTGAACGAGTGTTTGGGGGAACGGTTCACTACGAAGGGTGGGGAATGGGGTGATAGGTGTGAGGGAGAAGAGTGGGGGAAGGGGTGGGAGGGGTGTCAGAGTCAATTAGACACCGGATTCGGCTCATTAGGTTTCAAGAAGGTCAGTTAGACAATCAGTCAGTCAGTCGTCCTAATTCAATTGTCAGGACGCCACGTTCCGCTCACCGCCCGACCGGCGGCCTAAAAGGACCAATCGTCATTCCCTGTTTACCGGACCACGAAATTGAGAAAACTTTCGCTCTGCCTCCGTAAACCTCCCCCGTTCAACCTAATTCGCTTCGCGAAAACTATAAGTGTCAGATATAATTACATTTTCACAGATAACAGTTTGTTCCTGATTTAACACACTATAAATCAGTAGGTTTGACTTTTTTAAACGCTAATCTATGAATACCATGATACCATGATACCAGTTTTAGCTCTAAACGTCCGGAATTTTGTTGGCCATCCTATTCTAGTAAGATTCTCATACACAAATATTCTCTAAAATTAGAATCTGCGAACTCTTTGAAGGATTCAAATGATCACACACGTGTTTTGTTCAATTTCTCACAGGTTGAAAATCAGGGAACAAAACTAAACTAGACTAGAATATATTTTTTGAGCCTTGTTTTTTTAAGTACTGCAAATGTAGGTAATGAATTCTTCATAATGAAACCTATTCTTACTATGAGGGGCTTCGGGGTTGTATTCAGGTCTTGGTGAAACAGCCTAGCCGGAAGGCACTCTGGCCAGGGTGGTTTGGTGAAGTGGTGATGGATGGGATTTGGAGAACCTTGAAACCAATCTATTAAAGAACCGACTGTCCAAATTAGACGGCTCTAACAACGAATGAAAACAAAAGTTCAATCCTGATATCTGGATTCTTCGATGGGCGTGGTGCTGGTTTGGTAATTGTTTTGGCTGTGTGAGATGTAAAATTTTACTGACACCCATATTGCGATCATATGAACTAATATTTAGCTATTAATGTACGAGAACCCTACGTAGCCGGTTTTGGAATACCGTAGCCTCCTACTCAAATAACCGTGGCTCTAATTAATTAATATCCGGACATTAAACAGTGGCTCTATCTAATAGCCCGTGGCTCTGACTAGTATCCGAACTTTATGCACATAGCTGTGACTACCTAGATACCGGATCTGAACCGGAGCCAACTAATTTAATTAACTATACATATAATAATAGACCAAAATGAAATGGCCTGCTCAAAGATATTATAGCGCAAATAAGATCAAACTTGGTTAGAAATTGAGGAGGTTTTAAAGAGAAGGCAATATGTTACTAGTAAAAACTGAAGCGATATAAATGAATTTTTGATTGGGGGGCAGAGGAATTTACGTCCTGAACCCCACGGGGGGTGGGGGGGGGGGGAGACTTCTCATTCCAGGATAGCTCTCAGCCAGCTACTGCCTGGTCGGGGTCACATCATGTTTATTGGAAGAAACGTATTTTAAGCTGACAAAAGTCGTACAGTAGTGATCTTGAAAAGTATTGTAACCTACTGCAACTACTAAATAACGAAGAAGATGGGATGGTGGGGAGGGGAATCAAGGAGTAAGTATCACTGAATGTTGGATAGCTTCCTTGGACGAGAGGGTGGATAACTTTGTGCTGGTGAGGTTTTTGAGGAACCTTGAAACGGATTAATCACGTCTGTTTCAAGTTAGAGAAAACTTCAACAATAAAAAGAGCGTTACTATCCAGAATAGCATGAAACTGACCTGTAGAGCACTCTATTGGTGGGGAGGAGGCCAAGGTTAATGTTTGGAGATCCTTAAAATATACCTTCTGTAACATGTATCCTTATGCTACTCATTGCTGTTACAATCAATGAGTGGTTAGAGAAGGTAAAGACTATCATCCAGGATTGAACGGTACTGACCTAGAGCAGATTCGAACTACTACGATTGTAAGGGCGTTATTATCCAAGATGTGACTGACAACATTAGCAGCTTGAAATGATTGATCACTATATATCTACTACGATGAGTAAAAATGGAATTTCTATCCACGATCCTGGAAAGCACACCAAGAGTGAGATACTTGAGTAACTGAGAAACATATCAAGAGTAAGCTACTGTCTTAAGTCAACTAATACTAGAATGACGGACTGCAACGATTGCCAAATGTAATAAACTCCCAGAAGGGGAACTATTATCCAGAATTGTCTGATGCTGACCTGGACAGTTCAAGTTCTGCAGCATAAAGTTATAAAGATATGAGGAGGTGCAGTATAAATGGTGGGAACGGGGGTTAACTTCCATAATTAGGTAATCTGATGAGGATAGGGTTTCAATGGGGTAAATTGACAGGGTAGTGCTGGAGGTCAGGGTTGAGGTTTGGACAGCAAGAAACGTAAATACCTGCATAATCTATGGCCTAACGTATCTGAGACACAAAAACTTAGTGATAGGAG
This sequence comes from Adelphocoris suturalis, assembly GCA_030762985.1. NCBI lineage: Eukaryota > Metazoa > Arthropoda > Insecta > Hemiptera > Miridae > Adelphocoris > Adelphocoris suturalis. The sequence goes on from CM061047.1 coordinate 18,388,682, forward strand.
AGCTCATTATCTGGGGTTATGTGATACTAACCTGGAGAGGGCTTCGATGGGCGGGGGCGGCTTGATGAGGTGGTGTTGCAGACCAGGGTTGAGAATGGCGGTGTGGCCTGAGCCGGGGTGCATTCCTCCCATGAACTGCATGTGGTTGAGGTGCGTGGGCGGGTGGTTGTACCCGTTAGCGAGGAGCGGGCTCTTCTCCATTCGGGGTCCGTCTGCAAGAAACAAGGATTTAATTAGTAATCAAATCGAACTAGACCAGTAACTAGCAACTTTAGATACGAAATAGTATGAAATTTCCACTCAACCATAATTGACCGCAGAATAGTAAAATATTAACATGTATCATGTTTTACCTCTAGGATATGCATATAATGGACCTACAAAGCTGAAATTCGGTATGGAGCCTCCATATAGGTCTGCTGTGTACTACTGACAAAGTGAGGAACAACCCAGATCTGCTGAGTCAGCTCGAGAGCTCATTTCTTTCCTAACAAACCTAGGAGGCTGCAATTTAATACTGAGCCTCTATTGGCCATGCTGTGTACGATCGACAAAGTGTAGACCCACCATGATCAGCTGACTGAGCTTGGGTGCTCATTTCTCTCATCATAGACGTAAGAAGCTAAAACCTGGTATGGAGCCTCTATAGGTCTGCTGTGTACGATTGACAATGTGAGAACCCACCGTGATCAGCTGAGTGAACTTGGGAGCTCATTTCTCTCCTAATAGACGGATGAAGCTGAAATTTGGTATTGAACAACATTACGACGTGAGAAAACGTGATACGTGAGTTTTATTTATAGGTTGCATCACGTCGACAACTGGTGTTGTGATCTGCACGATACATATAATCTGAAATTCGGGCTTGCGATTTTAGCATGGAACATGCTTTAGCCTTGGACTAACTAGCCGAAAAATGTCACGCGGAATGGGTGACGTGGATGGGTGACGAAATTTTCTTATGATTTTCACGTACAAACGAGCCGTTGGTAGGGAAATGGAACTTCCGCAATTTTAATCGCACAGAAATCTTTCACCATTCGTTGGAAAGCTCCTGATTTATGTCGCATTTTTATATCAGAGTGTTATATTAATATGTGAGGTGTTTATCCAATAATGCGATGGTTATATGAATAATTTATTGTTTACACACAGGTGATCATTCTCAATTATTGATATTGTAAACATGATTGCAACCGCTTGTTAATCGAATCGATATATATATCGCTATTAATATATTGATATATATAGCATGTTCTATGTTTCTCGAATTTTAGCCGCAGGCTCCAAACGGTAAGCATCTGGGGGTCCAGGGGGCTTGCCCCCTGGCGAGGCGCGCAGCGCCGAGTTTCTTTGCAATATTTATATATAAATGTATATAATTTTTAAATTACCGAATGACGTTATTTTAGGTAATCACTGTGAGTTCGAACCAAAGTAACATGAATCGCTACCCATTTTGTTAAATTTGAGTTAATATCAATCTTCATCGTATTAAACTCAAAACATCCTTGTGAAACTCAAAACGCTCACGTTTGACCGATTATACCGCTCGAATTTTAACGGCAGTTGAGATATAATATATTTCCGTAAATTTAATTTTTTGAGGATTCCTTGAGTTTTATGAACAACGCACTTTTAAGTAATGATGACTAATTTTAATGATTTCTATGATCTCGTATTTTCGTATAATAAGAAGCTGATATAAACCGCATCTGCTTAATCCTCCCCTCCAACAGCTGCGGAGTATAAGTTACTTTGAGAAATTCCGATACGCGGCAGCTCTGAATACGAAGTGAAGAACTCAGTGAAATACCGTAAAGTGAGCGCAGGTTTAGTAGGAGGGTTTTTACCAGACGTCACAATTACAGAAATTACCGGGCGGGCCCTTGTTATTTACAGCTTGAGCAATTAGGGGAAGGCTGCATATAAGTTATGCCGTTCCCAGCCGGATTTCGCGGCCAGTGGGGCTCGAGGCTCCTTCGGAGAGACCTAACTCGTAGGAGCGTTATCGAGTTTACTACTCTAATGACGGGCTGCATAATAATGAGGCAGGTTTACTTCCCGGCCACAACTTGTAATCCCCTACTCTTATAAAAGAGCTATCCACGAGAAAAGAGATAAGAAGATGAAACCGTTCCATTAGAATAATTCGAAGAACTTGAAACTCACACTCGAATGGGAAAAGAGAGTAAGAAAAAAGAATTAAATTAAAAACGTAAAAAAGGCTTCGGGGAGAATCCAAAAAAAGGTGACAGACGGTGATCCGAACCCGTCATGTTAATTACTGATGTTTATCTCTTAGAACGAACTCGCGCGTGTGTTACAGTTGTTGTGTACGTCAAGTGTAACTGAGCTTGGGCCGAGTAATTATAGTGATCAGGTCGTGGAGGGATCTGGAAAAAGGGCATATGCCGGTGGTCAGTCCCTCCCGGCCTACGGACAGCCCTAAAAGGGCCCGAAAACGCGTATTCAATACGGAGGTTTTCGGGTAGCCCTTATTAACGCGGTATTTCCCCTGTTTATCACCGACCGCAGAATTCTGGAAGTCCATTGTTTGAACGGTTATCGTTCAGACACCTTCTCTTTCTCCTGCGTTACAATAGAAGGAAAACATACCTTGAAATCTGGGAATTAAGGGGTGTTTTCGGGACGTGTTTCGGATGCCTTGTCGTATTTACATGTTTTCCCCGACAAACGCGGGACCGTATGTTCCCTACCCCGCATAATGATGCATATTAATTTTCTTCCCCTTGTACACGGACAGAGGTGAAATTGACCCTAAGCCCTGTTGGTGAATGGGGGGATAACCGCATCAAACAACAGGAGCGTCTAGCGTTTATTTATTGTTAGATAGTAAACCCAAATAATAGAGGATGAAAGAACTACCGGGGAAAACAACCTAATATGGGCTCCCACCTCACTATTATTATAACATCGCAAATTAGTCTGCTGAAGGTAGCCATAAAAAATGGACACCGATAGAAACGTTTGGTCTGACGGACCCAGTACTCAAAATTTTGAATTTTCAATTTACAAGTTGACATATAGCGGAATTTGAAATTGGAGATTGCTATAGTGACAATTATGAAATGGCAAAACGCAGTATAAAACCTCACTTTCCAATCCACCCGGAATTACCTTTAAAAAACCCCAGCGTTGTCGGAAACATTACAGCTTTTTGAAAACCGACTGCCGCAGGTTTAGTAATCTGCTCACAACATTAGCTGAAATCACGTTTCTTCGCTGATACGATTTCTAAATTAGTTGCCGTATTATTTTTTCCCGAGGAGAAGCGTGGAAGTCATGAGAGGATATCGGGAGTGATCGTGTTGAAGCTCGCATTTCTCCCGAGAGATTCCGAATCACGATTCCGTCACGTCACATGCGCCTTTATTCATCCTCCGTTCCTCACATTTATTCCTCGAATACCTCGTTATAAAAATTAAAAAAAAATCAAAATATTACAAAAGGGTTTCATAATTTTTGTATTTGATAGCCCTCATTTCTACACAGATCACTGGTCTATAGAAAGTTACCTATTAAAGATAGTACATATTACATGTCACCTACCGAAAAAAGTAAACAAATAAACTAAAAACATAAATAAATGTATACTAAAAATGTTGAAAAGTTGAAAAGGTTTATTATTTCTGTACTAGGTAGCCCTTCTAAGCAGATTACTGGTTCATAGAAAATAACTTGCCTAACTGAGTGGATTATAGAAATATAATTGGTCTATGTTCCAACCCAAATAAAAATGAATTAATAAGAAAATAGAATAAAATAAAAATGAATAAATTAAAAAATTAAAGTGACTAGGACGAATGAAAAAATACACTGCCAAGGAAATGGCACATGAGCTTCCTCCTGACCTTCACAGTACGTCACCATTAAATTCCATAAAACTAGAAACGACCGGTTCTGGCATCAGGGAATTAATAAGGTGGGAAAATGGAAGCTGAATGGTACATATAATAAATTCTCTGACCGTAACAAAAACATCACTTTCGCGCATGCGCCTAGCGCACCGCTGCTGATGATCGCAAAGAATGTGATACGGGACCTCAAGAAACCTTGCCCGCATCATCCCTGAAAATCTGACCGAAATCCGTTCACAATTGCCTGAGTTATGACCGAAACAAGAAAATTTTGTTTGCGCCTGCGCAGAGGCTACTGTTGATTCGATCATGACGGAACTGATAGGGGACCATGTAGAGCTATACCCGCACAATCCCTAAAAATTTGAAGAAAATCGCATCAAAATTGTGGAAATTACGGCTGTTGCAAGGACCGTAACAAGAATATTTCGTTCACGCATGCGCAGAGCGTACCGCTAACGCAATTATGATGATTGTCTTATGGGATCACAAGGGACTTCATCCACATCATCCCTGAAAATCTGACCGAAATCCGTTCAACATTGACCGAGTTATGACCGTCACAAGGAATTCACGTTAGCGCCTGCGCAGAAGCTACCGTTGATTCGATCATGATGAAGTTGATAGGGGACCATCTAGAGCTTAACCCGCACGACCCCTGAAAATTTGGTCAAAATCGGATCAAAATTGTGGAAGTTATGGGTGTTACAAGAAAATGTGGACGGACAGACAGACAGACAGACACGGAACCAAATTTGTTCAGGAGGCTCTGAAATGCAAAATGCGAGTAGAAATTTTGATTTTGGAGCAAACAATTTTTTTTTTTTTTTTCATTTCGAAAGTGAAAGCAAAGCTTCCGCTGCCTTGCGGTCTCGGAAGCAAAATGTGTTAGGGAGTCTTCAAGGTCAAATGATATTCATAGGTATAGCAGAATATAAACAGCATGGTACACTTACCTACCGCTTCTTTGACTTCCAAACCAATTGATGATTAATAACTTTTCTCTACATCTGTTCCAACTCAATTAGTTGCAGAGACTTAGTTAGTTATTAATAATCAAGGTTTTGGTGAAGTCATGATCTTTTGAAAAGCCCATTTCCAATGCAGTGGAAACGCTTTAAAAAATTCCCAAAACTATTCACATAATTGCTGAAAGTCCCAGTTTCTATCAATACAAGTACGTGGTGAAGAACTATAGAGACACCAGGGACATTGATGAATGGAAGGCTTCTGAAGTGTCAGAGTAGTCTACGCAGAGGATAAGAAGGTTGCACCACTGTTACTAGTCGAAGCACAATTGTATTAAAAAATGTGTTGGGGAGACTTCAAAGTCAAATGATATTCATGTAGCAGAATATAATGGTACATTACCTTCCGCTTCCTGGACTTCCAAACCATTTGATGATTAATAAATATTCACTACCTACATCTGTTCCATCTCAATTAGTTATAGAGACTTGGGTAGGTATTAATAATCAAGGTTTTGGTGAAGTCATGTCTTTCTGAGACTCCAGAAAATCCCAAAAAATCACTAATAAACTAATCATTATTAAGGAACAATGGAACATAATTAAGGAACAATGGGTGAATGATCTATAATTTGGAGTCCTATCCATTGGAAAAACTATCCACATAATTGCTGGAAGTCCCAGTTTCCATCAACACTAGTACGTGGCGAAGAACTATAGAGACACCAGGGACGTTGATGAATGGAAGGTTTCTGAAGTGTCAGAGTAGACGTCCACGCAAAGGAGAAGAAGGTTGCACCACTGTTACCTGCACGTCTTGCGGTGACTCCTGAACGCATCATCAGCTCAGTCTCAATCCCCCAGGCCTCTTCCTCATTATAATTCTCTCACGCCACGTCCTTATGCTAATTGACTCAGCTTAAAGCCTGATCTTTTGAAAAGCCCATTTCCAATGCAGTGGAAACGCTTTAAAAAATCCCACAACCCTATTATTAATTGAAAACAAATCTTTTTTTCTTCTCCGAATCATTCTATTTACCCTTTGTCAGCTTACAAAAGTTACCGGACCACACATCCAATAGGTGGTTCCATCTCAATAATTAGGATAATTTTTAAAACCAATGATGTTGAAAATGGGATTATTTTAAAAAATTGAAGCGTATTGGAGCTTTGAAGGAGAAGTATTTTGGATTCTTTATAATTTGATGGTGATTTTATTGGTATATTGGTACTGGTATATTTTATTGGTATTGGTTAACTGGTATATTGACATGAAGTGCTTGAAAAAATGAAATAACATAAGGACGTCTGCATTGTTTCTACAACCAACCTGAACGGGAATTTCGATCATTCGTTCGAATGCACCAAAAATTATATCAAATATGTAATACATACGAGATAAGAGTACGTGGATTTACATACATTTGTGGGTTGAGTGTATTGGGATGTTATGAACACGAAGCCATCAAGAGACCATGAGGGGCCAAACATGTAATATGCTGTCAAAACACTATCCGATACATTGGTTGGCAGTTTTCGATTCTGGGATTGGTTCCTTCAGCAAGCTTCTTGGAGACTGAAGATAAATACCTACATACTCCAGCTCACCGTGACTACATATCCAAAGCAAAGAGGAATTATCAGCAGTTGACTCCTAGTTCTTTTCAAGACTGCAGGATGAAATGTTTTAGAGCTAATCAGTTGATACAACGTTTAGTTTAACATGTAGTGCCGGATAATGAGCTACAGTGTTAACAACATCTCATCTAACTCTTTTTAGGTCGAACATTTGCATGCGTGGTAATACGAATTTCAGTAAGTAGGTACCTAGTGAGTACTTTAATGACATCGGTCAATCGTAAATAATTTTGATAAAAAAACAGTCATGCAGCATGATCGTATGAGTGAATTTTCGTATATTACTGTATTGTATAATGTTAAATGGTTTTGAAACTTGACCTTTTTGAGTGCAAGGATATTATTAACTATTAATTTTATGGCAAAAAAACGAATTCTAAATAAAAATGTCCTATTCCAATAGAAGTATTGAATTTTTAGCTTTTTTTGCAGTTTTTATCGATTTTGTAACAAATTTTATTGAATTTTAAGTACATTTTTCAGCATAATTTTGTACATAAATTTTCTAATGTTCCATTTTATTGTTAATAAACTTTATTTGAGCAATGTTCTACGAAAAAATATAAATATAACGATTTTATACCGTTTTTAGCCATTTTTAGTGATTTTTGTAGTACATTTTTTGAAATTTGACCAATTTAATGTGCTCTAAAAGTGCTGTACAACGAACTCATCCTTTCGTTTGGAAAGCTTGATTTTTTGGCGCAAGAACGGAATTTTTATCTCTATCCTGAGGAGAGTTATCGTTTGGAATGACACACACACGCACGCGCGCGCGCCCACACACACACACACACACACACATACGAAAAAGCGTGAAACTCAAGGATTCGTTTCAGAATCTCTCAAAACGGATTTCAATGAAGAAATTTTTCGAAAATGTTGATTTTAAAACTTTCCGATCTATTGCATAGCTTCATTTGTGTACAAAAATTCGCTAATTATTCAGCTCTATCCATAGCAGAACTTTATCTGAAGAAAGTCTCGTACTACTGCTCAGTCATTGCCAAAATCCGTTGAAGATAACACAAAAATAGGTAGGTACTTCTTATTGTGTCTTATCAAAGCTTCCTGTTCTCCATTTGAAATAATTGCTCCGCGTAACTCACTGATTGCAAGACCTTTTAACAGAAATTTTGATACGGAGACCCCTTCAGGGAGTTATGACCACATTGTGTGTGACACTGGGACAAACGGCGTTTCTCGGAAGTAAGTTAACGACTCCAACTGATAATGCGCTTTTTCGGCGATCTCATTAACACATGTAATGACCCCTAATAAAGACATCACGTTAAATATGCAAATCACGAACAAATTGCTAAACTAGTTATGCTATTGTTATCAATGCGCTAATGAGCTTTCTTCTTTCACCAATTTATCTGCTAACGATTTTTTAATTACTCCATTCTCTTAACATGTGTATTAAACCGTCACGATTGGAGATAAGTCGTAAACCAACACACGCAGTAGCGCACACATTGACCCCTAAACTTCATGGCCCTGTAATACGTACCTATCTTTAACATTTACAGTTAGATACTATCAATTCGGTGAAACTATTTTCAAATAGGCAAAATTAAATTCCATCGATATTTTTCACAAAAATAAACTACTGTTTGTCTTGTCTGCTTGTCTTTGATTTTATATGTAGCTACCTTTGTTTATCTTTGATGTTTCGACCTCCTGTAAATCATTCTTGAAAATTCATTCATTCTTTATAATTTGTTGTATAAGAATTTGATTTTCAACCGCTGTTTGACGCTATTGAATGATTCATTTATGCATGCAAGAATTCTAAAACACCCAAAATGGTACTGCCAGTTCAAATTAAAATATAGGTCACGAAAGTTTTATTACATAGGTATAAAATAAATGACAGTCCTACCATCTAACTCTCAATCCTGAGATTTTGTACTTAATCTGTTCTAACTGCTTTCGTGGATCTTCTTCTATTTGACAACCAGTACTGAGATTATTGGACTATTTTATGATTTTTTGAGGATGTGAACATTCATACCTGAAGTGGATACAAATTTGCCTAACTCTTTTGAAAACTAAGGTTGCAAAACTACTCCACAATCCTGATTCTCTGAAAACATTTCGTTTAAGTTAGAATAACACCAATATTGAGTTCATGTGGTGTGAAGCTAACCAATTTTCGTCAACGTCTCACTCCCTACTGTCTGCTACATATTTTATGCTATGAGTGATTCCTCAGATTGGAGGGGTTTTCTTCTCTCATCTGCTTGAACGGTTCGATGGGAAAAAGAATCCCACCGCAACAAAAACAGCTAAGGCCGAAAACCTGGATTTCCCTTCCGTACAGGGGGTGAAGAGGGTGTGCAGTTAAGGGTGGGTCCCATGAGGAAGTGGCAATTATCCTACGAGAGAAGGGAGGCCTGGACGGATTTGCATATCCTAAGGTTTTCTCGGATTGGACTGACATTGACTGATGCGACGGGCGTCCCATCCGTCAGCCGAGTCTGTCAGCGCCGCCCGTGTTTGCTCTCCGTGACTTGGCATGCCTTCCAGTTCCCTTATCTCCCTTTACCACTGTATAATTGCTCGCCCTTCTCCAAAAGGAACTCTGCCGGTCATACTCTCTTCGGATTAGTCCTACATACCCCCTCGTCGTTTTGTTCTCTTACGAGAAAGAAAAAAATATCTTCCTTTTCCAGATATTTTCCATGCAACGCTACCTTACTTTTCACAATGTTTTTTTGTTGAAATACAAATGGGGTGCAGATGTGTGGATAATGGCTCCCTATCCTCCCGTCTTCTTAAAGTCAAGCTGATGTCAAGATTTTCTGGAGAGCACAAGGTCTCACTTATTGGGTAGACGAGGTTTTACGAATTTATACATATGCTACTACATAGTTAATTCTTATACATAACGACATCCAACGATCAATCCAGGCCTATGAGGGGATATGAGGATGATATGATAGAAGGAACAAAAGGTGTAGTAGGTACAGTATATGGTTACAGAGTGTAGTTTCAAGACCTCACCTAACTGCTTAACTGCTGGAAATTCGTATTAGTTATTTACCAGTTCAGGTGGCCATATCTATACGATAGTATATTTCACCGTACCGTATATATATAGTGAATATTGAAATCGGAGACTTCAGATGTTTGTTGAGGTGCGGTCGATTAAGTACACAGGCTTTTGAAACCAACGTTTCGTACGTTTATTCGTACATCATCAGGGTTCTATAACAGATAATACATAACGGGACTTAGTCTAAATCGGTCTTAATCGCTATTTTAGCTTTCTTTGAATGTCACATTTAATCTAATTGGATACAAAATATTAATATGGAAATATGAAATACCTAACATGAGTGGTGTTGGAAGATGAATAACACAAGATTTGTAAACTGGTAGGTAGCAATAAGAATTCACTGCAGTTCAGAGAGTTGTACACCAAGTACATTGTACAAATTATATATATATATATATATATATATATATATATATATATATATATAAATATGAAAAACCGTTAAGCTCAGGGATTAGCTTCAGAATGCCTCAAAATGGATTTCAATGAAGAACATTTTCACTTTAAAATTGTTGGAGCCGTTGCAATTGCTTAATTTTTACGAAAATTCACTAAAGGTGATCATAAACTTTGAGCCTAATCAAAGATTTATTTGATTATAGAGGACTTCCTAGTTTTGTACACCCAAATGTTAGGGAAATGATTATCAGGCCTGGAAAAAGGACTCAATATGGTGATGAGTGTTTTGAATTCGAGAAGGCCTATTTAGCAATAAGGCAGATTTCCTTCCTTATTATTGACCTAACACGTGCGAAATCGGTAGAGCACATAACTCATCTCCCCCGCATTGGAGTCAGTGCATTCGTGGTTACCTTTCCGCAACAATGAGAACGCTAATGGCAGAACAATTAAACCGCGAGCTCTGCATCTTGTCGAACGAGAGAAATTATACTTATAATTATATGGTCTTGATTTTGCTATCCCTCCCTCACAGTTATTCGTTGCGGTGAATTCTAGAAGAGGCTATTGTTTAGGTAGCTGGTGTTGGCTGTTATCAACTTTATAATTCCATGTGTATAGCAAGTGCTTCTAGTTCACGGTTGTTGTTTTGTTTTCACGCTGATTAGAGGTGTGTCATCAAGTGCACTCTTGCTAATCATCGTAAAGCTTTTGATGATATCGAACTTGCCCCCAAGAGAAGGTATTCCATCCGTGTTGGCTCCACGAATTTTGATCTTTGCATGGCCGGATTGCATCCGTCCATTATAGGTAATAGATGTTTCTCCCAGTCTCAGTCTGATTTGCGATTCCAAATAATGATGCAAGGAACGGCTTCGTTTCCTGTGAAGCCCAGGGATTTCAGGTTTCTTCCTTCTTGTAGTGCATCCAGTATTTTGAGAGAAATGGGTCGCGTCGAGTTTCATCAGCAATTTCTTTGGACGTGAGAGGAATCTGTCGAATTCGGTGTTGAATGAACTCATCGAACTCATGCATTTCACGATCCCTGTGGTCTCGTGGTTTATCAGGAAGTTGTGTGTCAGCAATTGGAGCCCGCGACAAGAAACAACATTTTTATTTTGAGAGCTGCGTTTGAACTTGATGTCGTACTTGAAGTTAATTTGACGGATAGCTTACATAATTTTCATAGCGGGAAAGTGTGAACTGAAGCAGAGAAGCATTGGGTGCAAAAATGTGGTATAGTGACTTGTTATCCATGTATAGGAGGAATTTCCGCTTGTTGAAAAAAAATATTAAAAAAAACTTTTTCACACCCCAAACTAATCCTAACATAAGAATTGATAATCACAATGGAAGTAATTTTACTGTCTGAGCAGTACAACAGGTCTGGAGCACAATATGACAGACACATCAATTATCATATTGCAATATACTGCAGTTCTCATTGTTTTCGACTGAAAAACATCAAAACACATATGATGTGACAGGTAGTTAGAGGTTCGCACTATATAGATAAGATAAGAACGTATATTTATGAAGGCCACTGGGGCCCTCATGTATACAGTTATTTACAATAGTGGTGGGTAGGAAAATTAAAACTAAAAAGTTATAATATGCTATATGCTGATGGTAATCACACAAGATCAGCGGAAACAGGTTGTAGTAACTAGCTTTGTGCCAATTGCCTCCAGGAGAACAGGCTATAGAGGTTAATAGTAGCGCTATGGACGCTGTTCCTGGTCGTGATGATGTGGCATGTCCTCATCCTCCTGGAATGACCAACAAACTTCTCTACCTCTAATACGAAACTCAACTGTATTTTTTTTAAATATGGCTGCAGACTTCATTCTCACGATTAATTCAGCTAATGAATCAGCAAATCATTAGCAACCCATAGTATAGTCGATGGTGCTTCCTTTGCGGTGTACCGCCTCGCAGTCTCTGGTATCTTTCGCATTTCTTGCAGATGAGTGGGTCTGCTCCGACTACGGTACCAGTTGTATATGCGATCTCAGCGCACTTTCAACCTCCAATATGCGATCTCAAAGATCTGAATGCGATCTCAACACAAAACGCCAAACTTCGGCCTTTCACCTTCCTTATCTCTCGATTCCTCCTCTTTTCGTATGGCCAGTAAGTGTCTAGTTAGTATCCAGTGTCCGGTCATTCAGTGAAATGCTCATCCACGAATTATATATGAAGAAGCATGCCACAACCCATGACGATGATGTGTATGATACTCAACGGAATTATGGCACAAGAGTGCAAGGGCCATCGGTTTTCCATTGTAGAGAAAAGGGACAGAAGGACGCTGCTGCCAATCATCGAAAACGGGATCAAAGTTGGTTCTGTGATTTATTCGGACAAGTAGAAGGCACCGTGGGGTATAACCACAAGGTAGTAAACCACTCAGAAAATGTTATCGAACCAATTACTGGAGCTGACACTCACACCATAGAATCCTTGTGGAGGCACGTAAATGCGCGTTATGATAAACAGTAAACGGAGTCGGGGGCATGTTGAACAGACAGTTGCTCGAAGAATGGTGGCGCTCGCTTCACTTGTCACAATCTTCACTAATCTCTATGACGATCTTCGTTTTTGGAGAGAAAGGTAATATTGCCCCTTTTCCCCCATTTCGTTAAGCAAGTTATCGATTTCCCAAGTGAAATCGCATACTGAGACCAGACAACGTGTCGCGTCGATCGCAGGTCGAACTGAGATCGCATATACAACTAGCACCCCTACTACTATCAGAACTAACGCTCTCTATTTGATACCAACCGTATGACTACATCCTCCTATAAGTTAGTTGGAAACGTGACGTCGAAATGAAGACGGACATGAACATTCCTATCACGTCCCGTCGAAGTGTAGGTAAAAACTCGAGGTTCCTTTCCCCATTCGACCCTGATTGGCGCTTCTCCCCGACACTTCATAAAAACAGGTACGTAATGTCAACTCTTTCCAAGTTCCTTTGCCGAGTTTAACACCTCCCTGAGCCCGACTACAGCCCCATAACCGATATTACTCGAGATTGACCACCTCGGCAAATATTTGGGGAGGGCGCTCCGCTGAGTAACAACCTTCACCGACTTGCCCTTTTCCCCGAGCATCAAATGTAATTGCTCCAGTTTTTCTCGTCCGCCGTTTTTACGGTCCAATCAAACTGAGGCATTGGACACCTTTTATATCTTAACTATGTGTTGAAGCGAGTTGCTGGGATGTTGGTTGTTTGATGAACAAACTTGCGTCATAACGATGTGGCACCTATCATATTTGGTCTTCCGAACCTATCCCGGCTTTATTGCTGGTGCCTTTAATTTCGACCCTACAAGTTCAGATGACCTCAAGGTTTGAAACCTTCAAGCAATCATCCCAACTCTGGAAACCAGGGATTATTTATCAACAGGTCTTCGTCAGGGTGGGCCAACTTCCAGCAGTAAAGGTCCAGGTAGGATCGAAGCAGCGGATTGTCTACAAAACTTTATTTTTGGCATCCAGCCGCGAACACTCGATGGACTGAATTTTTTTTTTTTTTTTTTTTTTTTTTTTTTTTTTTTTTTTAAATAACGCCAGAGCTCTTGACGGCGAAGTCATTTGGCTACGGGCGGCCCAGTAAAGTTTAGCCAGTTTTTGGCTCTCAGTATTAGTAATGTCAATTGAGACATCAGTCAAATTTGACAATTTGACAAAATTGACGATGGACTGAATTTGAAAACACGCTAATATAAAAAATTGGTGGCCGATGTCTCGTCATTCACAACATTTTCGTAAAAGTCTTGTATCAGCATTGGCATCGTGGCTCGTTACAAAGGACCAAACCGAACTAATTGCCCCTGAACATGAGGCTGAACGTTATCTCATTACTATCCCTATCTCCGATTCTTATATTTAGATGGTCAAAAAATCAGAAATTAATGGAAGAAAAGTTTCAAGTTGGTACGGAATTATAGTAATTTTCTTTCTTAGTTTACCGATTACACTACTTGCCTTTTGTGTGATGGAAAAAAATAAAATGTTCGCCAGAATCCAAATTTCTAGTTAGGTGCAATACCATGGAGGAATTTACTGGTGGTTGGAATACATGCCAAAACAAATCCCAGACTATAAAAAAGTACCTATTCGTCGTCAGTATTGTTAATATTGATTTCTTGTTTACCTTCTTCTGTTTAGTGTGGATGTCTCAATTATGTTCATATTCAACTCAGAGCTGAATGAGAAAATTCAATCCCCTCCTAACATACTATAGTTTCACATCAGTGGACAGAATCGCCAAGTACTGCAGCATAAATTATTGTACTTCATGCTTAAAGTAAAGTACTTCATACTTGTACTTGTAGATATGAATAATATAATAATAGAGCGAGACATGGGGGGAAAATCTCACTTCAAGAAATCTGCCTTGTTTATATGAGCAAGTTCAAATTGGTTTCATAAGAGACCAGTATCGCGCCAGTCATCATCAAGTTCTGGTCGTTTTTCCCAACAATACCTGGGTGTAGTTGTTGATCAACACCACATTTGATTAACACCTCTCGGTTCGGTTAAACAGACGTTGCCAAATCGTACCCAATGATGCCCCTTGATTTTGAAGATATATGCAGTAACTCCTTCTCCAATATAGCTGTGTAGGTTTAGCAAAATACAGATCATGCGTCAGGATCATCGTCTACTAAATTAACGACGCTCAACGTTAATCTTTACCATGCTGGTATAGTGTTTGTTTGGTACAGAACTTCAGGCATTTTGATAAAACTTGGTGAGGCTTAGGAATGGGGTACCACACGTAATTTTCACCGTTGAGGAGTTTCAGCTCCTGGTTACCAGGATATATCATCAGGAATAATGAATGAAGAATCATTCTCAAGGCCAGCAGTTTATGTAACGATCTCACTGTGTTTTTGTGTCAGATGTTCTTGTGATGAGGGAGTTTTAAGAATTTTGTTCATAATTTTCTACAATTACTCCAGAGGTTGGTCAAAAAAACTGAAAATTGACGCATTTAATATTTGGAGTGAGTCGGTTTTAAAGATGGAAATGGTCCACATGGAGGGTTTTCAAACGTTTACCGGCAACTGAAGTGATTTATGCTGATAATAAGTGGTTGTGGGGGTGGGAGGCAAAGCGAATGGGAATCTCTTCTAGGGACATTCCGATATACCTTCGGCAGTTTAACTCGCCTTGTTTCGACTTTGGCCCTTTTATTACCGGAGCGTATATCACGGAGTAACCACTATCATTAGTGCTCTGAAAAAGGAAGATTTTTAAAAAAGAGACGGTGAAATCGGAGCGAAATTATATCATTGGGAGCGAGCTCTTCGCACCAAACGGACGAGAGGCCGACAAACTGGGACGAATAAATCAAATGGGGTCAGACGGGGATGGCAGGAAGGTTGCCGGTGGACTTGGAAACCGGCGCGGAAGCCAACCGCCTGACGAGAGGTCTATTGAAGTCTCTATAGCCCCTACTAGTGGTGTTGATGCGAGAGGGAAAAACTACGAACTAGAACTAAAATAGTGAACTGGGTTAAAACTACTTATTTTTCACTGAAAGGAATTGATAGGGTACCTACCAGCCTCATCTTAACCCTCACATTCCCAGAAAATTTCATCAAAATTGAAAGACAATTCTAGAAGTTACAATGATACGATTGTGTTGAATTATTCGCGTTCCGCCTATAAGTAAGAAGCTCATGTTTACCTGGCTCATTGGTTTGGGGCCAACGAATGCTGATGATATTCTCAATAGCGTAATCGTCCATGAGCATTGTTGATTATAGTTTACGTCTTTTTGTTATTACTACTTAATTTGTTATAACTACACCATCTTTCCCGAATATGTGATTGTTGTACGTTTACGATACTGCCTGTTATACATTCTCTGTCAACACAGGCTCTGCCTATCGACAAGCTAAAATATTCCAATAAGTATTTTTTTATTATGTTCCTGTATGTGTACACTCTTGAATATACTACATTCTCTCTCTGTTGAAATTGATATGGGATGTGACTGTGAACATCTTTCAGGAGTGAGGTATTTGTTAATGAAGGCATGAACTGCAGTACTCTGGTGGACTCCGCCTCATTTTAGCATGGTGGAAATATATTCCAGATTCCGGATATCATGACAAGCACAAAAAGTTCCAGTCAAGCAGTAGGATCGTATGCGCGAATTTCCTTAAATTACCCATTACCTCGTATCATATTTTAAACTGTATTTGCAAAAAGTATTTTGTAATATTTTAAAAAGTTATTTGTGCAAATAAGATTGTCAAGTAAACACCATTTTACAACTAAAATTCTATGTATAACTGGATCAGAAAAAGATATATCTCGGACTTGTTGGGGGGTACCGGAAACTTGTTAAATTTTGTATCAGTACCAAGTGAATTCGACATAAAAAGGATACATTTCTTCTTAAGTGAAGTTTGCAAACAGAGAAATGTATGTTTCTTTGACTGAAGTATTAACTCGCTTATATACTCGTATAACTGCTTGAATGTTTTTGAAATGATTTATGAAGTTCATTGTGTTTTTTAATTTATTGTTGTTTCCAATATTTATAAGGTAAAGAGAACAAGCTGAATTAATAATGTTATATTAATTTGTAATTTATAAAATATTAGAAATTTCTACTAACTCTTTAATACTGAATCATTAATTGTGAGTAAATCCTGTAACTGGACACTAAGGTCAATTTCTCAATTTTGTTCTCTTATAGTTGATTCAACAAGGAATTGGAAACACTACGTTAATTATGCTTACACTACAACTGTTTCGATTAATTATGTATTTTTTGTAAAGCATACTCGAATTTAAACAACATACATGTTCAAATACATTAAATTAATAAATAAATATATTGAAATTTGAGCAATTTCAGTAGAAAGAAATTTTTTAAAACCAATTTTACAGCAAAAAACGCTTACTCAAATAAAATTCGGTGATTAAAAATCGATTTTGGATTTTTAGATTTTTCGCAATTTTTATGGATTTTTCAGATAAAATAATAATGGCATTTAAAGTACTTATTCAGCGTAATTAACAAAACCCCAACCTGGAATGATTGTTTACTTTACTTTTTACTTTTATATAGGGACTTAAGCCAGAGTCGGGAGTTATACCTCAAAAACGGGAGTGAGATAATTGGATTAACTCTCGATTAGCAAGTGAGGTACTCCGTGGTGGAACGAGCCCTATGAGAACGATTGGGTTGCACGACTATTGAACGATTGACTGATTGAGAACGAACTTGCGCGATTCGTGGATCATGTGGCAACGCTCTCGTCATCAGGGTGTCTTGTTACTAACAACGAATAGCAAGTGAAAATAAAAAGCCGTAAGAAAGAGGTTGAAAAGGCAGATCTCGGAGGCGTGTCTCGGAAGCAGGTGTAAAACTGGGTTTGCCAGCCACCCAAATTACTGGCCCATCCACCGACTGACCACACAATACCCGCTCGCTCATTCCGTATTCACGTAAAACACCTTTATCTGTTTCGACATCTCGCAACGGTTCTTTTTTTTTTTTATCATGAAAGATCGCAATGCTACGGGTTCTGTACGTCCGATCGTTTTTCTTTATCCCGAGCACAAAGGGGGGTGCGGTAAACAGGTAGTGCACGCGAATGGTAATAATTATATACAGGTGACTCCGAAAAAGTTGCAATTGAAGTTGTTTTGACTTGGAGGTTGCGGTTGATGGGATACTGATTCGAATGGTTGTACTTTTTTGCCGGAATTCTACTGACTTACGTGCGATAGTTAAATGTTTAGAAGTCAATTAATGTAGAAACACCTGCGCTCTCCTACAACAGGTGTTTATAATTCGTATATATGACTGACTTTTTTGTTCAGCAATGCAACATATTGCTTACAGTTATGACTTGAGGACCTGATGTACAAATCTTTGGTATTGGATCAGCAGTTTTGATCGTCTACCAATAAGTACAATTTTTGTAATTCGGAGTCCAGGTTCGGACTTATCTGCCTCATTGATTTGATTTCTGCTTGACATTGACTGATTTCGCCTCATTCGTCTTGATTTTCCACTTAACTTTCTAGGCATGGAGGCTGTTCCGATTTACTTTTGACTTTCTAAACAACCCACAGGTTCAAAAGAATATACTAAGCAGTGTGGTGTGCTAATATAACTGGTCGCCGTTTGACCGATGTAGGATATCTGCGAAGGTTGGTCATGGGAGTGATTGACTCGTCTCCACTGCTCGCATTGGTCACCTTCGCAGTCCCTCATACAGGATCACATTCAAGGCACCTCTTTGGATGCCGTTTTCTCTGACGAACTACCTGTACCACAGACCTCTGTCCAGAATACCTCATACGGTGTACCACGCGTATGATTTGTGATCACACTTTGATATTTTGCACCAGCCAGTTGCATTCACTCGTAAAATGAAGTCCAGTATTGTTCAAGAGTGACCTCTTTTGTAATTATTTAAACCTAACATACCTTTTTATAACTTCCTTCCTTCGTTTGTATGCTTTAAACTTTCTAATTTCATCATCCTTGTATTATTATGTTATATTCCTGTTGTACTGGGCTTGCCCGTATCGTAATTAAATAAATGATTTACTACGTTATTGATGTTACTAAATTTGAAAAGTCGAATTAATTTTGACCCGACTTTCCAGTAGCCGAATATAAATGTACTTTTAATGTTTAGACTCCACCCCGCAGTGTGTGGCACTGAACTTAGCGGTATACAATGAACAGTTTAACACGTGTGTTCCGAAACGCGAAGAGATTTCTCACGCAAGATTCACTGACTCAACCACTTCGGGGAAAAAAAAGGGTGCGAAAGGTCCTTAAAAAGCGTTTAAGAACAATGAGACCACCTTCAATTACACTTCGATTCAGAGTCGGATATTAATAGTTCCTAGCTCAGCCGTCGTGGAATACGCGCAACGCGCAGGCGTCCATCCACTGTGAAATGCCACCTGAACCGACCCCAGTAATTTCAGCTGTCGCTTCTCTCTTGATTGAGAAGGAAATCAAATGTTTCTCCGAGGCAGTTAATTCGTTCCATTGAGGCTCCCAGCGGCCCTCGCGAAGATCTCATTGCCGCGTTTAGTTTACTTTTTTTCGTTTTAAACTGTAATATTCGCGATTAATAATGTATGAAGGTTTAGTGTTTGGCGGAGTCCGCGGCGGAGCGTGAAAAACTGTTTAATGAAAGCTTCGGCCAGTCATTAACGAGCAACCGAATAACAGCTTGCAATGATATCCGACAAGGCTAACACCCGACCCACTGTTTACGTATCAACAGCCTGTAAGGTTAATTGACCTCATAACGGAATTGGTCAATGAGCTGGAGGACGGTGTATTATGATCAATGTTTTTCAGATGCTTCTGAAAGTGCATGTGGCGCTTAAATTTACCTCAGAAGCCAAGATTGTTCTGGGAAGTACCATGTGACGTTACTATGCTCTAAATCAAGGGTAGCACCAGTAAAGTGCATCTCAGTACCCCGATTTGTGAGGCACACTAATTCTGTTCCAACTTGCTAGAAAATTTTGACTCACTTTCTGTGCTTTTAGGCTCTTGTTACCTTTGGAGAGACACTACTGTTGCACGAGTATGGATTTCTCAAACATCTGGCCCATGGAAGACCTTGGATTCCAACAGGGTTACTGATATTGACAATCTATCTAAGGGCTTCAGAGGCGACATGTTTCTGGTTCAAAGAATCCTAGTGATCTCTTATCAAGAGGACTCATGCCAGATGAAATTGTTCACTCCCATCTTTGGTGGTATGGCCCATCATGGCTATCTGCAGCAGAAAATTGCTGGCCCCCTCAGCCAAATCTTCCAAAGAATATACCAAGAATCTATTGTGTATACAGCAGTGATTCAATCTCAAAGATTTTCAAATCTACAACAACTTATTAATGGAGTTGCTTACACTCTACGGTTTATAGGCCACTTACAAAGGAACCCATCTGTCACTGGCCCTACCACAGTTACAGAATATAAGAGAGCCCTTAAACAACTGATACCTTCAGTGCATCGAAACTAAATTTAGGAAATTAATTGATTGGGAGATTGGTCATTCATTAAATCATAACGCATCACCTATATTGTATTATTAAATAAGTACCGATGTTGTATTGGGCTATGCCTGTATTATAAATAAATAAATAACATACCATAATTGCCATAAAACCATAATTC
The DNA here is from genome assembly GCA_030762985.1 of Adelphocoris suturalis. NCBI lineage: Eukaryota > Metazoa > Arthropoda > Insecta > Hemiptera > Miridae > Adelphocoris > Adelphocoris suturalis. The sequence goes on from CM061047.1 coordinate 18,408,824, forward strand.
CATAATTGGCATAATTGGCATAATTTGCCAATTGAGTTCGATGAGCAGCATGACCTCCCTTAAAATCGTGCCAGTTGTAGTGTCCCTTTGGTCACCTTGTTCTATGCCCCTAATGACATTATTTTAGAATATGAAGTGATATTATCATCTACAAACACTGTAATTTATAGTGAAATATATGAGTTTAAATATATATAAGAAATATATATATTTATTACATGTAACTTAACAATATAAAGGAAAATTCCTTAAATATTGTTACATATCATAATTACTATTATGGCTGTATACAATATATTATGTTGTAATGGTAAATAAATAAATTTAAAAAAAAAAATGCAGGTCTTACAAGAAACAAATTATAATCAATTGTGCTCAGTAACCCCGGGAGATCTAAATATTTAGATACCAATTGAATAATGTAGTTCGTTTGATAATTATAGACAGGTCTTCTGGGGAGAAGGCCTTTTTTCCCCCTTCCGAATGCAACGATAAAATAATTGAGGGGCTGCCCACGACAGTTTCCGAGACGTTGGACTTCTCCCCGATCCCATTTAAAACACTCGTCAGCGAAATATGAATAAGAATCGCCCGTCAAACTCGCGTCAGAAGAAAGTCCCCGGTTCCCACCGTCCAGAGAGCAACAAAACGTGAAGAAACGCAATTACACGCCCAGACAGTCCAACGGCCTTCCGAAATAACACACCACCTCTTTTCCCACCAGCAACTAAACTTTAATTTCATTTCAATCTATTCCTCCGCTGATAATTCCGGTATTCGTTTCAGACTTTTGCAAAAGCTCGCTCGATTTAGTTACGAGTTGGAAGGCTTTTTTCTCATTTCTCGAGCTCCGGAAGATAAAAAAGAAAAAAACGAAGAGTCTGATTACAGCGCCTGTCATATCTGAAGGGGCGGGAGATCTCGAAAACGGATTCCGTTTATTATTGTAATTAACTTCTCCGAGACTTGTTGGGGGTTGCACGAAGAATCCCAAACATCTCTTCCTTCGCCGTCGCCGTTTCTGAAAGCTAAATTATGAAGAGCTTTTGTGCTTTCTGGTGGATTTTCCTTTGGAATTCTCATTTAACTTGACTGGTGATGAACCCATCTTCGCCAGACGAGGTCTTGACCGAGTTTTTGCTATGATGTAAAGGGTCTGGCGAATAAATACTCTCCCAGCACCTCTCTCAGTGGGATCTTCAAGTGGATTAGTTACATTCTTAACCTACAGGTGCCATAGATCAATTCAGTGCCGAATACGTACAACGTAATCTATTTTGAGCAGCAAGTACCTAATGAATGAATACTCGAATTGCTGCGAGATAGTTTACTTCTGGTGGAATGATTGAGGATTCACAGGTGTCAGAGACTGTGAGAGCTGTAAATAATCGAGTTGGTAGTATTACGTGAAACAAACATTGCTATTACACCTACTCTGATGTATGAAAAAATACCGTAAGAATCGGAAGTGATTTGAAGGTGTACCTACATTTAAATGCATACCATTCCAACTACTGATGAAAAATGCAAGAAGGCAAACATAAAGTAGCATATTTCCTCCAACTTGATTATATTTGTTAGCTCTTCGTTAGTCTAGAAAGAATAAAATAAAATGGAACATAAGAAGTTGGAACATAATTGTTTGTTGAACTCCAAGACGGGCAACATTTACCCTCCCGAAAAATGGGCAATTCAAGCTAATTTCATCAACATATTTGAAAAAGTGGATAAAAAGAAATAGAAAGAACTGGTGACCCAACTCCGAAACTGGAATTCTAGTTTGTAGAATCAAAAGTTCCTAAACATTTTGCATACATGCAGGCAGTCAGACAAATGCAACAATGACCAAACGGGATTAAATTTATCTTGTTCACTCAACATGTGATTCCTTGACTTAATTTCAAGGAATTTGTAAAAAAAAAAAAAAAAAAATAAAATAAAATAAAATAAAAATAAAAATAAAAAAATAAAAAACTGACCAAATTCATAGTTTTTCCTTAACTCTTGGGTTCCCTTAACTGTTTTATGTCGTTTGACCGGCCGTATGCATTAGTTTTTTCTAATTTTTCTAATAATTTCTCGAGCTTCTGCACTAAGCTGGTGTCTATGAGTAAGACGGGTATGGCCAGTGGCAACCCGGTTGACTACTATTTGGTCCCTCCTTGGAACTTGGGTTACGAAAGGGACCACCGGGCACATGTCCTGAAGGACACCACGCAGTCCAGTGAACTAAAAGTCTTATTGGAGTTTCATTTGACACCTTCCCTAAAAAAACATTTATAGTCCTTGATCAACCCATTGGACTCAGGTTCGCCGGTGGATTATCGCCGCTTTCTTTCCGACTTGTGCGACCGCGGCTATTATGACCGAGCTAGAAAATAAACAAGGGCATCGCGTCCGATGTGAGAAAGAAAAGTGAAATTGCTGGCCGGAGATATTCAATCTTCATCTGGACGGCGTTTAGTTTAGAACTGCCCCGAGCCAAGAACATCGAATCATCTGAGTCGCTGCCTCAGCCCATTCTGTTGATCATCACTCATCATTCACTTTCTCTTATCATCCCTAATGGGGCGTTTTAAACGATGGTGTATTTTTCGGTTAAGTTACCCGTGAAAGACGTTCCGTCTCAATCAGTTTTCGGAACAACCATCTATAACTATAAATTCATTGTCTCAATCTACAGTCAATAACGGTTATGGTACTGTATAAAATGGGGTACTAAACGATCATTGGGTAAAAACAATACAAAATTGTATAAACAATGAAGAAGAATATATCCTCCTATCGCCCAGAAGTACTGGGAGAGCTAATATAGACCTTCCTCCCATCATCTAAGGCATTCCACAAAGAAGTCTGATCTAGTTGAATGACTGAGTTGGTCTTTGCCTTCATGCATGATCGATTAATATATATATATATATATATATATATATATATATATATATATATATATATATATATATATATATATATATATCACAAGTTGCAATATGATGTTAAAAAGTCGAGTACCAGAGGCGAGCGCTTTCAATGCTGACATCATCATCAGGCCATCGAAACATTACAAGTGGCAAGTAATACCAAATTAACAGAGCCGAAATGGACAGTGATGCTGAATCTGTGGACAATTTGATAGTTCTAAAACTAGAGTTGTTCCAGCGTGATCAAGAGAACATGAACACAACTAGTTCAGCACGAGAACTGAGGTGGCTTGTGCGCAACACGGCGTATATCTTATACTTACTCTTATATGGATGCAAAGCAATTGCGGTATCATACAGCGATTCCGAAACATGATATTACGTCTATGCGTTAATGGGTAACAGACTCATCAACTGAAAAACATTCATAAGGACCTTCAAATCCCAACAGTAAACGAAGACATCAAGACTCAAGCAATAGGCCATCACCAGAGGCTCCAACGTCATATAAGGAAGACGCTATCCATTTTTTAACGTTGAAGACCTATTCACAAGATTAAAAAAAAAGAAATCCTCACTATCTGTGATAGAATGACATGTAGTGAGTGAGTGTTTGTCGAAAAAGCAGTTCAGTGTGTGACCTGCAATGGTGCAAATAAGTTGTGAACTTGGTCCACTAAATCACCTATACTGAAATATACCTGCACTCGAAGCGTAAGAAAACTGAAAATTATGAAGACTTGATTAAATATGTTGATTTTGACGAACGTACATTTCATGTTTTCAAAATTGTTATTTGCTAGATGGCATTTGTATCAATCTATATGTCTTATAAGAACTTCAGTCAAAATTTCAGGTGAAATTTTACATTTGTTTAGAATATTATTGATATCTACCACGATTCTTTGGGGTACAAGGGATATCACTTAGCCATATAAAGAGTCCCGAGCATAATTACAATAATTAGCAGGTGATACCTGTTAACGTTGTGTAACAGGAGGCGAGCACGCGAGCCGAGGATCAACCTTGATGACCCTTTCAATTCTTTTTAAAGCCTTTTTTCGTCCTTAATTAACCTCGAAGATCTCATTAATTATCGGGCCAACCTCCATTTTTTACCCCGGAAAAGCTGACGACCTCTGGATGACCTTTCATGAACCCCCAAACGGTTCCGTCACTATTAGGTTGTTTATGTTGTTTCCAACTGATTGGTAGGTGTAAACGAGCTGAAAAGTTGCAAATTTTCACTCTCAATGGAAGAAACAGAAGATCATGAATATGTATTTCCTTAATATCTCATTTTCCCAATTATCTGCGGAAGAAATTGAGTATGAAATGATAAAATATCCAATAGGCAGTGTTGGAATCCTATACTGCTTGCTTACTTAGCCACTTTCAAAGAAATTAGACTGATAACGGTGGCGCTGTCATTTAATTATTTTCTTGTTGTCCTGGAGAGGCGCCCTACCGAATTTAAACATCCTAGGGTGATAAGGAGAGAATTTGGCTCACTCGGCTGGTCAGGGGAGAGTCCATGATTTCATCCGTCTCTTGATGCCCCAGAGGGGATGCCAATAAAATTTACGATTTCTAAAATGAACAGGAGAGGTTTTAGCTCATTTAGCTTGTCAGTATGGAGCCCATCATTTCATTCGTTCTCTCTCTAATGTCCGGAGATCCGACCAAGTTTCAACATTTAAGGGTGGAAAGGAGAGAATTGACCTCACTCAGCTAATCAGGATGGAGTCCTTCATCCAATACGACTCTTGTTGTCTCAGAGATGCTCCCTATCAAATTTCACACTCCTGGGGTGAAAGTCACAGAATTCATCCTTCTCAGCTGATCTAGATGGATCGCGGTAAACATGTCATCAATAACTTAATTAGTTACCTGCTTTATCTTGTGGGTGAGGGGGGGGGGGGGATCAACACAACTTATGTTTGTAAGTTGAACAGGTAGGTACTTGTTGGAAAAGTAGCCTTGCAGTTGAAGTTTTTCAAACATTTTTAGGCTTGAACCTGTGCCAAATGAGCGGTAAAACAACAATACACCAAGTTTTAATTGCGAAATGAATAATACTCATTTGAAGGGAATCTGACTCACTGATGAAACAGCTAAAAAGGTTTTCGTGGATTCGGTTGGAAGTGGGTGTTGATTTAGTAAGACCGTTTGTCTTTATAAACAACAAAAGGGGGGAGCCGCAAATGGAAAGTAAAAAGAGGAAGAAAAATTTCTGTGGAAGGTATAATAACTTATGGGCTGATGGAAGTTTGGAAGGAGGCACTGCGGTCCAGAAGGGATCTCGAAAACCTAGTTGGTATTCACAAAGGGAGACCCCGCTATCGACTGAGCCAATAAATAGATGGTAGTGTAATGTGAGGAATTAGACGAGACGGTGGCGCGGCGGTGCGGGGGGAACACGAAGCGGCAAGAGTGACAAATGTTGCCGAGAACGTGATGACAATACAAATCCTCAAGGAGGCCCCCCTTGCAGACAAATAACGCTCCTTCAATTTCTGATGCACTGCCCGGACCCCTTCACAAGTCTGATTTTTCCTTCTGACTCTTTTTAGACTTCTATTAGTCAAGTTTGACTCTTGAGGATGATAGGTCGGTTTTTCAGGGGTCTTGGAGAGTTGAGGTTAGATCATAAACGATAGTTCAAGCTTATTAACTTCGAGGCGCAGGGATACCCTTTCCATAGTCGTACGCAACCGTCCAACTAAAATTCCTCGCTTTATGAGGAGGATTGTGTCTTTTTATTCCAGTTTTTACGACAATATAGCTAAACAGTTACGATAAATCCTACGCAAGCAGATGTAATAGCTTAAATTTTCATATGCAGCCTCACAATGTCCCTTCGTACCTACCTTTTAGTCGATTAAACCATAATATTGGTAAATGAACCCTCCTTTCACCTTTATTATACCAAAAGTCACTAAACAGTAATGACGATAAGTAGAAAACCAAGGGCATATTCACAGTTTAACAATAGTCTCCGAGTGAGGCATGTAGTTCGGCATAACTCCTACAGTTCAGCAAATATATAAAATCCTAATTGTTCGTTGTTGACAACCGATTGCTCGTGAAATGAATCAAAATGAGCAGCATCAATGGGGTTTCATATGGCAGTAAAGACAACTCCATTATGAATTGCAATTGTAACATACTTCCATAGTTTTTAGAAGTTTTTCTACTAGGAAATTTGTATTGTATGATCAAATATGTGTTCAGCAACAATAAACCGAGTCATTGCAATAGCTTCATTTTCAACAAAATTGGCTAATGAGCATAAACAAGGTAAAAATTGTTCGACTACGAAAAAGAGTTTTTAATGCATATATGAATGTGGACGTAAAAAATGTTAACGTTTTAATGTAAAAAAAGTAGAACCGTGTACTAAAGATGCCCATACAGGTGCCTTTTTACATTTCTGATATTTTAAATAAGGTACCATTTGTGTCTAGTTTCCTCAAGTTCTTTCAAATCGTCAAAATGATTCTACGATGGCCAAACGCATTCCCCTCACTCACACCGATTCTCTCTCCCTTAGCGTCCTCTTGTTGGCTCATCCCCCGAAAACCTCTCGTAGAATAAACAGCCATTAAAATGCATATTAGAAAAGGGGTGAAACTTGTGGAAAAGCCCAAACCCCGGGTCCGGTCGAAGGGGATGTTTTCCCTTTGTGGAACCTCCCGACGCCTTTCAAGGGCGGTTTTCTTTATAGTCCAGGAAAAAAAGTTGGGATGGCAAAGGGGTGAAAGGGGGTGAGAAATGTTGAGAGGGGTGGGATTCACACTCGGGCGCTCCTACGGGACCTGCGTCCGTGGAGGGAGATGAGAGCGTGATAATCCCGGATGAATATAAAGTACTTACCCTAACTTTGCCCCTCTTATGTTGCAGTTCAATGGCTTCAACGCCGATAATTGTACTAACAAGTTAACCTTCATGCTCAACCATATGGAGTCCATGTGTAAAACATTTCGGTACTTCATTACCAAGGAATGGAAGCGGGTTTCAGTTTAATTTTCCCGCTTTGAGAGCTTTCCAAAAAGTGGCATCTTTAGTGTCGACTTAGATAAGCTAGAACTGTTCCGACTGGGGCGAAAATTTTGAGTTTGCAGCCTTATCTGCAAAATTGCAGGTGCTTGATTTTCCCATGTCATATACTTACTTTTGATCGATACCTAGTGTTTACCGTTCACACGATAAATAAAAATGCAGACTCCTCAGCTTTCCTTACGAGGGGAGATTTACAACTGATAGTTTGATTTTGTCGTGCATTGATGGCTTCATGTAATGTCAAATAAGTTCCACTCCTCTGACGGATAACCTATACCTATATCAAGACCTAGTACAGCTTTCTGGTGAAAAATTATTGAAGAAAATTCTTTAAAAAATAAATACTAGAGACCAACATTTACACAGCAGGACCTAGAAATCAAGTTACCAGCACAGACTAAGCTTTAACCAAGTAGTTAGACTACCATGACATTGTTATTGAACGTTAAGAAAGAACATGAGAACTTTTTCAAATCATCATTGGTAGATTCTACATACCTACCGACAGAGAATCCGTGAACGTGAGAAGATCCAACCAGTTACCGACAAACGCCAAGTCGGAAATCGTTATTAAAAAAATGAGAAAATTATAATGCAGCTACGAGATAATCACAGCGTATCGTATTGCTCTGAGGTGATTTTGAAAAATGATTACATTTAATTCCTAACTACCACCGCGTCACAACGTCAAAAAGTTGAGTTGGGCTAACAAGGCAGTCAGACTAATTTGCGGTCGGGGGAGGAATAATATGCAAGCTAATTGCTATTTTTCACGTCCTGGTCTCCTTTTTTATAAGAAACACACAGTCCAGACTCCTAATAAACATACAGTAGTTTTCCAGTCCATGATAAATCTCAGTTTAATCATTATTATAAGGAAATGGAAATCACAGGAAATGGGAGGAGGGAGGCGTATTCTTACCGTTTTCCTCAACCTCTAACGGTAGGAATGCGATTGTTTCATGCATTCAGAAAATATTGAGGCTAAGTAGTAATTTATTAAAATGCTTAATTAGAAGTTTACTTTTTGAATGATAGATTCTGTTGAAAATACACAAAATAATCTCTTACCAACTAAAACATATAATTAAATTCAATTCTAAAACTTATTCTACAATTAATCTAAATTTTATCCTAAACATTATTTGTATCTTCTATTCTTGTATTTTACGAGGAAGGTGTTTCTTTCTATTCTCATCTTATAAGATACCTAATGTATACTTACCTTCTTGTAGGTTAAACAAGTGACTTGGTGATTGTGAATGTGTTTTGCAAATGGTAAGAGCGATCCAGAAGGAAGCCATCAGACAATAACAGATTCCAGTTCCTACAAGATCCTACTCACCATTGGACACCAATTCTTTGGCCTCCCAAGTTTCCATTATCAGCCCTTTGTCTGCTCTCACTCATGGTAGTGTCCCACCTTCATCTCAGCCTAAGTTTTGCTGAAGTTTCCCTCTTTGACATCCCTTGTTGGTTTTTCTTTGGGATTAAGTGGCCAAATACGTGTATCACACGTGAAATTGCGGTTTGTTCAAGAAAAGGAGCCTTTCCAGTCTTCATCCAACTGATCTTCCTTGCGCAGTTGCCTACAGCATTGGAATCAGGTATTTGGGATCCCAGCCTCCAGTTTTTCCTGTAAGTACTTTCATTTACTCCTTCTTCAGTTTTGTACTGCTAATTCTTATCAAAAGAAGCCCTAAAAGGTGTTGTGAGTACTGGGAAAAGGAAAGGAAAATTCTTCATTGATTAGAAGCAGTAGGCTATCTCTAACCATCAGGCATAGGTGGTCAAGAGGTAAAGTGAAGGGCTCCCATTCTGAATCCCAGGAAGCAGCAGAATATTCTTTTCGTCAACAAGAGACTCTTTAATTTACCAACAATTTAACTACTAATTTATCTATCTGAATATATTTAAATAATTGAAATTCAGAAAATAATATATTTTGAATGTATTATATGAAATGGGAACATTATTTTAATCATTTTTTCGACTCAATACAATCATTTTTTCTTAATTTAAAATTATTCTTCAGCACCTCCTCACTTTATAATTTTTCTAAACAGATAAGAAATTAATTTGTTGCTAATTGAAGCAATACCATTTCGTGTCACTAACAGATTCACCGACGTATATGTAATCTTTTTTACAAGAAAGGTTTAGTACAAAGGATAAAACCTGTAATTAAGGATGGTACATACAAACGAAAGGAATACTTTACTAATACGCCGTATAAATAGATTATATAAAGTTCAAGTCATGCAGCATGATCGTATTAACGAATTTTCGTAAATGATTGTACCATATCATGGTACATTGTTTTGAAAATTAAGAACTTTGAAGGAAAAAAAAAATCATACTACCTACCAATTTTATGGAAAAAAAACTCATTCTAAATAAAATTCAGCGATTCAAAAAGAGATTTCGGGCTTTTAACTTTTTTGCAGTTTTTATCGATTTTTTCACATATTTTAGAAAAATTAAAGTACATGCCCCCCCCCCCCCCCCCTAGTGGCGCGCTGATTCATATTTTCAGGTTGGTTTCATTTTTGTGCGTATTTTCTTTGTCATTAGCAAAAAACACTGTGCGTTTCCAAAAATGTTGCTGTAGTTATTTAGCATAAGATTAACCCCTTTAACTTACAGTTTACCAGCAACGTTTAGACTGTGTATTAGGAAAACGGTACATATATATATGCATTATAAATGTATATATTATTGCGCCTATAATAAATCAAATTTAGTGATTAACTTAATTAACTTATCAAATAATTGTTTTGTCTTAACCGAGCGAAGCTCTGTCTCCCGGTTCTTACTGAAAAACCCAGACAGTACGTTCCAAAAATATTATATTTCTAATATTATGTGAAAGTTTTAACTGCCAATCCAATTCTTATAAAGTCCCTTCCAGTCCTTTGCTAGAAGAGGGTAATGAGATGAAAGGTATCCTATTCACCAGTGTACACCACAGAAGAGTTATTTGAACTTTGTAACGACACATGAACACACGAATTCTTGTAAGTAGTTAGGTGACTTTTAATTTTGTAAACCTTTTTAATGGCTGTTTGTATGATTTCGTTTTATTTATGTATCAATACGTTTTTAATTTAAATATGTATTATTTCGACGATGTATTACCATGATCCTGGCGTCTTAGAAAAAAATAATTCTATTGTACGATCAACCAATGTATATTATTTGCACAGATTTCCTGTGAAACTCCGTCGTTGGTTCAATTTTCTTTAATACATCTCTCAGGTAGCGTGAGGATTACGGCAAGAGATGCGTGAAGGTGAAGTTGGTTTGGTTAGCGGTAAAGGAGAAGGTATAGCGGGCTGGGCGTATGCAAATGCCTCACCGACCGGGGTTGGCTATAGAGTCATCTCTCACCAGACGGATAACATCGTAGCTTCATCGCATCCCTTCGTCTTCTTCACCTTCATTGTTGCCTCCTTCTGCCACCTTGGATCATTTTCACTTCACATCCAAGCGGCTCAAACGTAGGTAGACCTAACTGACACTCCAACTCTACCTGCCAATCTAATTTATACCCTTGAAACGTGAATCCCATGTCATTCTTTGTTGAGTCTTCTTCCCATTCAAGAGTTGATATGTACCATGGTGCTGCATAGCATAAACAGACACCGTTAGAAAATCCCGTACAGTCGTGCTGCTGTTTTACAAATCCTACACGCTAATAAATATAAATTAAAGTGAATTGGGTAAAAAGACCCTTGGCTCTTTCTTTATTTTAATGTTGAATTTTAGGATGGTTTCCCATTTTTAGCATTTTCAGAGTATGTTTGTTTAGCTATATCTAATCAATGTTTTGTATATTTTAGTTCAGTATACATTCTGCACTTCCAGCTTGGCTCATAGCCGATGTAGACTCCATTGTCAGAGAAGTGAGGTCATGGGCGATTTTGAATGTAAAAACGCTTGCATACGAGTCTGCAACACATTGGGACATTTTATGTCTTTAGTTGCAGATTCGTATGTGTTGCAGACTGGTATGCAAGCTCTAAGAGCCACTCAGCTGATCCGGACTCTGGGCATCGTCAAGTAATGTCCTAAAGAGGCTACATACGAAATTACAGCTTCCTAGAGTGTAAAGTATAGAAATTACCTATTAAAATGATTCAACCACCACTTCACAAATCAAACCGTTCTCGCAATATTCGGATCACCTGCTATGAATCAAATCATGGAAACACCAGCTCAATGAAATCATCAGAAATTAACTAGCGTTTGCAGTCATGTTCACAATATCAATTATTGAAAATGATCACCTGTGTGTAAACAATTATTCATATAACCATGGTCATAACTCAGCTTGTTGGCCACGCACTTCGCAGTAGTTAATATAGTATGGTTGGACAAATCGAGAGCTTTCGAATGAATGGTCAACGGATTTTGTGGGATGAAAAACGACGAAGTACCATTTCCCTAGCAACGACTCGGTTATAAGCGGATATCATCAGAAATTTTTCATAACGCTTTCTTCGTCACACTTTTTGAGTTATGTGCCATAGTAAAGATATAAAATTAATGTCAAAACAGTTGATTTTCGTGAATTTGTATTTTAAGATGATTAACGAACTACAGGCACATATACATAAGACTTTGATGTGATCAGTAGCCAGATGACATGGGATACAATCTTTATAAAATGTGAAACTAGCCTGGAATAGAAGCTTCTACACATCTTCGTTAGAATCTGGTTGAATTTCAATATACTATTCAACAGCACTGTTTAAGAGAGATAAGTCTAATAATCACCGCTACTTACTACTCTCAAGCCAAGTGTGTTTTAAGTACAGGTCCCGGTAAATTTTTCACTTAGCTCCGGATCTTATTCAGCTGACAGTAACGTAGGCATCAATTTTTATCAGCCCTAAAGGGTATTATTAAAGGGCTAAACATTCAAAAACCGAGATCTCGAAAACTTTTAAGGTAACCGTAATGATTTTATGCTTGTCAATGATAAATATAAACCCAAAGGATCAAATAAAACCATCCGCAACGCTGTAGATTGAACGGTTCTCTCTCCTCTAGAGGCTAGAAGTTTGAAAAAACACCTTCGGATTTTTACATCATTTCATCATTCGCTGCTAGCGAATCTATTGATTATCCAATCAAGGTCTGAATTCCATTAATGATAGCTAGGTAGTGGAACCGGTAGACATAGAAATTTCCTTGCAAATATGAGCTGAAATAATGCCAATAATAGAATTATCAGGTGATATAGTTGCAATGGTATTTATTTTTTCTTTGCGAAATCGAGTTTATTAACTATTATACGTGCGAATGTACCTGCTAGTGAGGCATTGGCACCTAGATGCTACATTTCTTCTCATATATTGCTCTCAAGTCTACCTAAGGTAGCAAAAGCATTGTTTTCATGTCTGACGGATGAGTTTTAGCCTCCAAAAAATGAAAAGGTTGTTGTTTTTTTACAGTGGCAAAATTCCAAAAATTGCACTTTACGTTTTAGACCATTCTGCAAAATTTTCGTTCCGTTTCTTTCTGTGTGTGTGTCTGTCATGTATCTGCAAAACCTAGCAACAAGCTTAATTTTCACTTGCTGGCTCTAGACTTTATGACTCATTTCCAGACGGCCCAGGGGACCTCCATTCCAAATTAAAGCTCTATAGGCTGAATAGCAAAGAACTTAGCCTCAAATCTCACTCAGCTGATTTGGGTGGTCACTAGACTTCATGATTCGTGTTTAGACCCCCCCAGAGGCCTCCAATCCAAACTTCAGCGTCATAGGTTGAATAGAAAAGAACTTAGCTCATCTAACCCTATTTAACTCAGCTGATCAAAAGGGCTCTAGATTTTATAATTAGGTGGTGGGGCCAGTGTTTGACACCTTAAGAGGCATTTTGACTTTGACAAGCAATTAAGTTATGTTTTTTCGTTTGTTCAAACTTAAAGCTTACATCTACTGCTGCATCAGGATGTCCTCAAACTGCTCAATATTGAAAAATCTCTAATTCAAGCCACAAAATATAATAAAATCGTTTTTTCGAAATCAATTTTTTGACCCAGTATTTGACAGCCACATTTTAGCGAATTTTTGAAGAAAATTAAGCTATTGCTCTCGCCTCAAAATTTGTAGAATGTGAATTTTTGAAAAAAATTTATGCAGAAATCCGTTTCAGGCTATTCTGAATCATATTCTGAAGTTCAACGCATTTTTTTTATGTATGTATGTGTGTATGTATACATGTATGTGTCATTCCAGACGATAACTGTTAGAATTGTGCTAGAAACTTCAAACAAATTTTAAAATGTTGAGGACACAAAACGAAAGTTCAAGTTCGTTGGCCAGCATGATCGGATTACATCTTCGGGTTGAAATTTTCAAAAATGTACCTAGTCAAAAATTTCAAAATAGCCTGTTTTTTGCGATTTGTTGTGCGAAATAATTTTTTCAGCATACTAACATGTGGTATATTCGGAATCAGCGTAAAATTTCCTATAATATTGTATCAAGTTGAATATGTATCAAGTTTTCAAACATTTCAAAGTTGAAAAATCAGTCAAAAATCGAAATAATCGAAGATTTCTTCAAAAATTCGCTCATGGGGTCATGCTGCAAGACTGAACTTTTTTTTTGTTGTACCTGTGATTGACACCCTATGATTGACGCAGCAGTTCTTCTGCAATAAATGATTCCTTGTGTGTACAAACCATTTCATTTCAACATTTTACAAATAAATTGAACATTTGAACGTAGTTTTATTAATTTAAATATAAAATTAATATGAGTATTCATAAAGACAAATTTGAAAATATCATCGGATGTTTTATCACAAAATAGGTACAATGTTTTCTTGATACCATATGCACAGTACGTTTCTAATGGTAAACTAGCTACTTGTGAGTCGCTACGTATTTTTATAAATATAAAAAATAAAGAACTGATCTGTATTGACAGCACTGTCAATCACTGAGAGGAGCATCAGTTTGGGAACTAGCAACTGACATTTGCATTTTCACATGATTTATTGAATTATTTCCAAAAAATGATAGCATAAATGTAATCTACACAAAATACTGATACAGAAAAACCATGGAAACAATCGAATTTGAAAATTTGGAGGGCATAGTGAAGCATAATAAAACGCTTACCTCCTTAGCCAAATCACAAGAAACAGCACCATCGAAATAACAACACGAGGTTCTGCTGGGTTCCCTTCTCCAGATTTCACAAAACCCGTCTGAAACCTTTTCCCGCCTTTATATTTTACTGAGAAGGTACTCGTATTTTACCTCAAAATTCAAGTGGATCAAGCCCGTAAAACATTTTCAAATGCCTTTTATTAAAACTTCTTGGTGAGTTGTCAATCACTGGTCCCTCCACCCGAACTTTCTCTTCTATGAAAATTGGCTAAAAGAACTGGATTATGATGAACAGAGCGAAGGCATTCATGAAGGAGACTTCCATAGAGGAGTCATTGTTTCAATGTCGCTGGGACGCGATATCTTCAGAATGCAGACACCTGTGTTTGTGGGGCAGGAGGTATCTCAGGTGAGGGGCCGGTGGCGGAAGTACCGGGGCGAAGGGGACCCAAACCCCCCCGCTCAGCTGATTGGCTCTAACTGCTCACTTCCGACTCGGGCGTCCCCCTTTCTGCAGGGACCCCCTTCGCCATCTAGAGGGGATTTTCAATCGGCGAACTGACACGGGGCGCGGGGGGCGGCGAGCAATTGAACTAACCTTCTCCAATTTATATGTGCGAGGCTATCAAGACCTCACCACCACGTAGACAAAACGTTTCCGTAGAGTTTAAACTCGCTTGTCGCAACTCATTGGGGCCAATTGTTCGCGTACCACTCTGTTATGCAACTCAATACCTTCACAACCGTTCGTCCAATTGCTGTTAAGATATACATTCAATCTAATATTCATCTCCTGGTAAGAAGAAAAATTATGCCAACAAAACTCTTCCTTTTAGCGTGGAACATGCTTTTACCGGGACCTAAAAGTGAAAAATGTCATGAAATATTATCAAGAAAAAACGAGGCCAAACTAGCGGGGGACCTAATTTCTTTGATATTGACCCTATGATCCAAAAATTTCAAATGGAGAACCCTAGGGACGTCTAGAAACTATCTACTGCAATAACTCCAAAAAAATAATAAGATCACAATTTTCGAAATTGTTTGCCATTGAAATCCGTTTAAAGGTGTCTGCCGGTGACTCGACGTACTGAAGATATCGCGTCACAACGATATTGAAACTATGACTCCTCTATGGAGGAAGTCTCCTCCGTGAATGCTTTCGCTCTGTTCATCATAATCCAGACTTTGGAATATTTCGCAAGTTCTTTTTGGCGAATTTTCATAGAAGAGGAAGCTACTGCAATCACTCCAAAAAAAAAAAAAAAAAAAAAAAAAAAAAAAAAAGTAAAATCACAATTTTCGAACATTTTTGCCAATGAAATCCGTTCAAAGGTGACTGTCGGTGACTCGACATACTGAAGATATCGCGTCACAACGACATTGAAACAATGACTCCTCTATGGAAGTCTCCTCCGTGAATGCCTTCGCTCTGTTCATCGTAATCCAGACTTGGGAATATTTCGCAAGTTCTATTAGCGAATTTTCATAGAAGAAAAAGCTACTGCAATCACTCCAAAAAAATAATAAAATCAAAATTTTTGAAAATGTTTGCCATTGAAATCCGTTTAGAGGTGTCTGCCGGTGGCTCAACATACTGAAGATATCGCGTCTCAACGACATTGAAACAATGACTCCTCTATGGAAGTTTCCTCTACGAAACAAAAGGACGAATTTGTTGGCTTTAGAATTTAGGATTTATAATTTTTCTTGACTGAATAAATACATAATTTTGGTCAGTTTATTTACATATTTCATCAGACAGCCATGAAAAATTGTAAATTTCAACCCACTCAATGAATCAATCTTTCAAAATTTAAATTCAATTGAAACTGTTCTTAAATAGTTAGCGTTGCGTACACTTATTGTGCGTAGTAGTACTAAACACGTGTTATAGCAAGTACAATACACTGAGAGAGGTTGAAGTTCTGACGAAAACTTCTCAAGAGAGTGTTTGTTGAGATTTCTTCCATTTTTTGCCCAAAAATACTTTCTGTGTTAATTTAAATGCGGAAGTAGTGAAATGTGCATTATGATACAACTATGATATATACAACGTTGTTGATACAGTAGATCGCATTACCGTCATAATCAGGAAGATAACTTCGAAAGGATGACTATAAAAGCTCAGTCATGAAACATGTGTCTCAGGACACGAAGGGTTCCCAAGAACTAATTTCAATAAACCTTATAAGATAGTGTGAACGATAAATAATGGGCAAATTATTATCATCACCTTGAAATGTATGCACACCAGAGCCTTTTCCACTCAAAGAGAAATTACGATTATTATAGATTTACAGTCGTGAGTTATGACACAGGAGAATTCGAAGGCTGGCTGACCTTGAAAGGCACGTTGTAAGAGCCATCTTACTGCTAACATGAAACTCTGTAAAATCAAATAATCGTAACCTAATAATTTTGCATCAGAGAGTGGCCAAACATGTTCGAGCCTCTGATTCAATCAATAATCAATCTAAAAATTCAAAAATATAAATTTAAAGACATATAAAAAAATAATTAGTTGGGAAATGAAGGGGAGGGAATTTCTATGTGGGAGATTATCATACGGAGGATTCGGGGATTCGGAAGACTTGTTATATCGGGGGTGTCCAGTGTTGGGCATAATCTTATCGTCGAATACGAATACGATTGTAATCGCGATAATTATTCGTTGATTCTGAGTCAGCTGCGAATATATTCGTATTCGTGAATTCGTATTCGTGTAATCGTATTCGTCTGTCGGCGATTACACGAACACATCCCATAAAAATGCGTCACGGTCATCAATTTCAATAGGGCGTCCCTCCTATAATATGCGAAGCCTTGCTAATATTACCTAGCTTCAGAGGGACGTCCTATTGAAATATAGCATTTCCAAGCCAAATGAAACCTTTTCCAAGTCAAATGAAACCTTTTCCAAGTCAAATGAAACCTTATCCAAACCAAATGAAACCTTTTCCAAACCAAATGAAACCTTTTCCAAACCAAATGAAACTTTTTCCAAACCAAATGAAACCTATTGAGAAAATGAGTGAACTGAGGTACCTAGATAGGTAGGTACCCTGCAAGTTGCAGGTAGATGCAATTGTACCTATCATAGAAAGACGTTGACAAAATGAAAATTCGATGAATTTCAGGTATAGGATTACCGAAGTGGATCTCACCTTAGTAGAATAGGAAACAAGTAAGTTTGAGAAATTTCTCATACATACTGAGCAAACCGGATGAAAACCACATTTTGACGCAAGTCATTGATAGAATCGTCAGAACTGTAACAGCAACTGACTCATGCAATTATGTGATGGACATGGTGATGCAGTTGCCTCGAGCTGCCACCGGTAGTGACTTACATTGACTGATTGAACCTCTAAGACTGAATTTATGAAATTTTGTAATATATATATTATTTATCTACGATTGTTTACTTTACAGAAATACACTGTTTGGAAAAAGTTTCATTTGGTTTGGAAAAAGTTTCATTTGATTTGGAAAAAGTTTCATTTGGTTTGGAAAAGGTTTCATTTGACTTGGAAAAGGTTTCATTTGGTTTGGAAAAGGTTTCATTTGGTTTGGACAAGGTTTCATTTCACTTGGAACAGGTTTCATTTGGCTTGGAACTGCTATATATTGGAGACAAATAGGCTGGGCTCCAATCGATGAATTCGCTTTAAGGACGTCCCTCTGAAGCTAGGTAATAGTAGCAAGGCTTCGCATATTAAGTACTAGCCGCTCCGGCTCGCTACGCTCGCCTCCACGTCCAGCCGGGGGGCAAGCCCCCCGGACCCCCCATTAAATTGCTCGCTTCGCTCGCAAAATGTGGCATGTAGGGAATTTTGCTCGCTTCGCTCGCAAAGTGTGGCATGTAGGGCATGTTGCTCGCTTTGCTCGCAAACGGTAGATCCCTAAGGGTAGGTTTAACGTGTGTAGGGGATGTTGCTCGCTTCGCTCGCTTGAGGGAGTTATACTGCCCACCCAACTTGGCAGACGTTTTTTTCTGTTGGAAATTCTTACAAACAAATTAAATCTTATAAAACTACGTGGAACCACAAAAAGATTATTCGGGGATGTTGCTCGCTTCGCTCGCAAGGTATACCTGTATATAGGTAGGAAAAAACCCGTATTTATTCTTTTGAAATAGGCCTGCAGGTAACATTGTGAAATACCTGACGAACCCCTTGACGTCTTCGTAGAGCCTTCTCGCGTCCGGGGCAAAATTAATTTCTGCTATTAATCGTTTCGCCTCGCTTCTGCTCGCAATTTGACCGAGTTCTCGTCACTTTTTTCGATATCCGATTTCGGATTCAGATTCGGCGGGATCAAAGCTGTATTTCGCCCGCGAAAACCGTTCCGAAAAACGTACCTTTATGGGGTATATTTTAATCGGAAAAAACCAAGTTTTTCGGCGGACTTTTCGAGAAAACGGGTCCGTACTCTCGCATTTTTTTAACGCATTTCCCGATACTTTTTTCGCGATCCGATCGCGCCGTCGTCTTCCTCGTAGGAAAACCTACGAAACCCGTATTTTTCCGGAATTGTCAACGGCCGTTTAGAGGGGTAGGGGAAGCGGGGAAGTCCAAAAAGCGCACATTAACCGGAACTTCGACCCCCCTCCCGCCCTACGGCCCATGGTTCGGCTGGGATTAGACAATTTTAAATTCGCTCGTTCCACCTTTCGGAAAATCTCAAGAAGATCCCCCCACTCGTACACTCCCCCCACTCAGCCGTTTGGCCGTGCATAGACACGACAGACAGACAAACAGACAGACAAACAGACAGACGGAGTTTCATTCTTATAAATAACTAGCCGCTCCGGCTCGCTACGCTCGCCTCCACGTCCAGCCGGGGGGCAAGCCCCCCGGACCCCCCATTCAATTGCTCGCTTCGCTCGCAAAGTGTGGCATGTAGGGAATATTGCTCCCTTCGCTCGCAAAGTGTGGCATGTAGGGAATGTTGCTCGCTTCGCTCGCAAACGATAGATCCCTAAGGGTAGGTTTAACTTCTGTAAGGGATGCTGCTCGCTTCGCTCGCTTGAGGAAGTTATACTGCCCACCCAACTTGGCAGACGTTTTTTTCTGTTGGAAATTCTTACAAACAAATTAAATCTTATGAAACTACGTGGAACCACAAAAAGTTTATTCGGGGATGTTGCTCGCTTCGCTCGCAAGGTATTGCTGTATATTTGTAGGAAAAAATCCGAATTTATTATGTTGACATGGCTCTCGCTTCGCTCGCAAGGTATACCTGTATACCCTTCAAGACGTAAGTGCGTGTACCTGCTCGCAACCCGTTCCCGTCAGGTGCAAGCCCCGCCTCATCGAACCCCTGACTTCGTAGAGCCTTCTCGCGAACACGGCAAAATTAATTTCTGATGTTAAACGCTTCTTCTCGCTTCCGCTCGCGATTTGACCAACTTAACGTCACTTTTTTCGATATCCGATTTCGGATTCAGATTCGGCGGACCCAAAGCTGTATTTCGCCCGCGAAAACCGTTCCGAAAAACGTACCTTTATGGGGTATATTTTAATCGGAAAAAACCAAGTTTTTCGGCGGACTTTTCGAGAAAACGGGTCCGTACTCTCGCATTTTTTTAACGCATTTCCCGATACTTTTTTCGCGATCCGATCGCGCCGTCGTCTTCCTCGTTCAAAAACCTACGAAACCCGTATTTTTCCGGAATTGTCAACGGCCGTTTAGAGGGGTAGGGGAAGCGGGGAAGTCCAAAAAGCGCACATTAATTCTTACTTCGACCCCCCTCCCGCCCTATGGCCCATGGTTCGGGTGGGATTAAACAATTTTAAATTCGCTCGCTCCCACTTTTGGAAAATCTCAAGAAGATCCCCCCACTCGTACACTCCCCCCACTCAGCCGTTTGGCCGTGCATAGACACGACAGACAAACAGATAAACAGACAGACAAACGGAGTTTCATTCTTATTAATAATAGAGATAGAGATAGGAGGGACGTCCTATCGAAATAGATTGGAGACAAATTGGCTGGGCGTTCAGGCAAACTTCAGAAATCGTTTCAGAATGCCTCAAAACGGATTTCAATGAAGAAATTTTTCGAAAATTATGATTTTTAAAATTTCCGAGCAATTGCAATAGCTTCATTTTTTACAAATATTCGCTTAAAAAAAAATAAATTAATAATAAAAAAAAAATTTAAGAAAAAAACATTTTGGGATCGGACTGAGACAGAGAAGTGCAGTGGGTTCGCGAATTGCTCCATTATCGGTGTTTTTTTCCACCAATAGCGGAACACCCTGTATAGATATTACAGACACCCTTAGTCGATATATAAACATTTCCCCGATCAAAATGAACATTTACCCAACCAAAATAAACACTTTTCCGACCAGAATAAACATTTTCCCAACCAAAATAAGCAATACAACATTCATAGGAAAAGTAACTAAGTAGAAAGATAACGTGGGGTTGGTGGTAAAAGTGATCAAGTGCATTTTTTTTAGAAAATGAGGTTTTGGTCTCTCCGGATACTATAAAACAATATCTACAGCTGAGAATTGAAAAACAAAAGAACGTGAGATTTGACGACAAATGTCAAAAACCAAACGAACTAGATTTACATGTACAGCAACTGATTGTAAGTACCAACACATTACAAGTAAAAAATGTCAACTGTCATTTTTTTGATCGTCTTCACTCCTACATAATGTGGTTGTAGAAATACTTTAGCTTACAAGTAAAGTCAGTCAAATGACAGTTGTAAGGGATAATCTAATGAAAATTTGTCATTTCATGATTGTTAGTATCCCGAGGGATTGATATTGAAGGTTTGAACACCTGAAAATTATAATACTGGTAAAATTTACTGTGAATTTGAAGTTTTATTATAGTGATCATGTCCAAGTCATAACAGTTTTTATTCAGGTAAAAGTATTCAACTTACAATTTTCACTAAAAATCGGGGACTATTAAAAGTAAGTTTATTTTGTATAAGGTTCGGTACTACTTTCACATAACAAAGGTATTACTGAGCTCACATAACATGAAATTATTTGGTTTGACCTGATTTTAAGCTCACAATCCGCATTTTTCCATCAGTCCGTGTGTTGGAGAACTTCAACAGGCTCTCCTGAACACTTTTGCCAAATGGACTTGATCACTTTTACCACCAACCCCACGATAAGTACTTTGAAGCACTCTAAGTGAACCGGGAAACTATATGTGTTCGAGGATGTGATTACCAGAGCAGTTGCTGCGATTAATGCTGATGATTGTCGGAACTTCGTACCTAATGAACACCTCTGTCAACCTAATATCAGCAGCTGCGGGTAAAGCAATTCATTAAACTAACAGTTTGTTGTTTTCGTTTTAGCGAATTTTTGAAGAAAATAAAGCTATTGCAATGGCTCCAAACATTTTAAAATAAATATTTTCAAAAATTTTTTTCATCGAAATCTGTTTTGAAGCATTCTGAAATGATTCCTGGATTTTAACGCTTTTTTATATGTATATATATATATATATATGTATATATATATATATATATATATATATATATATATATATCTATATATATGTATATATATATATATATATATATATATATATATATATATATATATATATGTATATATATATATATATATATGTATATATATATATATTATGTATGTGTCATTCCAGACGATAACTCTCGATAGAATTGAGATAAAAACTTCGTTCTTTCGCCAAAAAATCAAGCATTTCAAAAGAAAGGATGAGTTCGTTGGACAACACTTTTCGAGCACATTAAATTGGTCAAATTTCAAAAAATGTACTTAAAAAATCACTAAAAAAGGCAAAAAACTGCTAAAAATTAACAAATTTTTATTTTTTAGCAGAATGCTACTCGAAAAAAATTAATCGAACATGAACTAGGACATTTAAAAATTTAAGCACAAAATTGTACTGAAAAATGTACTTGAATTTCATTAAAATGAGCTAAAAATCGATAGGAACACTTGAAAAAATCGTAAAAATCCACAAAATCGTTTGTTCATTGGAATATTACTGACAAAAAGTTAATTTTCTATAAAATGTATAATGAAATTTTTATTTGTCCCTAAAGTGCTCAAATTTCAACAGAATTTAACATAAATGTAATACGACCATTTACGAAAATTCCCTCATACGATCATGCTGCGTGACTGGAACTTTTTTGAATATTGTTAAAGAAACATTTACGTTTATAGTCTACACATTGTTAATGAAGAGAGTTCATTTTGATTGTCTTAATGTTGATAAAGAAAATGTTTATTTTGGTTGGAAAAGTGTTTATTTTGATCGGGAAAAGCTATAGAATATGGCGAGCTGCTGGCGTGCGCTTGGCAGATTTCCTCAATTGGCGCCCAATAGGATGAATTTTATTAGGCATCGGATTCAAATCCCGCACAGGTGTTGACGTGCGGACGCCTACAAAAGGACCCACACGAGTCCAAAAATTGATCGATCCCTTCAAGACGACGTCTCGAGTTCCCCATCAGGTCGTTCGCTCCTAATCGTCCCGGTGCGTTTCCTGAAGGGCCTCTCCTAAACACTCTCCTAAACATCAAGCCGCTCCGGGACAAGTCAATAGAGGCCGGTCATCGCATCCAATCTCCTTATCATCCATCGCTCCATCTCCGGAACGCGCGCCCGACCCCCCACCACCGCCGCCTCCTACCTCCCCTCCCCTCCCCTCCACCGAATGAAATGAAATTAATTTATCTAATGCACGGATGGAGCCCCTGAGACAATAGTCGGACAGCTTGACGGACGCTCGATCGATCAGTATCGCCCTTTTAGTCAAATATTTTTCCACTTGCTCTTTTTTACGAGGCCGTTTTCCCTTCTGTCGTTATTACCAACTCGCCTCTCAACAAACTCTCATAATGACAAGCAACTTGTACTTTTTGTTTCGGATTGGAATAAGGTGCTTTTTTTCCTTTTGTAAAGCCATTTATTAACATTTTTACACAGGTGGTTTACAAAACAAGTGAAGTATTTAATACTTCTAAGAGAAAGGACAGAAGGCCTTTTTTATGATACTTGTGATATTCAATTGGCACATGTAAAATTCATGATATTGGGGAATTTTTTCGAGTTGAACCTCGTGATGATGTTCCCAGTTTCCAGTTTCCATCAACTCGGGAAAGCACGGACAAATCGGGCAGGTTTGAACTTTTCTTACTCATTTCTAAACAGCAAAAAGCGTACAAAAATGTAGATTTTTCGGTGTTTTTCCTACCCGGCGTTGCAAATATCAATAAATGAACATCATTACGAAGTTTTATTTGATTGGAACAAGGTTTCATTTGGACAGTACGAAGTTGGAACAAGGTCACATTTGGTTAGTACGAAGTTTCATTTGGTCGGTACGAGGTTTCATTTGATTAGTACCAGGTTTCATTTCGTAGGTACGAAGTTGGAACAAGGTTTCATTGGGTCGGTAGGTACGAAGTTTCATTTGATTGGAACAAGGTTTCATTTGGTCGGTACGAGGTTTCATTTGATTGGAACAAGTTTTCATTTGGTCGGTAAGAAGTTTCATTTGATTGAAGAAAGGTTTCATTTGACTAAAAAAAGCTATACATAAACATACAAAAAAGTGTTAAATTCTAGGAGAGTATTGAGAGAATGTCTTAATAAGGATTTCAATAATGAAAATTGCCAAAAATGTTGGTTTTAAAATTTTTGGAGCCATTGCAATTGCTTCATTTTCTACGAAAATTTGCTAAAATACAAACAATGTGTTTTAGTGCTGTTCATATTTTAAATTGATTTTGTTGTCATAGTGTTTGTGATCTGATCGAGTTAAACTCCCCCGGTGGATTCACAAATTTGATTTACCTTAACGTGGAGAACAATCGGGATGAAATCGGAACGCTTCGACGTCGGTAACGATGTGACGACGCGACGCGTTAATCAACGTCAACATCGCGAGGAGTCATAATAGAACGGACGGCGCACAGGAGGTGTGTGCAGACCCGACCGCGGAACAGGCAGCGCCTCCCGGACAATAGCGTTTTTGGGGAAGAGGCGCTTGGCAGTAATCAGTCGTGATGATTAGCCGCCCCCCCGTCCCTCGGGGGAAAGCCTCCTAATCAGGGGACCTCGCCGGGGGCCCCCGGCTAACGCAATCACGATCCCCGGACCCATCCAAGGCACATAGATACTCGGCCCTTGTCCAAACAGACCTGACCAATATCTCAACAACGTTAGAACCCTATTGTTAGGGCCAGGGCGGGAGGGCAAATACCTATAGCTGCGCCTCCATTGTTGCCCGGCCTTTAGATAACAAACTGTCAATCCTCTCAGTTATGTTGCTGGGTTGTTGTGCCCTTCAACCTCGCGGCTCCCTGCAGTAAATTGCTCCGCCCTGTCGTTTATTATGCAGGCAACATAATTGCCGATGTCTGATACAACCATTGTGAGCCTTCCCGCAGCTCCACTGCAACACCACTGTGGGCCCCCGCTATCTGACTGACCTTCGTCTCTATAGGTTACTGCGTAGTCGAAGCTCTTATTACCTCCAACATTATCACCCAATATTATCATCTCATCTTAAATTTCAGTTTGATGTAACTTCACCTGTTTCAGAGTTAAGAATTTATTTATTGGCATACATTTTAAACGAATACATACAGGATGCGTTGCTCCTGATATAACGAAACAAAACAAAAAATTGGTAAAACTAGACAAAAAGTGGAGTAGAATGTCACCAGTCGCACCTTTCTATCTCAATTCGTTCCTGAGTTATACTTTTTTAAAGGTTTTTTTTTTAAGCGAAAAATTATGTTTTTTTTTCCTCATAAACTTGAATTTCATAAACATAACTTTTGATCAGGATTTCGGAATCTGTGTTATCTATTTTACGAGCGTGGTGCACTTGAATCAGGAAAATTTGAAACCTACAACAGACCACAACAGAAACTCAAACATGGTCAAATTTGAAAAAAATGAAATTTCTGAAATTTTAACGTTACAACTCATCTCTACAGAGTTGTATAGGTTATTGATTAGTCGAAGCTGTTATCTCCAACATTATCACCCAATATTATCATCTCATCTTAAATTTCAGTTTGATGTAACTTCACCTGTTTCAGAGTTAAGAATTTATTTATTGGCATACATTTTAAACGAATACATACAGGATGCGTTGCTCCTGATATAACGAAACAAAACAAAAAATGAGCTTTCTATCTCAATTTGTTCCTGAGTTATGATTTTAGAGATTATTCTCTTTTTTTTTTTTTTTTTTAAGGGAAACACTATGTTATTTCCCTCATAAACTTGAATTTCATAAACATAACTTTTGATCAGGATTTCGGAATCAGTGTTAAATATTTTACGACCGTGGTGCACTTGAATCAGGAAAATTTGAAACCTACAACAGAAACTCAAACATGGACAAATTTGAAAAAATGAAATTTCTGAATTTTTAACGTAACAACTCATTTCTACAGAGTTGTATAGGTTATTGCGAAGCTGTTATTATCTCTAACATAACGACCCAATATTATCATCACATCTTGAATTTTAGTTTGATGTAACTTCACTTCTTTCAAAATTTAGAATACATTTATTAGCGTAAATTTTACACGAATAAATACATACAGGATGCTTTGCACTTGATATAACGAAACAAAACCAAAAATGGGGAAAACTAGACTAAAAATGGAGTAGAATGCCGCCAGCCGCACCTTTCTATCTCAATCCTCACTCCTAAAATATGGTTTTTTTTAATGGTTGTTTAAGGATAATTGTCTTTTTTTCCTCTTAAACTTG
This sequence comes from Adelphocoris suturalis, assembly GCA_030762985.1. Classification (NCBI taxonomy): domain Eukaryota; kingdom Metazoa; phylum Arthropoda; class Insecta; order Hemiptera; family Miridae; genus Adelphocoris; species Adelphocoris suturalis. The sequence goes on from CM061047.1 coordinate 18,434,709, forward strand.
AATTTCTGCATTTTGATTCATTTAATTCAAATTTTGACCACGATTTTGGAATCAGTGTTAAAATAATTTTTATGAGCGTGGTGCACTTGATTCAGGAAAATCTCCATCTATAGACCACAACAGCAGCTCAAACATGGAAAAAATTGAAAAATAAAATTTCTAAAAATCTTTACGTTACAACTCATCTCACTGTATAGGGTTCTACAGGTTACTGCGTAGTCGAAGCTCTTATTACCGCCAACATAACGACCCAATATTATCATATCATCTTAAATTTCAGTTTGTTGTATTAACTTAACTTAACTTCACTTGTTTCAGAATTTAGAATTTACGTATTTATTGGCATAAATTTTAGACGAATAGCTTCAATAGCTTTGCTCTTGATATAACAAAACGAAACATAAAATGGGTAAAACTAGACCTAAGTTCCTGAGTTATGATTTTTTAATGGTTTTTTGAGGAAAAATCATGTTTTTTCCCTCATAAACTTGAATTTCTGCAATTTAATTAATTTAATTTAACTTTTGATCACGATTTCGCAATCAGCTTTAATATTTTACGAGCGTGGTGCACTTGAATCAGGAAAATGTGAAACCTACAGACCAAACAGCAGCTCAAATCAAATTTGAAAAAATAAAATTTCTGAAATTTTTACGTTACAACTCATCTCTCCCTATAGAGTTCTCATACCAAATCTATCTATCTTCTTCTTATATAAAAATCAATTGCTGTTTGTTAGTCTCGCTAAAACTCGAGAGGCTGGAGCGTTTTGGCTAATTTTGGTCTTGAATTGTTTGAGGGAGTCCAGAAAAGGTTTAAAAGGTTTAAAATTTCAAATCTGTCCCATAGAGGGTGTTTTAGGGGAGGAGGGGGGAACGAGGTATCTTTGTTAACATTGAACAAACTGGGGAATGAATTGTCGAGTATGTTTGGATTACTCCAACTCCAGTCAAAGACTACTTTTTTTCAAAATTTTAAAATCTGACCCATAATGGAGGGGGGGGGGGTGGGGGAGTTAAAGCGTTTCGAACGTCACTGAACCAACTGGGGATCTGAGTGGGAGAATCTATCAGAAATACTTCAACTTAGGTCACAGGCTATTTGGTAATGTTCAAGTCAACCTGGGCAACGAACGGGTGAACCAGCTAGTAATTTATATATTACCACTTATTGTACAGAAATATAGAGTTTGGTTCAGAAAGGAATCATTTGGATTGGAAAAGGATTCGATTGATTTGGAAAATGGTTCGTTCGGTTCAGAAAAGGTTCCATTTAGGTTGGAAAATATTTCATTTGTTATGGAAAAGGTTTCATGACTTGGAAATGCTATATTAGGGATTACGTATCTGACACGCCTTTGATGCAAGAGGTCGAAAGCTCCGACGAAAGCGTCCTCATCTGAAATTTTCGCCTCGTGAAGCAGCTAAAAGGTGGGGAAAGGAAAACCGGTCATCTTCCCAGGGCCAATGGCGGATTTATTTTGAGTCGATTGAAGTTCAACCCGCTGACGAGGTGGCGAAGCGTGGGGTCGACTCTGCCCAAAGGCGAGTACCAGCGGGCGAGATAGTTATTGACCGATTATAACCAGAGGTTGTGACTACACTCAGGGGTGGCGAGGGGGGTTGCATACCCCCCCTTAACCCCTTCAACCCCTGTAAAACCCGCCTTGCCCCAACCCCTCGTACAGCAGTTTGTTTTTGAAGTCCCCTCTAACGCCTCTGTAGAGAAATCATCGGTGACCATCATCCGCCCAACGCCTCGTTAGGTGACAAGACGTCCGCAAACTGTAAACCCTTTGGGTACAGGAGCTGTTACACTTTGTAAAGTAATTATTCAATGCTCCAATCGCTTTGTGGACGTAAGGGGAGCGAGATGTTCCTCCGTTATTCATTCCTCCACAGAATATAGAATACAAACTGTGTAGCTGAATAGCTTGGGAGGTCAGATGATCGTGCAAGGCGATACCGTTTGTCACAAGGTGACATGAAATATTACAACTCAGGTTTTGTTGTTTTTTGGAATTAGTCGGGATGCGGCCCAAGGAAAATAAATGAAATTATTTCATTCATTGTTTTTATTTTGTAACGTTTCGTCCTCTGGCTGAGGACATCTTCAAATCTTGGTGAGACCAGGAAACATTCATCAACATCCGAAAATATAGCAGATTTGTCAGATAAAAAATACAGAGGTTCACCAAGTCAATTCAATGTCAGGAAAGCAATTAAAAATGGATGGTGAGTAATTATTCATAAGAAAAAATAAAAATAATGAAAAGATAAAAACGAAAAGGAAAAGATATAGAAATTGAAAATGATTTGCATCCATTACTCAACAAAGCTTTTGGTTGTGGGCTTTATTTTTGTTGACTAATGGATGCAAATCATTTTCAATTTCTATATCTTTTCCTTTTCGTTTTTATCTTTTCATTCTTTTTATTTTTTCTTATGAATAATTACTCACCATCCATTTTTTATTACTTTCCTGACATTGAATTGACTTGGTGAACCTCTATTTTTTATCTGACAAATCCGCTATATTTTCGGATGTTTATGAATTTTTCCTGGTCTCACCAAGATCTGAAGATGTCCTCAGCCAGAGGACGAAACGTTACAAAATAAAACAATAAATGAAATAATTTCATTTATTTTCCTTGGGCCGCATCCCGACTAATTCCAAAAAACAATAAATACTTACGGCCGACCAAACTACCTACAACTCAGGTTTTGGAATCATCGGTGGTCATCATCCGCCCATCGCCTAGTTAGGTGACAAGACGTCCGCAAACTGTATGTAAACCATTTGGGTACAGGAGCTGTTGCACTTTGTAATTATTCAATGCTCCAATCGCTTTGTGGACGTAAGGGAAGCGAGATGTTTCTCCGTTATTCACTCCTTCCCAGAATTTGGAATACAAACTGTGTAGCTGAATAACTTGGAAGGTCAGATGATCGTGCAAGGCGATACCGTTTAACACAAGTTGAAAATTAAATATCACAACTTAGGTTCTGGAATTCCTGAGTAAAACTGGTTTTCCAAAAAGGCTCAATATAAGATAGGATAGGAATTTGCCTTTAAATTTAAGATGGGTTAGGGATAGGAAGTTGATAGGATTTGGATTCTTTCATGCGAAGTGGCAGAAACGGGTCTCCAGCCATTCTGTCAGCTACATTGGTGCACCGTGGCTACTATGGTGAACAACTTCTGTCCAGTGAAAACTTAAAAAGTTTCATTTCCCCAGAAACTGCTTGGTTCTACGTGAAAATCTTCAGAAATCAACTGTAAAGCTTTTTTTATAACGTAACGCTTTTTGAGTCCATGTGCCAAAGTAAAGACATATGATGTCAACAGAGCTTCCGTTACACTTTTTCGGGCTGAAAAATCCGTTAGGTACACAATTTTTTCAAACACCCTAAGCTAAAATACAATCATATCCACGTCATAAAACTAAATGAGTAGAATGACGCCATTTTGCGTCCTGCAGGGGCCTATTCCATAAACCAAAAAGTGCGATTTTATGTACAAGTTGTAAAAAATGAGTGTTAAAGCGTTTCATAAAGGTGCAAGTGTAGATTTGTAATACACTGTGAAAATTAACAAGTGTACAGGCGAATTTGGACAAGTTACAAGTGTTTCCCCATCATTTAGAACAAGTCACAGTTTTACAGATGTAAAAAATGGCCGTTATTTTCCAGCATTGTGAATTGACAATTTGTCGGTGTTTAATATGTGGGAATAATCTGCTGAAGAATACAGACAAGAAGCTTTCAGCGTAGAAGACGCCAAAGATTTTTTCGGCCACGAATAAACGCTCATTTTGTGGGTATTTTTGAGTTTAACGAGAGATTTAGGATGTATTCCGAGACCCTTGAAAGATTCAAATGGTGTGTGACCCTGTGCAATTTTTCCTGATCGGGTATTGAGGATCTCCCCATCATTGAAGAACAAAGTGAAGTGTGAAGATGCTCTCGAAGTTACAGATGACATTCCTAACCCAGGAGCATTGAGACTTGATGAACTGAATAATCATTTCCGCTGAATAAAGGAAAAAAGTCCGATTATGCCAGCCATCAGTATAAGTTGAAATCAAATAGACACTTTCTCCACTTTTCAATTCATAATTTGTCTGTCTTCCTATCATTACATTTTGTCATGTACGATAAACATCCTGTCGTGTACTTAACACCGTTTTTATATTAAGATTCGCTGAAAAACTTCAATTTCGGCATCCCGCTTGACGTTGTTCATTTCGTTTGTCCCCACACGCCATTTTTCTTTTCTGCTTCACTTGTCAACTTAACTTCTACAAGTATAATTTTTCTACACTTGTACTTTTTGTTTTGGTGGAACACTTGTTCTAGTTAATTTTTCGATAGTTCAGTTTCGCTAGTAGATTTTCGTTAGTTAGTTTTCTAGTTACCTGAACTTGTTAACTTGTACACTTGTAACTTGTTGTTTTATGAAATAGGCACCAGGTGTCCGGTTTTGGCCCGGACAGTCCGGTGTTCTATTAAGGTGCCCGGGCGAAAATCGCTCTGGACGCTCACTATCCGGTTTTTCGCAATAGCCAAAAATAACTTTTTTAAACCTCCTCTAGAGGACCGTTGTGTCGACTGCAGCGTTCATCATCTGAAAATGATTGCAGTGATAATAAAACTGCCTTCACCACCCTCCTTGCCACAACTGAGACCACGTTTTTTAAAATTCCAGCTAAAATTTATCTTCCATTTTGAATCGAAATAGAAATGTCAAAAGCTCATAACTTGAGGCAGTAGAGACTTGACTATCTCCCGGTCTATCTTTTAGGCAAGTTAAACTTGAAGTTTCAGGGATTTTAAAGAATAGAAGAATATTTACTTTTCAAACTAGTTCATGTTTCAGCTGGTGGTATGGTACCACACGTTTTCTAGTGGAAAGCCCATGCCGATTTCGTTACCTTCCTCTTACCCTCCTAGTCATAGAGAAAATAATCTTGTGTCCCTTCACGGTGGGAATCACCGAGTACTGATGCCGATCTCACAAAACCCCACTTAACATTTCTCCGCCGCAATGAGAGTCAGGAAACCAACTCGGTCATTCGACAATGCGTTTCTTTTCATCCGCGACTCCTTGTGGATGTGGAGCAACGACACCTTCCGGGGCCTCCAGCAGTTCTCAAACCATCTCCAGCTCCCTGGATGTTATTAGACGGAACCTCTCGACAATTATAGCTAATTGAAGGAAGAAAAACGTACCTATCCTTAATTAGGCAAAACGCAAGCACCGCCGGCTCTGTCCTACCTGCATAATTTGCGTATCAGAATCGTTTAATGGGACCGCGATCCTCAGGGAAATATACTTCCAACCAGTGCCATCAATTATTCTGCCACATCTCACTGGGCCACATCTCTATCTTTCTCGGAGCGGTCGAAAAAAGTGCCATAAATCTTATTTAACCAGCAGTTTTTTCCCTCGGATGAATACGAGAAAAATTAAAAGCTCTCACTATCTGTGTTTTTTTCTTCCTATTAACGATACACCTGATTGTAATATTCCCGCGCTCCGTCTGTCTTAAGTTTTGCATTTTAAATAATACGAGAATCATTAAAAACACGTGCTCATTGTATAAAGCGACTAGTTGAATTAATGGAGCTAATGTTAATAATCAGATTCAGACGGTCAAAACAACTGTAGTTTCTGTTCGTACGGCAGATAATGTCTGCAGGATGAGTTTACGTTGTAACTTGACACAGATGGTATCATATTTCGTTTGCCTTTCCATTCTAATTGCGCCAATTCTTTCCTGCTGGCTGTTATTTATGATTGTTCTGGATAGTCGTGAGTTCTCTATGCAAGAAATAAAAATTGGAATAAATAACTATTTAAAATAGATTCCCAGTTTAAAACGTTGTACTAAGAATCAATGATAAGGGTATGATGTGTAGGTAATTACTGGATATTAATTGTAATTAGTTTTGGCGTTCTAGACATCATCACTGAAATCACCACATATTTTATACTTGGTGGGAAGTATCACACTGTTCTTCCAATGTAAGTTCAACTCAAATGGGCGTTGCAAGTGTTTTGCAAGTGTTTTCCTGTCTGAAATCATATTAATTATGAAACGATTATAAAGGTTTTGGTGACTTGATGTGAGGATGAGATTTGAGCAAGAATCACCAAAAAATTATGTAACGGAGTTAGCAAAACTCTTTAAAATTATCATCTCGATCATCAAACCACGGCATCTTTCACCAACCCAAAACTCGCTTGGAATAACGGAGTTTTCTTAATTTGGAGTCTTAACGGAGTTTAGGGCAAACTGTCCATTAAAAATAGGACTCTGAAGCCGCGAAAATAAATTTGCCACAACAACACAACCACCACCCACCTGTTTCAAAACGAAATTTAGAAAAAACCGTTTATTTCGACAGAAAATAAATAGTTACGATGTTAAATTGATTTCGACTGTTAGGCCATCATTAGGGTGCCCACTATTTTGAGAAAGGTGGAATTTTGAAGATCGGTTTAAGTAATTCAATTTAATTTAATTTAATTTTAAAATTTAATACCTAAGTTTAATTCGGTTTAAAATGTCAAAAAAATTACCCGATTTTTCTCAGATTTGTTGCATAACAAAAACCTAAGCCGGTAGCTCGATTTTGGTTTTTGAAATACTTTTTTTTTTTGCCAATATCAGCCTTTCGAATATAACTTTTACAAACTTCTTTGTAACAGTGTGAAACTTCGTATACTTACGACATTGGGGTCGCTGAACTCGAATATGCAGTCATAACAAGTCGACAGCAACAACTTTTGACAGTTCGGAATTTCAAAATCGACAAAAAATGACAATTGTTCAAAATTCATTGTAAAATTATGAAAATTCGTATTTTCATGTTTTTTGAGTTACTGAACTCGAATTCGCTGTCAAAAAATAAAAATTCTAACCGAAATACGTAAAAATACGGATTTTCATATATTTAACAACGAATTTTGAAAAATTGTCATTTTTTAACATGATTTTGAGATTCCAAACTATCAAAAGTTGTTCCTATCGACTTGTTTTGAGTGCATATTCAAGTTCAGCGATCCCGAAAACATAAGTGTACAAAGTTTTACAATGAAGTGAGAGATTTTCTATACTCCAGTCGAAATTTACTGAATGAATTTAAAGTTTTCACCCCGAGACAGTTATTTTTGAAATCCCTTCTACTATTATACCATAGAAACCCTACCATAGTTCTACAAAGCAAACAGCATGATTATCAAACCCGGTTTGTATTGATGGGAAATGTCGTTGCACCAAGACCAGCGCTTACGCTCACGACAAGGAGTCTGAACTATATAATTTATATTGTTCTTCGAGTTGTGGATTCTCCCTTAAAATCTCCACTATTATGTACACGAGTGGCCTATAAAAATAAAATTTATGACTGGCTAATAAATTAATCTAGGTATAGAGGGAGCAGAGAATATAATTCGTAGCATATATGTTTAGTATGGTGTAAGTTGAGATAGTTATTGAGTAGTAGTTTATTCAAAGGTGTATGAATTTCTTTTACGATTATTTTCTACAGATGTATATGTAACGCTTTATTTTTCATTTATTCAATGGTGTATGGATTTTTTTTTTACGAGTATTTTATACAGATGTATATGTAACGCTTTATTTTTCATTTAGTTTGCCACTACTCTTGTAGGGCGCTACAGGCTCTCAGCCTTCTGCCTTGCAATAAAGTTGAATCATTATTACCTTGAATTATTTAAGTTTTCATTGTAATTACAACTTAAATAAATAAATAAATAGTTCGTTGGACAACACTTTTTGAGCACAAATTTCGAAAAAATGTGCTCAAAAAATCACTAAAAATGACTGAAAACGTCTAAAAACTGTTAAATTTATATTTTTATCAGAATCGTAGTCGAAAGGAGTTTATTGACGATGAACTAAAACATTCAAAAATGTATTCACAAAATTATGGTGAAAAATGTACTTGAATTTCATCAATAATGCGATTTTTCAGCTTGAAAAACGGAAAAATTGCTAAACATCTAAAATCTGTTTTTATTCGTAGAATATGATTTGGAACGAGTTTATTTGCCATAAAATTGGTGGTTAACAATTTCTTTGTACTCGGAATGCACAAATTTCAAAACAGTAATGTAATATAATGTTACGATAATCTACGAAAATTCGCTCATACGATCATGCTGCATGACTGGAACTTTTTAGTTTGAATTCGTCATTTAAAAAGAAAGAAAAAAAAACACCGTCGCAAAGTTCATATTTTATTCATGAAACGCAATGCGAACTCAAAGGTATTTTACAGTTCTGTGGCCAGTGGTGCATAATAGGCCGTTGAGCCCCACGATATTCGCCCGAATCGATTTGAAGCCAACACAAACAAAAGGGACCTCCGCGGTTTCATTTGCCGGCTGATTATTAGCAAGTCGGGGAAGCCAACGATTGTTTCCGAGGAGCGGACAATATGACAATATTATTTGAAAGGGGGTGGAGAGAGGTTGGACGTTAATGTTACCGAACCTACTCCGAATTGAAACCCGAAGGTAGGTTACAAACCAGAAGTTAATAAAGGGGGGTCTGTTCGGAGACCTCCCGAAAGCTCTCGTGTTTGGCGTGTGGAAGCCCGCGAGTCAATCGCAAACCTCGCGGAAACCTTCCCAGTCCGTCGGCTCCCCGAACCCGCCAATAATTGATAAGATGTTAAATCACCGGAGCGCAACAAAGGTGGTTGTTTGCAGTTAACTGTGTTTGTTCCAAGTGTTTGTTCCAAGTGTTTGTTTCTGTCACCGCTCTGGGAAGTGACAATGGGTTCCGAGGATAAACTCCCATGCGGATCCCATCACAATGAAAACTGTTTATCCACCCCTCCTGTTATGACTTCGATTCCCCCACCTTCCCCACAACTACAGTAATTATTAATTCTTTTTAACAGAAAAAATTCTTTCTTCAAGTTTATCTCCTCTTCCCTCTCCCCTTGAAAAAACAAATTTTTACGCTGTTGTCCGACTTCTGACGTGGCGTGATGTTTTTCGATTGGTTGTTGAGTCAACAGGACTCCCAGCGCGCTCTCTGCCTGTCCGTTTACCCTTTCGCGCGTTAACTTGATCAATTCTCATCGCTCGTTACGAGTGACTTCGTTAAACACGGTAATGACTGGTTTACCCAACTCGCCCCTTCGTTTCCAATTTAACCCCTTCGTGCCATCTTCCCACTTCCCACCAATCTGTCACTCATCGTCCTGCAAAACGCGATACCATCGAATTATACTCCCTTTTCGAACAATATTACTCACACACACTATATTCCGTGGACAAAATACCCGTTTATCCCTTCAAACACCTCTATTTCACACATCCCTGTCAGATTGTGTGTACCTAATATTATTTGTGTCCTACTATATCTTGCACTAAACGAATATCTCTGTAAGTCGATTTTAGACGAAATTTTTAGATCGAAAGGGGACTGAGTGAAAATAATCAATACACACGACCGATTTCAATACAGGATCAATAGGAAAATATAATATTTCACTACTGAACATAACAAGCCAAAATGGTTCCAAATGGAAGCGCTAGTTTTACAGCTGAATAGGGATAAATGCTTCAGTGCTTGATGAAAAGAAACTCCGGTACTTGTGGGACGGAAGAACAGCGAGCATTCAGATCATCAAACTATGCACACCGTTCTGGTCTATTCGTCTAACAAATCCATATTTCACAAAAAGAATTGAGTTGGGATATTTTATTCTTGGGTTGTGAGCTTAGAAGCATCTAGACCACCAAACTTTGAACATAATTCTGATCAATTCATCCAACTTATCTATATTTTACCAAAAGGATTGATTCAGGATATGTTTATTTTGGAGATCCAAGCTCGCGAGCATCCTGACCACTAAACTATACGTATCTTTCTGATATATTTGTCCTAATACTTGTTTCTCCTTCATCATATATCAATATTCAACTCATCAAATTGTCAACAAGTTGTCAACTAGTCAAATATATCGACCACAATCATAACTTTTTGGTAGCTCTTCCATCATTCTTCTGTTCAAACCATCGGCGCCTTTGACTATGATTTCATGTCGTAGAACTATTTGACCACCAGCGATTTTGAGTGTCAGCCACTAAAATAAATCAACCTTTTAAAAGTTGCATCCTACGGCAGGTATGTAAAAATTTTATGTTAGCGTTCGTATTACCGCAAAATAAACTTTCCTGCCCAGATAAAATATAAATCTTTTTGTTGTCGTTATATTCGTGGCTTCATCAGACGATACTTATACAGTCAATACAGTGGAAGTGTTACACCCAACACAATATGAAATTGAACTCCATAGCTATAGATGTGATTCATTTTCCGGCTGATGATATTGGTTTTTCCCGACTCGGGATGATAGAAGAAGGTTAGAGGACTCGAATATAACCTGAATCTGGCCAGGCTTCAATGAACATTTATTTGAAAACAACCGCATCGAAGTTGTCCCAGCAGTTTTGGAGTCCACAAAAATTCCGAATTGACGGGTTGGGCTTGAGAGCTACCCTGAATTAGTGCATTCCATGCATTCCAACAGCTGTAGTTTACAAGCCATTTACGAAAATGGGGAACTTTGTATTATTATCACTAGGAAGAATTGAATCGCTTACCTGATATGTGTCCGTTTTCGTATACGTAGTCACCGTTGTCCATCCTCTGCTTCTTGATCTGTTGCGAGAGATGCGAAGCTGCGAGTGAGAGACCGACCGGGGCTCGTTTCGGGGGTCTGCCAGGCCTGCAACGTGAACAAGACGCTGTTCTTAGGGAAACAACCTTGCATTTACATCTCATGCTCCGTGCAACACTTCATGCATTCGACGAGCAGTGCCTCTTATCAACCCAAAAAGGTTCATGTATTGATAGGTTTATCGAGATTTGTTCTCAGAACACTCCCAAGCTTCTGAACCACAGTGTCGATCCCAATATCCCACACCTATACCTAGGTACGTTATCTTTCGGAGGTTCGGATCAAACTCTTCTAATGCGAATATTGTAGGATTAATAGCACAACAATCGTTTAATTTAGTGTGTATAGATAATAGATCATTTATGTATGTCAATACCACAATCACTGCAGTAGTCAGATCAACTCCGCTAAGAAGTTCAAAATGTCCAGCAGGGCTATGATATATGGACTGTTTTAGCATATGAAGGTTAGCGGTGAAATGATTCGATGATGAAGAGTATCATTGGCAGAAATCTGACTATTCGAATTCTGGTTCTAAGTTCATGGCTAATAAACCGATGAAACAACCAAACTATTGAATCAATTCAGCCACTTACGTATTAAACCAGACAGCCCACAATTGCTGTTTAGGGGGTATCTGGGATCAGATGTGATTGAGACACCTGAAAGCACTCCGGGGTATGTATAGATTTTTACGAGGTTTGGTTGACATGAAACGTTCAGGAGATAACACTATGATTGTGGACTGTTTGAACCATAACCATAAGACGCATTTGAGTTTATCATCATGGTATGGAGACTTCTCGGTCAAACGCAGGGAAATTTAAACAAAATTAATAGCTATTTCAACCAGCTAGATCGGAATGCGGATTAATATTGCCTATATTCTAAATTGCTCGATTCCCCTTTGAAATATCGGCTTTAGATTATTGCTGGCACTCTGATGAGGGTGTAATAACCCTACTGATCAACCAATCCTACCTGTTGCAATGAACAACCTCCCCAGGTTATATAATTTTAAGCTTGAGAGAGTTGTAATTTGTGTGCAGTAAACAGCCTAGCACTGCGACAAAACTACCGGGGAATATCTATCAAATTATAAATGCTTTCCCGTACGCCTTGATTGAGAAAGCACCATTTTATATACCAACTTCTGCATACTAGGTATTGAAGATTAACGCAAGAAGAAACTGTTTGCAAAACATATTGTTGGAGAAGATATAACAAGCGAACAGCAGTGGTAGCCAAATATCAGCACCTTAGAGCAATCAAAAGAGGAATTAGCGTCAGAACTTACTAAGCTGATTTTTTGAGCTCTTTTCAATAATATAACTAGAGTTACTACATCGGAGAAGATCCAGAATAAATTCCTAAGATTTTTAGCATTTAGAGTGGGAGTGCCGATCACTGGTGACTCGTTACATGATGCGATGATGGGCAAAAGTGGTCTGACTCCGTTAGAGACAAGACGAAGGTGGATGGATGCAGCATTAGTTGTCAAGCTGTTCAATGGTGGAATCGACTGTCCCTCACTCTTATCCTCATTTAATTTAAATGTCCCCAACTACAACATGCGCAACCATTTCATTTTTTCTATTCCTCATACCCACACTAATTATTTATTAAATGCCATATAACTAGAATTCAGAGGCATACAAATTAATTAGCATCATTGTCCGAAGATTTAGATCTGTTCACCTCCGGTCTTAGTTACTTCAGGAAGCAGATTTAGTCCCTAATTTAATCATTTAAGTCAAGTGACCTTCTTTATTGAAATTCGTGTTAATAGTTTATGTACATTTCCTGTACCTTGTAATTTCGGTTAAGTTTAAGAAATTTCATGAACTCCAGCATCCATGTCATGAACTTTTCTGTTTTGTTATATACACCTATTTTTTTGTCATGCATATCGTAATTGGGCTACGCCCGTACCCATTCAAATAAACAAGCTGATAACGATGGTTCGTAAAAACGTCTAATTTGTACGTAATTCGAGATTTCCAATCCCAACACTAGGATGGATTACGGCCGAAAAGTAATACTGAATTGTCCAATGGAAACAATATTGGATCAACCTGAAGTTGTAAAAGAACGAGACGGAGTTTTACACATTTGAATTCACAACTACGTCCCGAGTTCAACAGAGCGGCAAAGTGGCTGAAAGAGGAATGAAAAAATTTTCCATTGGGCGATGTAGATTTTTTCCCTCCCCTGTTCATTTTTCGGTTCTGTTAAACCTTCGCTGTGAATCTTCCATTTCACGGAGTTGAAAAAATTAATGGATATTCCATGAAATCACATTAGGATTCATGAAAAACACCGTTGCACCTCCAAGAAATAAGAAGAAGAATAATATTAGCGGGAAGGGGGAAAACAGGGTTAGGAGGAAGAAAAAAAATAATGAAAAACGGAAAAAAATGAGAGGAGTAATTTTCCGAACAATGCTCACCCCGGTTTGTTGCTGTTCGGCGAACGTTGGTAAAGTGAGTGGAAGTGGGGGGCTAAAAATAAGCTTTTCTTGCAAACAGACAATACTCGATGTACATAATAATAAATTTAGCTCCGAGGCTTCGGGTTTTGAAGAAGGAAAGAACATAAATTTTTATTCGTCTTTGGCCTGAGGCGATTGTGGAGCGAGCCAGATGTTGCGGGAAAGAGGCATAGCGCCCTCTACCAAGGGAAATTTGGTCATATTAATTCATTGTGCTACGTTAGCGTCGATGGGGCTCGAAAAGTTGTTTTACGGTAGATAGGTTTTGTATTAATTGAAGATGAGCGACCCCGTTTGGGTAGAAAGAAATGGTTTCATCCGATTCTTTTGGATGATGACTAAAAATTAGATTCAAAGATAAGATAGGCAAAATCACTCCCTTATTTCACAAATCTTGGAGTTCAATGTATCAATAAAGTAATTTAGACGAAGCAAGTGCGCAATGCGCAATTTGGTCATTTTCGGGATCTTTACAAATAAATTTGACATACGAGTCTGCAAGACATTGAGACATTTTGTCTTCACCCCCCTACTCTTGCACCCTTTTCGAGTTGAGAGAATTTATCATCTACCTACGAGTCTCCCTATCAAATTTCAACTTCCAAGTTTCTTTCCAGTCTAATAACGGTTACAATCATGTCTACAAAATTAACTGACAAGGATCATCTGTATGTAAACAATTATTCAGACAACCACGCTCATACGTCAGATTGCGGTCACGCACTGCGCGGTGGTTAACATACTACGGTTAGGTAAATCGAGAGCTTTCCAACGGCTGGTGAACGATTTTGTACGATGATAAATGCCTAAGATACAGTACCGCAGCAACGATTTGGTGTTACCGATAATCATCAGAAAAAACTATTGAAACTTTGCGCAAGTACACAATGCGCAATTATTTAATTTTTCAGATCCTGGACTTTTCCGTTAATTGACTATCATCCATTCATTCTGACCTGTATGTCCAACTAATCTGTATCTTTACTAAGGGGTTCAGTACTTGATGTTATGTATTTTTGAGATGCGAGCGTGCGATATGGTTAACATACCGACTACGGTTAGGTAAATCTAGAACTTTCAAACGACTGGCGAACGATTTCTGTAGGGGGTTCCCGCCTCTTCCCCCCACTTTTTTTTCGCCAAAAATCACTACTGTTACTTTGAAATTTTTCGAGATCTCGATTTTTCAATATTTCAGCCTTTTATTACTACCCTATACGGTAGATAATCATGGTAGATGATTTGAGATGCGAACTTGCTAGCACCCAGACCACCATTCAATTCAGTAACAGAGTTGTGTATATTGTAAGCAGTTTATAGAACTGTTGATTAGATGTATTATGACAACTGAGGTGGTTCTATTTTATACATATTTTGAATAGATCTGAGTTGAAGCCCTAGTTTTATTTATACGCGATGATCGTGAACTTGAAAGAGTTCTTACAATCTGTTTCGAGTGTGTTCCGAAAACGCACCATCTCTGCTCCTTTGTAGATATGTGAGCACATGCTTGACAAAAGATAACCTTTCGCTGGAGCCATAAACCTCCTACAACAGCTGGAAGCCCCCAAGCCAGGTCCCTTCCTCATGACGCTCCGCCAACCGTTTGCCTATTATAAACACAACCCACAACTTCCACTGTAACATTCTCAGTTTATTATCAGCAATAATGAACCTTTGTAATCGGCCAAGAAACCAATTTTTCCTAACCCACCCTCAAACTTTATTGTTTTACGTTTCAAGTTGTGCAGAATTCTAAAAACAAGTTAAAAACATCTGGTGCGAGGCTTCACACCACTTTCTTTACTTGTATTCATTTTACATGGAAGCTATCGTGACAGATCATATCTTAGAAAGATAGGGTTGTTATTCGATGGTTGGCCATATTGAAGGAAAGACCAAAAAAGTGCTAAAAACGTGCTAAAAAAAGACGTTTATCACCTATTGTTGATAGTTTTTTACTAATTACCACCCTCAGAGTATTTTCCTTGGTATGAAGTGTATGGGATATCATTTTAGAAGAAAACTAATTCCTGTGAATTTCATCAAAATCCCTCGAGCCATTTTTGAGAAAAGGCAAAAAAGTGCTACAAACGACGTTTTTTCACACATTCTGATTTTTTAACCCCCTAAAAATGATAATTTTAAGGTGATTTTTCTACAGTAGCTAGCTCTAGGGTATAGAAATTTAACCTCGAAATTGGAATTTTTTTTTATGCCGTAAATTTGCGTAACTGCTAAACTCGCGTAATAACTCCGTCTTTCAACGCCCGTCTTTATGAAGTCTAACCATCAGAAGAATGAATTTCAAGGTTTTTTCCTTACAGCTGTTTTATAATTCATGTTGCACATTATGTTGATTCGAAATTCAAAAAAATTGTTGATAAGCATTTGAAATTCGTTGGCAGAGCAACAATCTACCCACTTAGTTTACTTTTAACCAACACAGAATTCGGTAGAATGCACGTACCTATTATTTCGTTGGTTGGTGGAGCACCAACCTGTCTTGTTTACTTCGACAAACTACCAAATCTATCCTTTCATTCATTCAATAAAACGAGTTAAGCTGTTACAGTTATAGAAATAAGAACATGTCTAAAACGCTCATGAAACTACCAGGGCTATGTAGTACCTACACCGCAGTACAAGGAGCTGAGGAATTTTCAATTATTTTGTCTCCATTATTTTTCAGGTTATTTATTCTCAGTCTAAACGAGTGAAGTTCTTTAGTTTTTGGGCACTGATTTTCTATGATCGTTAGTCCCAAGTCCAAATGAAAACTCGTTCACTACGAAATCGGTATCGCTGTCTAAAACCAATAATTGCGCTGGCAGGCATGATTACTGCTACCATTTAGAGGAATTGAAACTTTATATTACTACAATATTACTTTCGCAATACAAAACTGTTGAAAAATGTCATTATAACAACGTATTACGACGGCAAACTTTTAGTGATAAATAAGTGTAAAATAGGTTGGTTGAGTTGCGATTTAGTAACATCTACCACGCCATGGAAGAAACTCAAATCAACTACAGGCGTGACGTCACGAGAATATGAGCTATACACACTAACCTAATTTTTAAAAGTCGGAAGAAGGTCGAATTTTCCGTCTCAAACAGAAGTTCCAAAATTCCATTACAGCCATTCTCGAGTTACCCAACTTTCGGTTGAAGTACAGATCATTGTTGATTCAATGAAGGCAAAGTTTGTTTGATACGTTTTTCTCAACCCTGAGGATTTAAGAAATAAATAAGTATTTATTATTACAATAAGAGAAAGATGTTTCTTTGATATTCGCATTGTTTCAGTGAAACGTCATTTCCAACAAAGGCGAACTCCGTCTCCATCCTCCCGAAAAAAGATCGTCTTTAATTGAACCGCGATTTTTTTTTATCCTGACGAATTTCTTACGAATCCCCGACAAAGAGGTCGCCGACTCGGAAAAAATGCCGATAATTCCCCCGGCCAACTGTTTGGAGAAATGTTGAGAAATTTTTCCCCTTCTCCGATCCCCCCGTCACTCCTTAGGATTCCTCGTCATTTCACTCGGCTCCTTCTCCCGAGATCGCAACAAAGGGCAAAAGGAGTTTACGCGCTCAAACGGGCAGAAAATCGGACCGGCAACCGCGGAAATCGTATTGCTTTTCCGGGCTAGTGAAGCTTCCCTCAGACTTTGTTCCAAGTTGCCGAAGGAGAGATGAGGGTTCGTTCTGTGTTCCTTAACCCTGAAACTTTACGTCTTACTCCTTTTACCACTCTGGGGGAACCCCTTTCTCCGAGGAGCATCAATCCCTTTTTCGCATCGGAAATAATTAAAACGCCCTTCCATCTTAAGGTTTCGGAGGGTTGAGCTAGTGGGAGGGGGGTCATAGCTTTTAAGAGACGATTTCTCGAAGGAAACACGGGAGAGAAAAAACAACGGAAGGGTTAAGGCGAACGAGGGGAAGCAGAGGAACGTAAATAATAAAACGTTTAATTGCTCTTAATGTTGTTGTTTGTTTGAGTTGCTTCGAAAGGGAGAACAACACCTTCTGGTTCGCTCTGAGTTGTTTGAACACGTTGCTTCCAGTGGTCCCCTTAAGGGGAGTTGTGTTTCCTGAAGATGTGAGTCTAGACAAGATGATGGAGGTAACAAGATGGGCGTTCCGAGATAACGACTCCGCAACATGCAGATCCTCTGAGAACAACTTCACCGGAAATCTACGAATAGCTTCTGTTTTTCGCATGATGAATGGACGATGTGTTCCATAGTCGAGTTGGTCGGTGGTTCAAGATCTTTTGATTGTTCACCTTGTCGGTTCTGTTTGAATGTTAGTATCGCGATCCGGATGAATTCACAGTCGTACAATGCTTCTTACTACTCAACACGTATATTGAGAAGATGAAAAGTCATTTAGAACTTGGGCGAAAATCATCTTTCATCCAGAACACAGGGGTAACATTCCTTGAAGGGGGTCCGGCCACAAAATTAGCCTGGAGGGCAACCCACGTCTTCATATGATTCCAAATCAAATGTTTTTTTAAAAAACTATAAATACAGTAAAAATATCTAAAATTTCATTGCAAATATATTTTATTCAAAGCCATTTGAAATAAAAACGCTTGCATACGAATCTGCAACACATTGGGACATTTCATGTCTTCATTTCCTACCACCACCACCCCCCATTTGTAGCAGTTGTAAAATCGGAATCAATCAAGTTAACATCGCTGTACATTATGACTTTATATTATCATAATATATATTATATTATATTATTATTACTACTCTTACACGTTATAACCTCTCTACAAAACGTTATCCACCGAACAAATTGCTAACTGAGGGAGATGAGTTTCAGGTATGGATACCAAGCAGATTGCCGTATCTTTCAGGTAAGTGAGTTGATAAACAGGCAGCGAGAGGTTTTCCGAGGCCTATGGTTACCTAGAGTTTGCCTGGTCTTTATCAGTGATTATTAAACGGCCCCTTTGTGAACTTGGGTACAGTAATTTGAGAGAAAAGCATCAGATGGGTGTTCCGGCAGAGCGTTGGATTTCGGATATTTATTTGTTATGGACAGGGTGCTGCAGTCGAGTAGATACAATGTGCTGCAGTATGAACCAATTGAAATTTCCACTTTACAGCTCAAAATGTGCCATAGCAAAGACATGAACGCTTGCATACGAGTCTGCAACACATTGGGACATTTTATGTCTTTAGTTGAAGACAAGTATGTGTTGCAGACTCGTATGCAAGCTTTAAGAGCCATTCAGCTGATCCGGACCCTGGGCATCGTCACGTAAATGTGCTAAAGAGACTACATACGGAATTACAGCTTCCTAGAGTGTAAAGCATAGAAATTACCTATTAAAATGATTTAACCACCGCTTCACAAATCAAACCGTTCTCGTAATATTTGGATCACCTGCTATGAATCAAATCATCGAAACACCAGCTCAATGAAATCATCAAAAATTAACAAGCGGTGGCAATATGTTCACAATATCAATTATTGAGAATGATCACCTGAGTGTACACAATTATTCAAATAACCTTGCTCATAACTCAGCTTGTTGGCCACGCACTTCGCAGTAGTTAACATATTATGGTTGGATAAATCGAGAGCTTTCGAACGAATGGTCAACGAATTTTGTGGGATGAAAAACGACGAAGTACCATTTCCCTAGCAACGAGTCGGTTGTAAGCGGAAATCATCAAAATATTTTCGTGAGCAATTTTCCGTGACGTTTTTTTAGTTTATGTGCCAGAGCAAAGACATAAAATGTCAAAAAAGACCGCGCGAGATTTATCCATCCCTTGTCACCACAGTTCGGTGACCTGCAAGCAAAATGAACGAATTCTTCAGTTGCGAAGACAATTGCTCATTACCACTATAGTAATTAACGATCCGGAGCAATCAAATGAGGCTTTTTGTCAAGTCATCTCTGTGGACGTTGGCTGTTTATTTTCATCCGGTAGGTGTGAATGTGCGGAACGATGTTTGGTACTCGAAGAGGCCACCAGTCGGGAAAAAGTGACGGCAGACAATGCAGTCGTACAGACAAACAATCCCAATCGAACTGCTCTCCTGATAATTAGATCTGGAAACAATAGGGCGAGGGCCTGTGCCTTCAAAAGCAAACAGTGTTAGGGGAATATCGATGTTGGGGTCTCGTTCCTATTGTCTTTCGCCTCTAATAGGACTTGTTGAGATGTGCTCATCCCGTAACTGTACTCAACGCTAATGGATCCGCGTGAAGAAGGTCCCTCCGCGTCTATTCAATCGGGAGACTTCATTTCTTTTGTTAAGTGGTCCATTGCAGAACTCGATTGAAGGGTCGTCGTGTTACGTGTCACGAACGTGAGAAATAGCAACACGAACGGCGTATTATCGCCTCCAAGCATGATCAAAAACTATTCGAAGGGTGGAAAATTGTGGTAGAATTTTAACGAAAAACTCTGCTTTCCTCTCCATATGTTTTGCTTATACAGCTCCAGAAAGACAATTCCGAACTTGGATTCAGTTGAATTTTGCGCTCATTGATTTCTTAACAACCTTGGCTCAAATTCAATTCATTGTTGGTCTGCCTATCTGCAGTCTTGCCCAAGGCAAAGCTACCAACTTTTTGTTTCGATATTACTCATTAATATCAGCCCAAGCGACATTTTTGCCAAAAATGAGTTTTTTACCATTGGAATCCTCTCGTCAGAAGCTTACGCTTTCTGACGATTTTCGCGCACCCTATTAATGTGTATAGGAACGAGAGCCAAAAAGGATAAGCACCATTTGCTGTATCCGCATTCCGGATTTTTGCAACAATAGCCCATGTCCACTTATTATAATCAAAACATGGTACATAAATGATACAAGCGCAAGTTACATGGTTGTTAGCCCTTTGTGGCTAATTTCATTTTCCAATAAACTTGGGAGCCCCATTCGAATATTATCCATAAAAAATGTCATCAACAATAGCCTAAAATGAGTAAAATTATTATGCCTATCGTTGCGTTTTGGTATAAATATGTTAAATTAGCTGGATATCCCGGCTGATTCATCCCCGAATTACTTGGTTACCTTCGTTGCAAGTTTGTACTCATAACAGCTACGATATAATTCAGGGAACGCTAGTTCTTAAACATTGGTTTCTGCTTACACGCATTAATAGAGTGGTGCGTTTATATTTTAATGATAAAGTCAATTTGCAACGATGAGTCAAGTAACAATTTATTTAAATAGAAAAAAATGTAACGATAGGCCAAACGCCCGTTTGGAGAGGTTCTGGCGTTTGCTTCATTGTCGCCAAATTCAATTTGCAACGTACGACAAATCGGGTAAGCGCCAAACGTTTTTATCCGCAGTAAACATCATTTTTGAGAACAAAAACCTTAACAATCATCGACAGCATACTACGAAATAGGCCATTCGAGAAATTGCAACATCCTGGATCCGCCATAAAGGCCATAGCAACGTGTCATTGCTCAAAATCTTTAATCTTGATTTTCCAAAAGTTTTCCATTAAGATATATAGAGTTTATTTATTCCAATAGAGACACTTACATATAATGATAGTATACTTACTACTCGCCTAGACTACTCGCCTAGCTTACTTTTCCAACGGTAGGCTTGGGGTAGGCTTGGCCCGTGCTGTTGGTTAAGGTCTAGACGATTTGCCCATAATTTCAAACATAGCATGTTGACATAACATCGCATATAGGCGTCTACATAATCTACACATAGGTTGATTATTATAACTACAATGGTATTTGTCCCCTATCTTCTATAAGTAGAAAAACATTCTAAAGTAAAATTATTGTTTTATAAAATTATACATAAATGATGTTTAGCATAGTTTCGCAACCCACTGCCCCATTTTACACAAGCCACGCTAAAATTTGCTTTTTGTAGTTTGGTGTAGTATAATTTTGAGCTCTTTTCATATGACTACCTAGCGCTTTGTGTATGATGTACATAGTACATCTTGGACTGGGTGTTGACAGCGTTAATCTTGGTCTTGGTGCAATAACATTCCCTGCGACTACATATCTTGTGGTATTTGCTGGATTACGCTGCGAATTTATTATTCGTGGATGCTTATGGAATTGCAAAAGTAAATTTTTAATATATAGTTGCCTCATTGTAAACAGCTTTGCTATATTATATACATTTATAGGGCGTCCTAGGCGTTTAACATATTGTTGCGTAACTGCGTCGTATAGTGTAATTATAAATTTAATTGTGGAATGGAAGTTCTTTTCCAAAGAATAGTTCTTATATGGGCTAACTTTAGGATCAATCCTACAGAAAATTATATTATTATTTTGTGGTATTTGTGACTGTTCGGTCTGAGGATCGGCGTGTGTTATCTCAAGCTGCCTCCCTTACAGCTGCAATTACTTCAATTTTCTTACAAAGTCCCCTATAAATCTCGTTGTAGTCCAACCCCCCCCCCCCCCCCCCAACCCGCCGCTCATCGGTAATTCTCGACAATATTTTCACTCCCCCTCCGATAAAACCTTCGTAATCGGATCCGACCGACTTTCGCCGGGGAAATGGCCCGGTTTTTATTGCCCGCCGACGCAACGAGTTATTGGGAAAACGCACGAACCACTAAATACTTCCAAGTTTCCGGCTATCGATTTGAAGAACGATTTTCACCACGGAGCAATATTATAGTGAGAGTTGACCATCAAGAAATATGACAAGGAACGAGGTGCCTTGGACGATTTAAAGCCCAAACCATACATACAGTCTGAGAACAAAGGCATATCCCAACGTTATTAAGCAGATAATCATAGAAATGGGTAACGAAAAAAATCCTCAAGTTTTGGCACGTGTGCAAAAATATTTGAAGCAATCGTTTTGCCAAGAACACAACAAAAAAAATTAAAATTAAAGACTAACGATTCCAGTCATGCAGCATGATTTTATGAGCGAATTATCTTCAATTATCGTATCATAATATATCTTCATATTTTGACATTTAAGAACTTCGAGTACTAATACGTTGTTAACTACGAACTCTGGCTTAAAATCTCGATCTAAATAATATTCTGCGGTTCAACAAAGATTTTGGAAAGATTTAATCTCCATAGGATTGAAATAAGAATTTCGTTCTTGCCAAACAATCAATATTTCCAAATGAAAGGATGAGTTGATTGGCCAGCACCTTTCGAGTACATATTGAATAGCTGAAATGTCAAAAAATGTGTATGAAAAGTCACCACAAATGGCTAAAAACATCTAAAACTCGTTAAATGTATGTTTTCAACAGAATTTCAGTCAAAAGAAATTCATCAACAATGCAATAAAATATCACAAACTTCATGCACAAAATCATGTTGAAAAATGTACTTCAATTTAATTAATATTTGCTGGTAAATCGGTTTTAAAACTGGAAAAAAAGAAGCTAAAAACCCAAAATCTTTGTTGGACCGCAGTATATTATTTTGATCGATGTTTTAAGCCATAGAATTGGTAGTTAACAACTTCTTATCACTCAAAGTTCTTAAATTTCAAAACATGAAGATATATTGTGATACGATAATAATTGAAGAAAATTTGCTCAAACGATCATGCTGCATGACTGGAATGTTTAGTCTTTAATTTTTGTTTTTTGTGTTCTTGGCCACAGCAATCTGATGATTGATTCGGTGTTGAAGGATGACTAAGGATGAGTTTATATGTTAAAAATAAACAACAGAAACATTAATGTCATGTGACATTGTGTTCTAAATATTAAAAATTGGCGTTAGAAGAGGTGGAGGGGGGAGTTAATCCCATCACAACCACTGGGCCACTTCCCCTCTTTCCGCCCCTCCGCCGGATCAAGGTGTCAATTAGGAAGGTTGAACCATCGGACGTACCGTGACGGGAGGCTCCCATCTCACAAAAGGCCTCGCCGATTGTTTTTATGCCAAATCCGTTACGCGTTCCGGATGAGATTCCGAACTGAAACGAAAGGATTCGTTAACTCAACTAATTCCATTCAAAGTTCAGGCAATCGAGAGCGGGAGAGCCTGATCGGTTCAGTTCATCCGAGCTCGATGCTTCGGGCATAACAAGACACGGGTCGCCCCCACTTAGGGACCACTCGCGACGAAGTTGAGAAACCCTATTTTAATAAAATGAAAATAAATAAATAAACATATTGGTAAGTAATGTATGAATTACAGGGACGTAATTATAAATGGATTTTATACATTACTTCGGTGAGAGTTAAAACTAGATTAATAAAAACAACTATAACGACTTCTATAACCCTGTTGTTTTACCTGAGAGCCGCTGAGCTCTACTACGAACTGTGATATCTGATCTGTGATATATTTATATAGATCTAACCGTAGTTTTATTTCACTTTGCTGATTGTATATAGTAGCATGTATATAGTTATTAGCCTATTTTACATCTAGTTTTAGTTCTAGCTTTAATTTTGGGTTTTTTGTAATCCACTTTGGGGGCTTAACAATGGTCATCATTGTACCCTCATTTTTTCCCCTCCGAGTTGCCAGTGGAGTCCGTGATGGCACTTCTTTTTAGTCAAGGATGGCAACATAGCTCCCCTTAGAATGATTTCTCGTACCCATTACCATGATAATAGTAATCCTAATCGATCAAAATAAAAATAATGAATGAAAGTTATTACTACTAGCAATTTAATGATTTCGGAGTGAAATGCTCTCAAGCTTTTCCTAATTAAGCTTTTCCTAGTTAAGTTTTTTCACAAATTTTTACCAACGAGGGACCTAAAAGTGGAAGAAAAGAAAAGTAGGTTTTTTTCTAGAGCCAGCTGTGTCAGTATGACTAGGTACTAAATTATTTGCAGTAATTCAACGATTACAGCTGCAGTAAGCAGAAATAATTCTTAATCTGAAAGGTTCCGACGGGTAGCTCGCCGAGACGTGGGGAACGATAAATCGGTCAACAACGTCGCAAAAATCGATTTAGTGAACCAAAATCAATGATCGAGCGGCTTTAATTCCGCCAAGGATGCGAAAATCGTGACTTTGTGCAAGGTGCACTTCGCCTGCATAACTCGTTGGCACGAAAGGAGAAGTTGGGTCTTTCCTATCGGCATTCTGGAGACCGAGCTGCTGTTTCTGACCTTCTTTCTACTGATTAATTGCCGTTGATTAACAGTTAGCTGATGCAGTAGTCTTCAAAAAGTCATATATATATGATGCAGAGCATGTGTTTCATCAACAAGGTTAAATAAATGTATAGCTTTCTAACGAGTTATGTGGGGTCGAAAATGAAAAAATTACTATTCCCGAGCAAACTCAACACAGCTAATTGAAAACCTGAAATGTTTTGTGAAATCAACACATTTTATCCAGGATTTACTATGTTTAGGGGGGCATTATTTGATACATCGAGTAACAACTATTCTTCTTTCCTACGTTCTCATTCAAAGGTAAAGTGCTGGCCAGAGCCTGCAGCGTATAGACTTGAAAAGAGCAATCAGAGAGAAATGTAAGAACCTGTGGATGGAAGAATATGTGAACTGGACTGAATGTGATATGAATGGAGGTATATGTGTTCTGGACTGAAATATGTAGAAAACTTCCCCATCATTTCTAGTAAGCCGTGGTACAAACTCATATGGCGAACTACCAAAAAGTTTCTAAAGAACAATAACTCGGTTACGCAGCAGGCACGGCTGGACGAGACAGAAACAACATGGAATAATCCCTCATCAATATCCATCGCCCAACTGCTCCCACTGTAGTTCTACACCCGAGACGATGCATCACATTGTGTTGGTATGTCCAAAATACTCATCAGCACGTAACCGCCTTCTGATAAAAATTCCCCGAGACATTACGAACCCTTTCAACCTGGATACCCTTATGGCATCTGCGGACAATACCGTTTATAACGGTATTGAATATTGAATACCGTTTAGAACGGCACTGAAGTATAACATAATGTATTAATACTGTTATATATTTGTAACGGCTGTATGTGCTTTCGAAGCCAATGAATAAATGAAAAAAAAAAAGGTGAAGTTTATTTTGAATAAAAACTATCATCATCATTTTTCTCGATGTTGTAAAAAATATTCCGTAACCATCTGAATGAGTGCCTCCATGGCCTACACCCGTGCACATCATGGTGGCCTGTAATAACGATGCTTATATCCTACTTACGGATTCTCCTAATCCGTAGTTGTCGATGAAAGCAGTTGTTATTTACTAGAAAAGAGAAAAATAGTCGGCTGCCGAGATAGGAAACCCTTTACTTCGCGCTTTCGTGCTGAATGTGTTTTGCTGGTAACGAGCAGTTACGACGAGAAGGTTCAAGGAGCGGCCGAGGAAAGTTTATTCATGGAGTTGTGATCAGGTGGTGATATATTGGTTCTCTTCTCTCCTCATTTTATCCGTTCTGAGACTTATTTTCCCTTCGAAGTTGGAAAAGTAAATTTTTCGTCAGGAGAAAGTAACATATATATTGGCATGTTGTGTCCCCTTAATAGCGATTTTTTGTTCAACACTAGTTATTGCAATAGCTCCAAAAAAATTTAAATCAACATTTTTGAAATTTTTCTATGTCGAAATCCGTTTCAGGACATTCTGATTTGAAGCTGATTTTCCATCAAAATGACTTCATTTCTCATCAATTTCACGCGATGTAGCGCAGTTGTGGGGCTGCACAGCTCCAACCAATAGACAGATCATTCAACGTTTCCAGAATTCTGTACTACGATGTATCACTTGTAGGTGGTACTTCCGAAATGAGGCACTCCACCGTGAACTTCAAGTTGACAGTGTGGATGAGGTGATCAAAAAGCGAGCAACGGCCCATCTTGACTGACTAAAAGATCATGTGAATGAGGAAGCTGTAAGCTCCTGGATGTGCAAGATCTAACTCGACGCCTTAAGCGTTTGAAACCGCTTGTGTAGGAAGTGAATGTGATATGTTCGAGAGACAAAGGACAAAGTTATGCATCTTAGGTCCTGAATAGTGTATTGTAGTAATATAAGTCAGATTTGTATTGTTAACGAGATCACTCGGTGCAATAAAAGCTTTAAAAAATAAATCAAACTTCGCAACACCCTTATCAACCGGAAATTTCCCCCACATTACTCCCAGCGAACCACCATTCACTGAAATAACTCTCGTTATTGTTTTATAGTTATTGCATTACCTCAATATAAATCTTGTCTGCACTCACCATTCCCAACTTCTTCCCTAAAGAAAAAAAAAGCCTCCGGTTTTCATTTTTTAATGGAAAACCCGAGAAAAACTCTGGAAGGGAAGAAGCCGTTAGGAGCAGTAATAAAATACACCTTGGGTCGAATGCATTAATATTAAGCGGCTTTCGGGTGGGGCTGCGGTCCCTAATTGCCGGGATATTACCGCTCCTTGCACTTTCCTTTCATGGCAATGCGCCGAAAAGGTCCTTATTAAATTTTTCTTGTTCTTCTTTAACCCTCAAAAATGGAAGTTGGGAAGGAAATTCAATATTGGGTTTGTTGCTTTTTTTGTCTACGTTTGTAATTCCCAGGTGCGTCGTGGTTTTTGCATTATTTTTATGGAAATCCTCCCTCTGCAGCGTTAAATATGATTTCTTCGTGGTAGTTGGAGGGGGTAAAAGATGAAATCCTATTCTTAGAAACGCCTTCTTTTAGTTTGAATTTCAGAAGTTTTATTAAATTTACGGTTGTCATCAATTCGCTCATGTGACAGCCAAAATTAAATTTTAATGCAATCGAAATGGTGTTTAAATACGATTCAAACAGTAGCATTTACGTAAACTTGGTTCCGGACCGACTGTTCAACAGGTTTCCAAACGTCAACAAACATCCTAAGTTTTTATGTCAGGCATCTGTTCTCTGCTTCTCCCATTAAGTTCCTTGGAATGAATGAAGTGATTCGACGAAACATTGAATTTCGTAGAGTTAAGCTGTTTCCTAAAATCACAAGTTACTTGTTCAAGAGATGAGTTGAAGGTGTGCCAAGGGGGTAACTCCCTGTGGGCCAAATTTAACTTTTGATGGAACGGGACAGACAGACTGATTGACAATTTTAATACGATTTCCTAATATATCTTGAAGGCTAACATAGGTAAAAAGATATTGGTTTCTGTTTTTCAAGATTTATGAACAATTATTATAGCCCTAACCAAATGCTATTAACTACAATTAGCTCCCACAGTCGTTTTTTCTGCGCATATAACAAAAGTTCGAATCCCAGCAATCCAATGGTCCAATCTTTACCTCACATTTGGAGATCGGTTTGAAAGCTGACCTCAAAATTAATGCCTGTAAGTTTGTTCGCGATTGGTTCCATATTAGCATGAGTAACCTCGAAACCATTTGAATATTTCGTGAATAAACTAGCGTTAGAAGGTAGTTGGCTGCTGACCACAAAGCTGTAGGGTTGACTACAGTGAATTCGCAAACTGAAGTTGTATTTGAGATCAAATTAATTAATATTTTATTACACATTCCACAATTTTTGCCATACCTTCGACGTCAACTATTTACGAGTATGTACGTAAATTAGTCTGTAGTCTATTAGTTCAAAAGACTGTCTCCACAAATTGGTAGATTTTTCTTCCTCGAGGCCCCGATGAATTTTTGAATAATCAATGAAAATAACCAGAAACCTTATCAACATCAATTTTCAGTTTGTGTTGAATTAATTGGCACAGAAGCCTTTTAGAAGCACGAGCGTTAAAATTGTGAGACCGACCTCTAAAACATGACACCCGGCAAGAACTGAGCAAATTACAACGTCAAGGGGATGACGATAGGGAGTCGAAAAAAAAGGGGTTGAAAAAAAGAAGCAATGAAGTAACAATGAAAAGAGGTGTCATATAGCAGAATGGGGAAAAAAGGTGATTGGGGCTCGTTGCTGGTGGAAAAAACTGGAATGTTTACAAGCAGAACAGATGCGTCAATCAGTAACTTGATAGGAGGTTCGCTTCATCCAGTTTTCAGAGTCGGAGAAACAACCCCTGCACGACGCTATACAGAAACGGAATAATCGGATGGAAAAATAATACAGTTGCTCACCCTCGGCGTATGTCTTCTGTGTGGAGTTTCAATGTTGCGGAACCCTTCCGAGTGCGTTTGAGGGTTATTTTTATGAAAGGAGATTTTCATCCCTTAAATCAACAAGGGATGGAAGGAGGAACAAAAGCGTATCTTTTGCAAGGGTGCGCCACCGGGCGTTGGGCCCCCGGGGGCTTTCATATGAGCTCTGGACAATGTGCAGTCTTGTAATGTGGATGTCAGCTCGTAATCCGGAGAACGCCGGCATGAGAGCTGAAATTCCTGAATTTCAAAAGTTGTAATCATGAGTTAAGGTCATGATTATTGATAAGTTGTAGAGGTCAAGATTTTTTACTTCAAAAATTGAAATTTCCCCTCGCATTTTATGTTTTAGATCATTCTGAACAACTTAGGTTCCGTGTCTGTGGTGTGTGTGTGGTGTGTGTGTCTCTGTCTCTCTCTCTCTCTCTCTCTGTGGTGTGAGTGTGGCGAGTGTGTGTGTGCGCGTGTGTGTGTGTGTGCGCGCGTGTGTAATGTGTGTGTGTATTCCCAACACAATACTTCACTCTGAGCATGCGCAAACGTAAATTCAACCGAACATCATTTTCTCACGTCCTAGTCGTCTGATCTCGCTCAAATTCGGGTGATGGTTAGGAGAAGACAATTTGAGCATTCCATATCAGTATCAAGATGATCGTAAAATTAGTAGCTCGTGCGCATGCGTAAATTTGATGTGCCAGTAACAACCTTTTTTTTTTTTTTTTTTTAGAATTTAAGCCGCGTCTCAACCGGAAAGGTCATTAGCGGCAATCAAGCAAATTTTCACACTTTTTATTCGATTTTGTGGAAATAGTCAGGGATTGTGCGGGTTAGGCAGCACATTGTCCCCTACCAGTTTAATTGTCGCCAAATCAATACTTTACTACTCCAACACATAAACTTCATTATCCCCTTTTTTTACACCCTAGACATTTGACGACTCTCAAATTTGGATGATAGTTGTGAGACGACGAGTTGATCATCCCATATCAATTTTGATATAAAAGTATCATTAATGCGCTACTGCGCATGCGCCAATGTGAAATCCTAGTAACGACTTTAATTTCCACAGTTTTCATCCGATTTAGATGAAATTGTCAGGAATTGTGTAGGTTAGGCTGTAGATAGTCACGTACCAATTTTATTATTCTCAAATAATTTTTTCGTTCATTAACTGACCAATTATGACGTATCACTTTATATCTTGATTCAATCTTTTCCGCTATAGGATTTTTCAATACCATATAAAACTTTGCAATAATCTATAGATTCGTGTGACGGAAACGAGGAAGCTATGAGCTACACCCAACTTGGCAGACGTTTTTTCTGTTTAACGATATATAATCTTGAAGGATGGAATTCGCTGTAAGATGCAGGTCTGCAGGACCAACCAGCAAAAGGATCATCAATAGGATACTCGAACGATTTCCACCTCCAGTTCCAACATCCCAATAAATCCCTTGTTTCTTCTCAGCCTCAGCTTCACTGTGTTGTCTGAACCTCATTAAAAAGAGCTCATTTCGAAACCGCCGGTCGGATTCTAATTAATATCTTAAGCGCGCCCTGTAATAAAATGGGGGCCGTCAAAATTTTATTGGTATCGCGTCTTAGCCCTCTGGAACTCTACCATTCCACCTCGTTGCCCACCCTTTTAAAACTATAATTGGCGGAGCGAACGGCCCAAAACACCTTTGGGAGCTCTGCTGAGACTTTTTTGGAGACCGAGAAAAGGTCGTTAGTGCCTCTTCTACAAGTCGTAAAAAAGCAATTCGCAGACAAACGTTACTGTCACTTTCCCGCCGTTATGCTACCAGATATAGGTATCCCGGAGCAGCACCTCGTTTAGCAGACCTCTTTATCTTGAATCGAATGCGGGTTTGAGCTCATTGAAGCGAACCTCGGCCATTTGCATGAAGAACTCAAGATGGCTTCTTCCAATGGAATCAATCGCATCCTTCGTTGCATTTGTGATGGGCACGTGAACAGCTCGGGTGCAGCTGTCCACTTTTAGTCATTAGTCAAGTTCTTTGGAGAGAATCATAGCTACTGATGAAATTTTTATAATGCTCGTAGGATTCCATTTTGAAAGCTTTAGTTAACAAAAGTATAGCAGTGACTTTAAAAACCTATTTTCTGAAGAATTCATCTTAACAAACTCATTAACCGTTCAAGTGCCATGAGGGCCGCCGGCTACCTCACAACACCCAGCACTAGGTGCCATGAGAGCCGCCGGCTGCCTCACAAATTTTCATCTGTATATTCACGGAAAAGTATTTTTTTCGGATCCTCCAGTAATTATTAGCTTTGTTAGGTCCCAAGCAACTGGGGATCTGGGTGGTATCCGTTTTGCAACATGTTTCAGAAGCGGTTACCATAGGTGCCAATGAGACCGCGGGTGGCCTCACTTCCTGCACAAAAAATATGTGAGACCGCCGGCGCCCTCATGGCACACAGAGTACTTTATTGCCTTTAGGTGCCATGAAGGTCGCCAGCGGTCTCAGTACATAATGACATATATAATGTGTTAAATTCATTATTGAATGTAAAGATCCCAATTTGTCTCATAAGGAAAGCCTACACTTCAATCATGTCCAAAACGGTTTGGCAGTTAAAAGGTTAACCAAGTCAAGATTCATACAACATCGCGTGTGACTTGAGGGGTCCATTATTTGTCTCACTGATTTATTCTGGAAGATTCGGTATTCAAACTACGGTTGGAATCATGGATCAATTCAATTACAGTCGGCATACGCCAAAAAACATGAACAATGCCTCCATAAACACAAAAACTAGAAATGTTCAATGTTTTGGAAAATTAGAGAGAACCTCGATATTACAAATGCAATTAATCACTGGTTTTCACTGTGTTGTGTAAATATAAGTACAAATGGATGATTTGTCACGCGTAATTATGGATTTAGAATGAACTGAGTTTTGCGAAAACCAAAAGAGACATTCAGTCTATTTGAGGAATCATATTATAGGTATGGTAATGTTGTCTAAGTTGTTTCAAAGATGTACGTGAACATTTCCATAACGCTAGTATTGTACTTCATTATAAACCCGTAGATGCAGCGCATGTCCAAACTTTAAAAGCATTTTATACGATTCCTACTGTTTTATGGTTTGAATCAATGGCTCGATCATAATCAGGGCCCTAACATTTACAAATTCAAAAAAAAAGAAGAATTATGCGACACAGAAGAAAAAGTGACACTGGCTGTTCGACACGGACAATTATTGGGAGTTGGGAATCATGTGATTTGTACCGATTCACAAAGTACCATCGAGGCGATTAGGGACTCATATTATGATGATCCCATAACACAAAGCCTACGTGTATCGCAACACCAAGCCACGACATTGGGATCAACCATCACTTATATGTGGGTACCGAGCCATGTGGGTATTCATGGCAATGAGTGTGCAGATGCCCTTGCAAGGAGAGTCATTGGTGATAACTCCATTGACATGTTGCCTTTACGCATAGAGGATCAAATCTCCTAAATGCAACATAAAGCTAATTCCATCAGGCATGAGCAATGGCAGGGTGAGGTCACTGGTCTGCGTGGTGTCCTTCAGGACTTGAGCCTGGTGGGCCCTTTCGTAACCCTACTTCCAAGGAGGGATCGAATAGTGGTCAACCGGGTTGCCACTGGCCATACCCGTCTTACTCACAGACATCTGCTTAGTGCAGAAGCTCGAGATGTTGTGTGTGGGAGGTGTGGGGGTGATCTGTCCATCCGCCACTTTCTGGAGGACTGCCCAGCCCTTGTGGACCTCCGAGTCCAGCATCAGCCACCTCAGTGGGTTGACGTTTTATCAGGACCAGACAAGGTCCGATCCATGTTGTTGTACCTGAGAGTCGCTGAGCTCTACTACGAACTGTGATATCTGATCTGTGATATATTTATATACATCTAGTCGTAGTTTTGTAATTATTATAGTTATTAGCCTTTTTTAAATCTATTCTTAGTTGTATTACTTTATTTTTGGGTTTTTTTAATCCACTTTGGGGGTAAAAAGTGGTCATCACTGTACCCCTACAAGTTGCCTGTGGAGTCCATGATGACGCTTATTTTTTGTCAAGGTAGTATTTTTAGTTCAATGCCGCTAATGACCCTTCTGGTTGAGGTGCGGCTTAAGCCTTAAAATAAAAATGTTTAAAAAGAAAAATTTCGCATTCGTTTAAGGATTAAGTAATACGTTTTTCAGCAGTACAGAAAACCCTGATTAGGAGGGGCTTGTGATTTGAATGCATCCTCTGTTCAGATAGGTCTGGAGGATGAGGAAGCATCACCCCTTTTCGATCTCTGAGAACCGGCGATGTTTAGTTTACCACTTCCCCAGACCCACCGTCTCGACGTTTCCCCTTAAAATAAAGCATTTTTCGTCCTCGGGAACAACGCTCAAGAGGGGTTTATCCTCTTTCGAGAGGAAAAGTTTTCCGACAGATATACAATATGACGTAGCCGGCAATATGAGGAAAGACGGCGACGGCAACTACGAGAAAAAATAAAAGGAAAAAAACGAGAAGGTTTTGACGCACAACACTGCAGCACATGTTCCAACCCCTTCAAGTGAGGGTTAAAAGCTAAAAGCCCCTTCGAAGCTAAGGGTTCCGTCATTTCATTACAAGATAACCCGGAGGGGCCCAGCCGATAAAAGTTTTTGGGAGCACGAAATTGGCTCAGAAAAAAACCACCTGTCATATTCGACATTGGGACGCGTGAATCAATCGAGTTACTGCCTCATTTTTGAAGAATAACTGTCCCATTTCTATTAAGCCAGAGAATTGAATGTAACAAAATAGCATATTTATGGATCCTAGACCCAATAGTAATGAACGCCACCATTCTCGACTTACATTCAAAAACTTAACAAATGAACTTTTTGACATTAGTAATCATTCTTTTGACATTAGTCAAGTGATTCACTTGACATCAGTATTCAACCTGTAAATTTTTGGCGTTACAAAAAAATGCAACGTATTTTGATGACCGAGATAAGAAAATAGGTCATTTATTTTGTATCGACCAACAATGATGAAATCTGTAACTTAGGTTCTCAGAGGCAGATAGAAATGAATTATAAATCCTCTCTGTCAACAGTTCAAAGAGCTTTCAGTGTAAATTTCTCTCCTAATCGAAACGAATGAACACGTAAAAATGAATTAAAACGTGCGAAATCAGTCTGACCAGCTGAGTGAGCTGTGGGGCTAACTTCTCTCCTAATAAATTTTACTCTACGATGCTGATATTTGAAACGGAATCTTTCTAGGACAAAAGAAATGAAATTTCAGTGAGTGGAACCAACCTGATTAGATGCGTGACTGGAAAATATTTCTGTTCATCAATTATAACATTCCACAGTGGGGAATTTTCATGGTTATTTTTTATTAGCTCGATTGAAAGATCTGAGCGTGAGCTTTCCAAAAAGGTGTTATATGATGGGTATCTGGCCATTAATACGGGTCTTGAAAGTAATTTGGGCCATGGCGTCACGGCCCAGCAACGGGGAACCCTTGGCTCCATCGCACTGCTACTTCACGCGTGATCTTCCTTACCCGTTTACAGTCAAAACGGTATTTTAAGCTGAAAATAGTAGCTACAGGGCTTTCAAGTGCGTTGAATCCAAATTTGAGCTCAAAAGTGTGAAATTCCAACAATTGAAAGTTCCCTGTTCTGCCTAAGAATATATTAATTATCCTAACGTTTTCCCAAAAGAGAAAATCCTTTGTTTAGTTTCTTCATTGGAATGAACATTTTTTGACGAATTAGCGGGTCCAACACCACGATTCTTGCCCAACATTTTGACATAGTTGCCATTTCATCATAATATAGATAATATTGGATTCTTTGGTAAATGTTTCAATTTAGTACCGTCATCATAATCTATTCAAGAATGTTATAAATCATTCGTGTTCGGGCATCGACAAGTATACAACATATTAATAATTCATGCAATTTACTTTTTTTCATTTAAATAACAGATCATGTAAGGTTGTTTCGTTAATATAGATAATACATTAAGCACGACATTTAACCGCATGCACTCGCTAAAATTAACTTCAGGTCTACAAGTAGAAAAAAGAAGGATTTCTCTATTTTCAATGGTTTAATTTTTAAGAAAAATAGGTAGGTAATATTTGTGATTTACGGTTAGAAGTCAAGGATGAAGAAGACCGCCACACTCACCCTCTGCAACAAATCACTCTTTCAATAATTTTACCTCGGAAATCGTGAAAAACACAGAAACATTCTGGGGACGAGGGTTCAAACATTTCAATGTGGGGAAAAAGTATTGAAAAACATAACAAGGCAACGTGGAGTTAGTCATATTTTTGAAAATTCGTTACTTTGAAAATATGCAGCTGGCATGATTACTGGGGAGGTGTGAAACGGAATGTGGAAATCGGGAGGTAATATAAATGATTTTTTTTAAATCAATATTTAGCACAAATGTTGACGTAGAAGAAGATTCAGTTTGAGAATCAATTTAATTTGTAATTGTGAATCAGGGAAGATCTACTGGTGGAATTTTACTGGAACAACACTGAATTCACCTTCTGTTGTCTACTTGTAGCATACATGCAAAATATATTTTATTTCAATATATGTATAGTAAAATTTCTTCATCATTTATCCTCGTAATATATTGTTGTCATAAACCATGCATATAACTGGTGAAGTGTTTTATACTGAATTCATGCGTTAGAATCCTACATGCATGTACATAAACAGGTATAAATATTGGTTTTTAACTTTTGAAGCACGGCAATTAATACATATGGAGGCATTTCAGCAGCCCAACAACCCAATCGAATTATCTGCAATGAAAACCTCGAATTGACGACATTCATAGAACTATATAATTCGAAAATTGACATTTCATAAGACAAGGAAAAACGTGAAATAATTTGAAATCAGTAGGTACAGATCTGTTTGGATTTCATTACGCAGAGTTAGAATAAACATAATATATGCGAGGCTTCAACTCCTGAGGAGTAAAAGAAGGAGTGAAAAGTTTAATTTTTGATCGCTATTACTGATTCAAAATTACTTTTTTCGTTAAATATCGCGGACGGAAGTTTCGATTAGGTATTACTCCAAGTTGAGTGTGTAGGTAGGTCTTCTAGGCTCATAATGAAAGGAGGGGAGATCGAATAAGCTGAGTGACTCATTATTTGAATTGCAACGGCCCATCTTTCCCTTCTCTGTTTCCAAACGGACCCCTCGCACGGATGCATGAGTTACGCTATGCATGCGGACTTACCTACTGCAAAGAATGATCAGAAACGGTATGTGAGACTTTTCGAAGTCCAGGCCAGAGAAGCATTGGAAATGATTTTTTGACTCATCAAAACTGGGTAACGAGTATTATATATATATATAAAACAATTTGTTGATGATTTTCAATTCGTAAAACACAAAGACATCACGAACTTTATCGAAATTTGACTAATGAATTCGAAAAGATGCTATGAACATTATCCGGATTTCAGTTTGTAAAACATAACTATAAAGGCTAAGTTAAACACCTAATAGCATTTACAAACAATGCGGTCAGAAAGCATTTTAATATCAACAAATCCGACATTGAATTAAAAGTATTTGCAATTTATTGTTACCTACGTCTTACTTTTACTATGAAAAGATATAAGGTTTATTTAATACCTCAAAATATAAGTATAGGTATGTAAATAAACATACTTAAGTTCAATATTCAATTCAGTTCAAATAAGTTCATACTTATGTTCAAATAAGTGGGAAATATTCCCTCGTGATTTACGTTAAGTCCAAACTGACAGTCCATGCAAGGCAACTTTGATTTTTGGTTTTATTTTTGAGTTGTTGAGTTAGTTCTGTAAATACAAAATATACTGTTCCAATATGAAAAAAATGTTCGAATCGGAATCTGCTGCAAATTAAGAGTTTTGTCACTATAGAGAGGTCCATAGAATCGCTCTATTAGTATTGTCATTTGAAATACTTCTCTACTTGCTCTATTAAATAGTGCATTTATCTCCCTTATATGGTTCCATGGAGTCGGTACGCGTTCTTGATGAAAATGCGACAAAGCCAGGGAAATGGGAGACAATCAACTAAATGCCCCACCAGCCGCAGCCCCTTTTAGGTCTCCTTCCGGACATCAATTTTTCTTGTTTTGACAGAAGGATGTTTGCCGAGCAATTATCCCTGACAAAAAGGCAGTGAAAAAAAAATTGTCTTTTGATCGGAGTTGACTGTCCTTCCCTGCTCTTGCTCAACGTATCAGGTTTCGAGGAGGTAACTACATTTCCCATTAATGTTACGCTAGAACGAACCAAATCGTTGAGCAATTTTATCAAGGGGAGTGTTCTTTGAAAAGGCTAACGATATTTGCAAAACGTGTAAAATAAAATAGTCACGACGCTATAGAGAACTTAAAAAAAAACACTTTTCAGCGATTCTAGATAGACCCAAGTAACATAGAAAGTATTTGTTACCAAATTCTTGTGAAGGAGAACTTCTGATGTGAAGACCCAACAAATCCCATCTTCGTTTTGGAAAAAGTTGGTCTTTAATATTAGCACGGTTAATGTTGCTAACTCGAAGTGTGTTAATCAGCCAATAAGCACAAAAATTATCGAACGATATGTAGGATTGGATGCCGGCAATCCATTTCTGGGAGCCAAATTATCCAGGATGATGATGTGAGCTAGGGATCAAATTAAGGCCCAAATTTTGTGTACGGAAAAGTGGAACAGTTTTCCAATCAGTACCTAACAAGCACACCAATGGCAAATGCAAATGTCGTGAAGGTTATTTGTGATAGTGAAACTTATGATCAGTACCGATGCATAATAGACAGTTTTAGTAGTGAGTTCCTAGTAGATCCGTAAAACACAATACGTCGTGCGGTATTGAGAGTCCGGCGCCGTAACTCTGACGCAATCAGTTAAGGTGACGCATCCATCCATAAAGATACGTTAACCGATCGCAATCCGGAAAAAACGTACCAATCGTATAAAATAACCTCCTTCCATGGATTTGGCGTTACGACTAGATCCGTTAAGGACTTGACGTGACTTTAAGGTGCGGTAAAGTTTCTCGTTACCGCACGCCGTATTGAGACCGACGGATCTCTAGGAACTCTCTAGTGGCAGAAACCTTACGACCAACCGCAAACGCATCCGTATTCCTTGGACGGAATCGTAGCGCACCAAGGTAACGCTGCGACGGAACTCGATGCTTCCCGATGCAACACGTTCTGCTGATTCGTTCTAACAGACAACGGATCGCTTGTATAACCTTCACTTCTTGAAAACTCGTACGAGACAAGCAAAAACGAAGTGCTGTTTTTCTTTTCGTTCCACTATGTTCCTTGTAGACTCTAATATATACCTACTCCTCCGGTCGCGATTTTTTTCTGGTTGCGACGTCAACTATTTGATTTGTTTATTTTTTTGTGTTTTCACTACTCAAATTTTATAATACGATGGAGTGTTAATTTTGTTGAGATATTGTTCTCTACAATATCATTACAACATCAGCCTTGGTAAATTGTTATGGTAAACTGTATTGATTCATTAAAGTTTGAGATTTCAATGTGAATATTTTTTCTTGATTCTCATCAAATTTATTAGAGACGTGCAGTAGTTCTTTGGCCTATCGTCGAATTGACTGGGACATTTTTTCTGTTCTACTCAATGGCATCTTCTTTGTATTCCCGTAATTCTACACCACAACACAAGTCGTGATTCTAACGACAGCATCCAAGGCTCAAACCAGTAGCTGAAAAAAACCAAAATCAGATACGTCCGTCGACCAATTCAAACAAGAAAAAAATCCTCGCAACCTTTTTCGATGAGTATCGATCAAACATTCAGGTATAACAGTCTGAAACATCCGGGAGATTAAAAAAAAAAAGAACAAAACGCGCCGTCATGGAAAAGACAAAATGAAAAATGAGGATTTCGCTATTTCATTACCGAAAGACCGAAATGAAAGGTATTGTTTCGGGCAAGGCGCCTCGTTCAGACCATTACGGTCTCCGTTCTTAATTATCAGGGCCGAGGGGGAGGTTAGTTTTCCGTCTCAGACTCCGTTTGCGTCTGTTTTCTGTCATAGTTAACTCCCCCGGTCTTAATGGATAAGGGCTCTTTCGGGGGGGAGCCTTCAGAAACTCACCACAAAAAGGTTTCATATGTATAATCTGGAAACGATCTCTTCCCGGTGTACGAGTTTGTTTTAATCCCAAGGCTTTTTTTTTGTGTTGTCCCTTCTCGTTGGTCGCAGACGGTTCTTCGAAACAGTTGTATTTCGGAACATATGGAAATGAAAGCGTTGGGAGGTTTTCGGCTTTATTTCTGAAGCTGCTTCTTCGTACCTGAGGAGGCGTTTTTTTAAGACTTTATGGTCCGTTGGAGTCGGATCAGTGGCAATACGAGTTATTTTCAAGTATTGAGATCCGAACTATTGATACGAGCTGCTTCGAGCTGAGGCTACATATAGGGCCAGGTGGTGGATTGTGAACATGGTTAGGAATAGCGAAATTTTGTTTTGTTTACCGGCGTTGTCTAGGTTATGAGCAATAGAATAGGTGAGGGGTTCACGTACTTCATAGGGGATGCTCTAAAATCATCGTGAATATCAAAACAAAATTAACAGAGAAGGATCACCTGTATGAACTTATGGTATTTCTATTTGAAAAATATGATACCAATTTCACAATAAGTACTTTGAATTTTACACGTGGATATTATTATTCGCCGACAGACAAAAGGATGGTGCCTCCAGTGTGGATTGGATAACCACATATCCGTATCATCCATACAAAACCGTAACGCCTTACATTACAACATAGGGAAGACACCGAATGGATTCCACTTTTAGCAAATATTTATCAGTATGAAAGAACATCAAGGAATATCAAGCGAAACAATTATTCACTCCTCAAAAGAATCAGAAGATTCCTTTTTCTTGTAGACGTCAAAGGCCCCAGATATCGGACAAAACACATTATATTTCATAATTAGGTACCTAATGAAGATGCAAGATGGGATGCACTTTGTTCTTTTTGGTTTATCTCAAGCACTGAGGAAGACTAGCGATATCCAGCTCCGACTTGAGCCAAAACAGAATAAAATCTGAGCATTTTTCTAAAAAAAGACACCGCCTCTCCTTTTAATCTTTTCCCACAATTTTTGAGATATCGAAGTGAAATGTGGAGAGCGTTTATGGGGTGCCTGATACTAAGTTTTTAGGAAATGAAAATCAGGAAAAAATCAAAAAATCAATTGGACTACCCAATAGGTGTATTACCAACCCTCCCACCCTAGTGTGTGGCACCTGACCAACCTATGTCAGTTTTCTGGTATGGGAACAAGAGAGTATTCAACCTCAACCTACTCTAGTGGCTGATTGGGGAACCTTGTTCGGCTGTTTCATATTGCCTCCGCTCTAAAGAGTAGATATGTGGGGAAGCCTGTCAGGTGGTTATGGGTAGAATTAGTTGGCTACGAGTGTCTAGAAAACCATTTATCCAATTTTTGCCGAGTGACGCCTCATTTCAAAGATGTTTTAATGATGAACATGGCGAATCCAGAATTGCAATTTCTTATTCCGTTCTTGGACTAGAGCTGCTAACCATTAGGAAGCGCGTTTCATTCTTTCTTGGCTCAATTCGGAGCTTGATATCGATAGGCTTTCTCAGTGTTTGAGATTTAAAAAAAAAACCCTGGGTGAATCCTATATGTTCTAGGTATCTAATCAAGAGATATAATGTGAGCTTTGGCCGATTAATCTGGGGTATTTGTCGCCTAAATGGAAAATTGATCCCTAAATCCTTTTAAGGTGTGTAGTTTGGAGAGGATTTTAACACAGAATGTGTTTTAGCCATGGACTAACTAGCCGAAAATGGAACGCGGGATGGTAACGAAATGTGTGACGGATGATTTTCACGTACAACCGAGTCGTTGCTAGGGATATGGTACTTCGTCGTTTTTCATCCCACAAAATTCGTTGACCATTCGTTCGAAAGCTCTCGATTTATCCAACAATATTATGTTAACTACTGCGAAGTGCGTGTCCAACAAACTGAGTTATGAGCATGGTTATATAAATAATTGTTTACACACAGGTGATCATTCTCAATAATTGATATTGTGAACATGATTGCAACCGCTTGTTAATTTCTGATGATTTCATTGAGCTTGTGTTTCGATGATTTGATTCATAGCAGGTGATCTGAGTATTACGAAAACGGTTTGATTTGTGAAGCGGAGGTTAAATAATTTGAATAGGTAATTTCTATACTTTACACTCTAGGAAGCTGTAATTTCGTTTGTAGCCTCTTTAGGACATTTACTTGACGATGCTCAGGGTCCGGATCAGATGTGTGGCTCTTAAAGCTAATTTCTATGCTTTACACTCTAGGAAGCTGTAATTTCGTATGTAGCCTCTTTAGGACATTTACTTGACGATGCTCAGGGTCCGGATCAGATGTGTGGCTCTTAAAGCTAATTTCTATGCTTTACACTCTAGGAAGCTGTAATTTCGTATGTAGCCTCTTTAGGACATTTACTTGATAAATCGCTCTTGATTTATCACGAATTTATTTCGTATTTTTTTTCGTAGTTTCATACTATAACTATATAAATTGATGTTATAAATGAATAGTAAACAATGACGCTTGTTTGGTTGTCACTTGGTTGCGCGACAACGCAAACACATTCTGTGTTTCAATAATTTCGTCCGAAGTATGTAAATAGAGGTAACCGGGGGTCCAGGGGGCTTGCCCCCTGGCGAGGCGCGGAGCGCCGAGTTTTACGATAAGTTCTTTCGTGAATGATTTTTTCATAAGTTGCAGCATTAACACGGCATCTTTTACACTTTTTATTAACGAGAAAGATCAACGGAAAGAAATTTGTTTGATCGACGTGGCACAATTAGTTGGACCTGTCCTCCTGAATTTATTGCTCAATAATAAAGACATTTTGTTTCATTAGATCATGCAAAAATGTCCTGAAAGCATTCAGAAAGCAACAACGCGAACCGAGAATTTAATTTGGCGCGGAGGTCGTATTTCAAGGGAATCCTCCGCGTTGAGGGGGTTGAAAATACGCACACGCTTTTTGTCTACTCAAGCAGTTTGGGGCCGCTAACAGAATAGGAAAGACGTTAACAACGAAGAAGTTGAACAAATCCCCTCCTTTAAGACTTACAGACGCCCAAGGAAATTACTCGGTATAAATTCACCTTAAAATGACATTAATGAAATTTCAGGGGACATAGAGCGGGGAGGGTACAAAGGTCGTGGAGCGTTACGGGGTGTTTTTGAGGAGTGTACGGAAAGATTAATACCTCACATACAGAAACCGCAGCGGAGGGAAGGTTATTAAAGTCTACACTGTTATAATTACAATGTTGTTGTCTCGTCCATTGATTTATATCGCCCACCCTCCCTGGCTCATCTTCGCCCCAATAAACAACACCCCCTCCAGAGCTCGGGGTTTTCTTGTGGCCTCCTGAAACTCGTGTTGCTTTCTTAAAGGGGAGTTACGAGTGAATTTATAGCGATTACTCTCCTTTCTAGTTTATACGTGGAGGGTGGAGGGCGAAAAAGGCGGTATTTCTCTCGCAATTGCACCTCGGGAAAATAAGCTGCTTGTGTCGAGCTGTGGAGAGGGTTGCAGAAGGACGAAGAAAGGATAGAGCAAAAGAGACGGAAAGAAGAAGAGGACGTGAAAAAGAATAGCCAAGAACCCACTAGCAGAGGTCTAGAATGAAATTATCAAGTGGAGAATTAATATGATGTGACGAAAATAATCAGTCCATGTTGATTTTAACAACCGTCGAACTAAACACTTATATCTTATTAACAAGGCCATCCTTCGTGTCAATTCGTCCGTAAAATAAATATTGAAAAACAACTCGAATATATTAAATTTATTGTAATAAGCTATCCGTATAGTTACTACTTATATCTTTATTTTATTGTGATACTCTGTAATAAATTGTAAATTTAATGACTACATTTGGTTTTTTTCTGAGCCATTGTTCCAAATTGCTGCTATATGTTTTCAGTTAGCAGCTATTAATGATACGATCGTGATGAAATGGATACGGGATGATAAACTCGACTTTTCGTATAGCTACATACACTTCAAATTTTAGCCACATCGGTAGCCGAAGTTGTGAGAAAATGAGGCTTTAATGTTTCTAATGTAAAGCCCATTTCACAAAGTACCGGAAAATTTAATCAAAATCGGACGAAAACTGTGGATGTTATGAGAATTGCAAGGTTGCGGACAGACGAGCAGACACACTAACACACACATAATCCCAGATAGACAGACAGATATGGAACCAATTTTTTTCGGAATTGTTTAAAACTTAAAATGCGAATAGAAATTTTTAGCAGGAAGACCATCTCAATTCTAGCCCACAGGTTCCCTCAAAATTTCATCAAAATCTGATGAAAACTGTAGATGTTTTGTGTATTGCAAGGAAGTTGTGGACACAGTAGCCCACACATACACCCAGACAGACAGACAGACACGAAAACAAACTTTTTCGGAATAGTCTGAAATGTAAAATGCAAATGGAAATTTTTTAGTTTGGAGACGTAAAATTGTTGGTCTTCCGAAAATAAAAAACAATGTTTCTGCTACCTAATG
The DNA here is from genome assembly GCA_030762985.1 of Adelphocoris suturalis. Classification (NCBI taxonomy): domain Eukaryota; kingdom Metazoa; phylum Arthropoda; class Insecta; order Hemiptera; family Miridae; genus Adelphocoris; species Adelphocoris suturalis. The sequence continues at coordinate 18,477,611 of CM061047.1, forward strand.
TAGACTTGGAAGCAATAATAGGATTTCGAAACGTCATCTGGCGGTAGAGTTTGCAGAAGATTTTAGAACTTTTATTAAAACGCGTTGGATTGCTGTCATTCAGAATCCAGATGAAAGAGGACGAATGATAATCGAGCGGAGGTAAAGGGATAACCAAGAGGAAGGCGAATGTAATTGTAGATATCCGGGGAACGTCAATTATATCATAACCGTAGTCCGCACACACTTTCATTACGACCCGGGAAAGAATTATACAATTATACCTCGAGAATAGCGTTCGTCTTACTTCGCGCTGATGTCTCTCATTGGACCGCTTTTCCTTTATTTCATTTTTTGAGTTAACAACCCGCAAAACTGTGGGCAGGGATCGGAGTTTAACCGGCGTTTAGTTACGATTTCGATTCCGTGTGAACTTGCCTCGAGCGATCCCCCATGCCCTTGCTCGCACTTTTTGACTTATTACGTTCAATAATGAAATTTTGAAATCGTTTATCGTTGATAGTTTCGGCTGAAGTTTGATTCTGTTGGTTCTTAGATCCCATAAATCAAACAAAACTAACAAACTACTGGGTTGAAATAGGAGCACACATTGTCGGACGTCATTGAAGAATCTTATCTACAATAACTCTCCTAGATTGTTCACACTTAATCACGTACATATTTCTGCTGCTACCAGGCGCTACCCCGGACAACCTATCGGCTGAATAAAATACATCCTTGCTAATTTGTTTTCATTCTTCCACGTTCCATGTTTAATGATGATTAATTGTTAATAGCCGACCTTCTCGTTCCATGTTTTGTTTATTATCACTTCAGGCCGGGAGTATAGTAGGTGCCGTATGCACGCGCATCTGTGAGCGAAGCAACATGGTGACCGTGTGAATCATACACCAAAAACTGAACTGTCACCACATACTATAGTTCTCAGTCTGCTGTGTCGACTTGCTTTGGTCAGTTGTGTCTTTTTGACACGACATAGTGTATCGCTCAATTGATCAATTGACTCAATTGACTCAGACACTTTCATTGTATCAGTTTGGGTTAGTTATACACCAATACAGTGTGATAGTCATGGATAAGTGGGTGAAAACTGCTAGAGTGAAGATGAGCGGCGCTTCAGCGGTACACATATCTAATGACCATCAACTACTTCCCAGGAAAAGACACTTCTATATGTTATATTGTAATAAAATTTAACATTTAAATTGTAATATTTGTCTAAGCATTCTACATTCGATGTCCTCAATTAAAAATGTGTATCCAACAGAAATGATCTTGTTACTATTATTTCTTTGGCTGAATTTCATAGGTGTCGACCTGTTGTTCAAACATTACAATACATGTGTATTAAACCCTCTCTAATACTGTTATAGTACAAAAAAAGTAGTTAGAGTTTTGGAGGTACTATTTCTGTAAACTATGGTTTAAGGGGGGAACGACACCCACCCCCCTCCCGCCTTTAATAGACCTCTTTTTACAGGCGTTTTCCTCAGCCCCCCTGCAACCAATTTCAGTGCTTTTTTTCTTTTTATTCCTTATACTCTCAATTTTTCAATTAATATAGGGGTTTCCAGGTATCACAAAAACACGAATTCGTAGGTATCATGGAATAAATGTCTTTTTTTTTTTTTTTTTTTTTTTTTTTTTTTTTTTTTAGTGCAGAAACATCTAGCGGCAGTTGAAATCAACATTTTGTAGAACCGCTACGTTAATATCATGGCCCGCATTATGCAAATAGAAGCTGTTATAGCTTTCCCTAGACCTATCTGAAATGAAGTGTTGTATCATGATAGCTTAACTATGTCATCCACGGATCATATAAACATAATACCCATTGTTGTAGCCCAGTCGAATAAAGACAAAGAAGAAATTGATGAAGAGACTTTTATCATTCGACCCTTATCGTACATCTTACATCTTATGGTTTCTTTCTGATTTTTAGTGGCCCAATTTCGTTTTGACGTTTTTTTTATGATTATTTATTGAAAATGGGTGGTTCTAAACGAATTTTAAAATAAAAGAAAGGACCAGTAAACTGTTATTCAAGAATAAAGACGACAGAGCAACCATCTAGCCAGCCTATGCTGCCGGCCTATACTTAAACAAAAAATTTACGCATTTGTAAGCATAAATTTGACTATGTTATTGAATTTAACTGTTCCCTGAATGTTAATATATCGTTTTATGAAAGAAAAAAAAATCGTTTTTTCTCAAATTTTTTGCTATCGGGTCCCCTAAGAAGTGCGCAGAAGAAAAAGGGGTGGGAGCCGTACACTAATAATTTGCCTGTTTCATAGCAGAGTTTCCTCCCATAGTTGTACTACATTAACAAAATTTCAACGAGAAGTGCGTGCAGGTCATCGAATGTCTTGCTTTGTAGTTAAGAAACTTCTGCTCTCAAATCAGAGTAAAATGACGTTTCTCTTATGAAAGAACGGTCCACACCCGGTCACCATGCAGTTTGTTGTGGATGGTAATGGTTTTGTCATGATGCGACGTCTAGGTATCGAAAGGCACCATACGACACAGGGTTGTGGATAGAAAAAAAGTTCAAAACGCAACACATGCGGACAGAAGGCGCCTGAGCAGAGCATTCATCACAGTTCCATTTGTGGGCTCAGAGTTTTGTGACTGATGTAAACAGAGAGGGAACAGACCCAGCTGGGGGCCTCCCCGAACTTGGAGGCTCTTGAGGCGAGCGATGAGCGATCCAGAAAAAAACGGGTTCCTCGAGTCACTACCCGGCTTCGATACTATAAATACTTGTTGGAGCAGGTTCGGGGGAGGATCTTAGATATTCCAGTCGATTTCTTTCCGTATCTGGTGTCGAACGTAGTAGCCATGTTGCTGGTGCGACTTAGATTTCAGAATTGTTCTTACGTTTATCTGTCTGGTGCTGAAGACTCGGAAATAGATGGATGGTTTGAGCTGGAATATGGAGAAAAGATACCTACCCCCTGAATGCGGTGTGTAGCGTTTGGTAGCACCACAGTCAAAGAATCAAATGAGACCATGGTTATTGAGTGGTGCCAAGAAATGGTACGTACATTTTTATTTCAAAAATATCCTGTATAAACTACCTCATACATACAAGAATGTTCAGCAAAGCTCTACCCCGCATCAATACTGTATAAATACTTGTTGGAGAAGGTTCGGGAGAGGATCTCAGATATTACAGTTGATTTCATTCCATATCTGGTGTCAAACGTAATGTAATAGCTAGGTTGTTGGTGCGACTTTGATTTCAGAAATAATCTTACGTCGAAGAAACATTCTAGTTATGTTGATGATTATGTTGATTATTCTTGTTATTATTGAAGAATTTCGTCATAATGTGAAGTTATGTGATGAATTTTTTCAGATACCACCTAGGCGTCTACATTAAACTTAGTAAACTTATATTAATTTCCAACCATAATTTTCCTTAGGCATATTGCAAAAATTTCCCACCGAGGGGTGCCATAGTAAAGACATGAGAATGTCAAATATCGCAAACATAGTTTCAGCGAGTAGCACCATGCTATGTAATATTACGGTCATCGTATGGTATTCGAAAGATTGATATACAAGTATCATAATATATATATATATGTGTGTGTGTGTGTGTGTGTGTGTGTGTGTGTGTGTGTGTGTGTGTGTGTGTGTGTGTGTGTGTGTGTGTGTGTGTGTGTGTGTGTGTGTGTGTGTGTGTTTGTGCTCAGATCTCTGCAGCCCTTACAATTTGATTAGAGTATGTAGGGTTGCAGTGTACTTGTTCTTTCGATGATAGGAACTAAATCTCGAATTCCTCCTATGTTTTTCTGCAAGGTACATACTCATATATTGGATTGGGTAGGTAACCACGTACTGAAGAAATCCCACAAGACATGTACAACTTTTCTTTTATACAATGAGCTGTTGGGAAATTAAATTCAAATACACATTTCGTCAGGCGTACGTAGGACCATCGTGGGGTATTGAAAAGGGAAACGTCTTGGTCGGATGAGGCCATTAAGAAGTTGTGGGTACGTCTCTGAGACAAAACGTCGCGATGACTCGACCAGAGGGCAAATAGAAAGAAAGAAAAAAAAATCGCTGCGAGCCTTTGTTTATCTAAAAAGGAACAAGTATAATGAGATGCGATAGTTCTCCTTGTCTAGAGAGGGACAGAACAATACCCCTCAGAGAGTGCGAGTGAGAAGGGAATGGTGGAGGAAAAAGAGGGAGTATAGACCTTGGGACAAAACCACGAAGTCTATCTTTAATTGTAGGACCCCGTGTTTAGTCTGACTAATTAGCCATTGTTGGTATTTGACAGGGGATGATTGATCCGCCGGGATGATTCCTCTTCATCAGAGCCCCAGGTGGGGGGACCAGTCGCTCGATCTCCTTCGATACTTCATCGAATGAAAGAAACCAATTGGTTATTTATGTGGGTCGGAGTTATTTTTTATTTATTTATTTATTTTTTTGACATGGATATGTCTTTGCTCTGGGGGGTCAACCAAAAATTTCCGTGATGCAAATTTGTGTCACAATTTCAGTGTTTTTTTTTTTTTTTTTTTTTTTTTTCACGTACAACCCAGCCGTTGCTAGGGGAATGGAACTTCCGCAGTTTTCATCGCACATAAATCGTTCGACACTCGTTGGAAAGCGCTTGATTTATGTGATAAATGTTCACATCTCAAGCTACCAATTTCCCCCCTCCTTACGTACCTTCTTACATTCCAAAACTAAGTTGATTGGACTATAAACAATTTTAATAAGCCGGTTACAATATTCTTAACGTAAAGCAATAGCATCATTTACTCCAACTCCATAGGAAACATTTTCATCCTCTTGACAACAGTCGACTGTTAACCTCAACTCATTGTAGTGGCTTCTCTCCACAGTTATTTTCAACATTTCTAAGTAAACCGTTGTTTTGTTGGAATTAGTCGGGATGCGGCCATGCGGCCCAGGGATTTGTTTAAAGTTAGAGGATTTGCTTACAACTCTCGAGGACAACCGTTATGAAATCCCCAATCAAAGACATATCCATGTAACATGGTATCTGCTTGTAAAGCAGATAGTGGAACTCGTTTACGAGTTGTTTAGTTAGGTACTTGAAGTTTCATAGAATTCATCGTCAAATTTTGACATAGATATGTCTTTTGGCTGGGGGTCATGACAAAATAAGCGTGATCGTGATCATAAAATGTAATGGGTAACTAGGTTGTTACCCACTTTCATTGCGTTACTTGTCCAGAAAATGAGGAAGTCACTATTTCTTAGCAATTAACGAAAAAACAACAAAACAATTCGAATTTTTAATTTAAGTGATTTCACCTACTGTTTCTTATCTTACCTATAAGTTAAGTAGCATAATGGGTCCTACGAAAGACATATCTATGCATGAGTTTTTTTCGTGCAAGCGGTAAAAATTTACAAGTTTCCGTTTGCTTCATCCCGTTTTAGTTTTTAGTCCTTTGTGTTTTCATTTCATACTTGTTTATATCCTAGCAACCGAAAGGTCAGCAGAAAGTTAGAAAGTCGTGGAGGAAAAGGTTAGTGGTGGGAGGGGAGCGGGGGGGTCCCAACTTTATAAGTAAATAACTCATTCCAGAAGTAACCCATAGACAACTTCATCACCTCCATCATCTTGCCTCAAATCCATCAAAGTGCTCTGTTTTATGTTTCTCAAGTTCACGCGAAACAACTGGAGTTCCTGTACCAGATCAACGGCGCACCCCTTAGTAGACTTGATGTGACTGGAGACCTGGGAGTACGTTTTGATTCTCGCCTCATATTCGACCACCATATTGATATAGTTGCCTCGAAAGCTCTGAGGACTTGGGACTTCTTAAGAAATGCACATCACGAGATTTTACTTCGGCTGAGGCTTTTGTGCTCTTATAGAAATCACTGGTTCGTCCAACAATGCAGTATGCTAACCCAGTGTCATCCAAATTTAAGCGAAATCGAACGAATAGAGTGTGAAAAAATGGAGCATAACGGAATTGACGTTTGAGCATGCGCAGAAAGAAGTATTGATTTGGCAACAATGAAACTGACAGGGGACCGTCTACCTCCTAGCCCGCACATTCCCTGAAAATTTCATCCAGATCGGATGAAAACTGTGGAAAATAAGCTTGTTGCAAGGATTTCATATTGGCGCATGCGCAGTAGCTATTAATGATACAACCATGTTGAAATTGATATGGGATGAAAAAAATGTCGTCCTCCAGCTATCACCCAATTTTGAGCGTGATTGGACGAATAGAGCGTGAGAAAATGACGCTTGGTAGAATTTAAGTTTGCGCATGCGCAGAGTGAAGTGCTGAGTCAACACACACACACACGCACACACACACACACACACACACACACACACACACACACACACACACACACACACACACACACACACACACACACACACACACACACACACACACACACACACACACACACACACACACACACACACACACACACACACACACACGCACACGCGGAACCAAAATTTTTCAGAATGGTATAAAACGTAAAATGCAAGTGGAAATTTTGATTTTGGGGACCAACAATTTTTTTTCTCCCTACAGTGAAAACAAGGCTTCCGCTACCTTTAGGTGGACTCGGAATCAATAATAAAAATTAAAATTAAAATCATTAAAATTCTAGTCATCGTATGATTTGATGAGCTATTTTTCGTAGATTATCGTATTATTTTACATTGTTTTGAAAAATGAGCACTTTGAATGCGAAGAAATTGTTAGGTAACAACCAATTTTTTGGAGGACAAAAACAGTCCTCCTGAATAATATTCTGCAATTCAAAAATAATTTTTTTTTTTTTTTTTTTGACATTTTTTTCTGGTTTTTATCGATTTTTAAGAAATTAATAATAATGAAATGCAACATGATTATTGTGCATACATTTATTATTTTTAATGATAAACTTCTTTTGACTAAAATTCTGTACACACAATGTGCTCAAATTATCAATCAATTTAACAAAACTATATATTTTTTTAAATTTTTTATTAAGGTTTGAGCCGCATCTTAACCAGAAGGGTCATTAGTGGCATTGAACACGGTGTCTTAAGGGACACTGGAAGTAGCAGGATTCAAAGGGGAGCCATGTTGCTATCCTTGACTAGAAAAGGGGCGTCATCATGGACTCCACTGGGAAAAAATGAGGGGTACAGTGATGACCACTGTTTAGCCCCCAAAGTGGATTTAAAAAAAAAAAACCCAAAAATAAAGTAACAATAAACAAAACTATAATTCGAAAAACAATGGAAATTGGATCATTTATGGTCAGGGTGTTGTTGTAGGTAAGTAGAGTGTTAGAAAACAATTTTCCTGCAACATGGATATGTTCAAGGAACCCTTCAAATCTGCGTGAAATCACTGAAGAACAATATATATGTGCCAAATAGTTGCAAATAGCTATTCTAGAGATACTCGCGTCCTCCAATGCATATGCTTTAGATGCTGAAATATGGGACTTTGGCGTAAGTTATAGACCTATGATGTCACTCACGCTCTAAATTTTGGAGGTTATGATGCATGATACATGAATATACCCTCGACTATTCTCCAAAACTTTCAATGGTTATCGAATGTATTGATATTTGGGCACTTTCTCATCTCGCCAACCCTTCAAATCTTTGTGAAATCACTGAAAAACAATGTACCTATATGTGCCAAATAATTACAAATAACCATTCTAGAGATACTCGAATCCAACAATGCATATGTCAACTTAGTTGAAAGAAAAAGATACATATCGTAGTTCTATGCATATATGGATAGTTAACGAAGGCCATATGGGGATAATAAAGTTGAGGGGCGAAAAGTAGCCCGGGGGCGGCAGCAGTGCTGGGGGCGGAAGGTAATCACTGGGGGCGGCAAAGCAAAAACCGAAACGGGGAAAAGTACGAGCAGGATTGAGAGGGGGGTGTTAGGGGGGGCCAGTAGATTAATTTAGAGGGTCTCGCGAAACTGCGGGGTTATCCGGGTGAGGGGGTTATCCGGGTGAGGGGGTTATCTGGGGGAGGGGAGGGGGAAGGATTCGGAGAACGAAACGCGGGAGATCAGGCCCTTCCCCGACTATTACATGCTAGATTGTGTACAACTCTGCGTCTAATGAACTGACAAACACGGACTAACATTAATTAGTGTGTACCCCCGCCGTGCTGGTGTCTCTCTGAGCGGTTTCAACTTGCCCCTGATAACTCTTCCCCCTCACCCGGATAACATTTGTCACTTCGTTTCCTCTTCTCCGGTTAAAACCCCCGTGATTCGCTCATTTGTCCCCACCAACCCTCGTCCAGAGCGTGTCGTTTGGGCGCGAGGGAAGCAATTCAAGTTGAAATGCGGCGTTTGGAAAGTTGAACCGCGGATTTGTCTTCTGGTCCTTCGCCCCCGACAGTTGGAAAACCGAGTTTCATTCCTCAACCGCCCCCGGGGGCGGTGACTGCCGGCGCGGGGGTGGCGAACGTCGGTAATGTGGACGAATGGGGCGGTAACGTGGGGTGGGGGCGGCAGCCAGAGCTTTTCAGTTAACAAATCGGGTGCAAAGTTCGTCGAATCAACTTTTCAAACAATTACCCAAAGCAGCTTAACCATTTGCCAAACGATTTAATACCTTAATATCCTTACTCCCACTCCTTAAACAAAAAGAAAAAGAAACTTTTTTTTCAGAAATGCAGCATGATCGCATGAGCGAATTTTTTATGGTTTATAGTACTATATTATATAGCACTAAGTACTAACTTAGATAGGATAGTACTAACTTAGATGTATATAGTATATACAGGGTGTCTCAACTTAAGTAGGCAAGACTTCAGGGATCAATTCTACAAGTAATTTGCAACAAAAAGTGTCTCCTAAAGTGTTATTTTTAGAGGCTTCGTTTTCGAGTTATTGACGATCTAAGATTTTTTCCGTGTTTTCGACCTTATCTCCTAAAAATGGCTGTAGCCCCATCATTCTTTGAGAATTCTCAAACCTGAGGATACCGTTGGAAAGAACGTTAAATTTCCTATCTTTTTGATGCCAAATCATAATTATTCAAGAGAGTTAAGATACCGAAAAAAGAGGTCAAAGTACAAACTTTGTAAAATTCTAAAAATTTGGGTTTTTTCAACCTGATTCCTACCTCCATAAAAAAATAAACAGTCGTTTGCAAGTACAGTAAAAACTTCAAAATCTCTAACAGTATAGCCAAAAAATTGATAAAAGTAACAACAAGGAGAAAAAACGGCTTTTGAATGCGAAAAAACGTGGTATTTTTAACGAAAATCGATGGATTTCAGGAAAAAACGATCTCCCACAACTTTATGATTTGAATGTCGAATTTTTTCGCATTCAAAAGCCGTATTTTCTCCTTGTTGTTATTTTTATCAATTTTTTGGCTATACCGTTAGAAAGCTGATGAGATTTTGAAGTTTTTACTGTACTTGCAAACGACTGTTTATTTTTTTATGGAGGTAGGAATCAGGTTGAAAAAACCCAAATTTTTAGAATTTTACAAAGTTTGTACTTTGACCTCTTTTTTCGGTATCTTAACTCTCTTGAATAATTATGATTTGGCATCAAAAAGATTGGAAATTTAACGTTCTTTCCAACGGTATCCTCAGGTTTGAGAATACTCAAAGAATGATGGGGTCACAGCCACTTTTATGAGATAAGGTCGAAAACACGAAAAAAATCTTAGATCGTCAATAACTCGAAAACGAAGCCTCTAAAAAATAACACTTAATGTGACACTTTTTGTTGCAAATTACTTGTAGAATTGATCCCTGAAGTCTTGCCTACTTAAGTTGAGACACCCTGTATATAGTATGCTGAAAATTGATATTAAAAACACAACTTTTGCTCAAAGGTCACACCGATACTTAGGAATAGAACCCTTTGATTAACTTCCAGAAGAATTGAAACTGGCTCCGAAATTACATATTTAAAAAAAAAAGTTCAAACTGTTCAACACAAATTTATTATACTGCAAATAAAAACCAACATCCAAACTCAGCAAGCAATGTTTACACCTACTTATACTTGATGCTAAAGAGCATATAATACATTTGGTTAAAAATATGGAAAACTATTATATAACAATTAAAACATTTTATAAGAAACATCAATAATAATTATGTACCTATAGAATGTTCAACTGATATGCCCACTTAAGCACATATTTCAATTTAATTTGATCTATAGATAGCTATAACTTTGAGATTCCTAACCCCAGCACAAGTTTTACTCTTCGGAGTTAGTAGCATTTGTATCCTTGATTTATTTAGCTGTTAGTTAAATCATCAGTCTTTAACAAACTAATAGCTAATATTTATTTATAAGCTACTGATCTTGATACTGTATGATTTGTATAAATTAATTTTCAAATAAATGCATGCTTTAAAAAATATATACCTACATATATTACAGTGTTTTAAAATTTGAGCCATTGGAGGGCGAAAATTTGTTTACTGCCGACAATATGTCAAATAAACTCGTACTAAATTATATTCCACGATTCAAAACAGATATTGGAATTTAAACATTTTTCAGTTCCGTAATCGATAGTTCAGCATATTAATGAAATTCAAGTAAATTTGTCATTCCTTTGCGTACATTTTACAGTGTGTCGTTGTTGATTACCTTTCAGTGACTACAATTTTGCTGAACAAATATAAATTTAGCGCTTTTTAGTCGTTTTAGGCTATTTTAAGTGATTTGTTGAGTACATTTTTTTTTAAATTGGCCAATTTAATTTGCTCAAAATGAGTTGGCCAACAAACACATTATTTCGTTTGAAAGCTTGATTTTGTGGTGCAAGAATGGAATTTTAACCTAAATTCTAAGGAGAGTTATCGTCCGGAAGAACACACACACATGTATATATATATATATATATATATATATATATATATATATATATATATATATATATATATATATATATATATATCCTCCATACTCTCCCATAGTTTTCATACGATTTCGATGAGATTTTCAGGGATTCTGCAAGTTACCTAGCGTTTGGGTGATTCTCCATGATCTGGACCAATGCTCAGAACCAGATCAAAGCGCATCCACAAACAAAGTTCTAGAATCAAGCGTAATTATTGCATTTTGATGAAAATCCCAAGGATTGTTATTGCCTAAATGAGTGATATTGATTTCAATAACCTATATAAACTTGTCTTGGATTCGAGGAAGTGCGTGGTACTCCTAATTCGACAGACGTTATTTCTAAGTTGACTTTACATTCCACGTCAAGAGCCGCAGTTGACAGATGGTTAGCGCTAAACTGCGAGGGATCGCATTTTTCTGAGGCAGAAAACAAAGCTTAGGTACCTCGTGGGAACGTCAACATATTTGACTTCCAGACTCGTACTGTTACATCTATTTTCTGGATTACTTAGACTCCTCCTTTCATTCCGAACCTTGGGAAGTTTCCTGATCTGTGTAATTCAAGTCAACATAACACTAATCTACGCTAATCTCTCAATAAAATGTGCGCATTCACGATATGATATAATTATGATGATTCTAGTTTCTCATTTTCTGCACACTTATTATACGCAGTAATCGTCGTTGAATTGCAATATTTACACTCCGGCAAAACCGAGTGGCATTCTTTCTGAAGCGAAGAGGATCGACAGATAAATACAACGTCCTTCAATAATTAGACCTTTGCATTATCTCTTTTTCCTCCGCATTTTTTCCACGGAGCACCGCAACTATATGTGCAGTTGGAATGGTGCATTTCCTGTTTCACATGCAGTTAGCCCCGTGACATTACACCGCTTGTAATTGCCTATAGTTAGTCTAGAAGAAGAAGGAAAACAACAAACAGAAAAGACGGAAACCAGCAATACGGCTTTTCGTTCACAAACAGAAATTATCCGTCAGAACAATAAGGGGAATAAAACAGTAATTTGCGTTATTTTTCATTTTTATAAAAGGAATACTGTGATTTTTCTCGCGTTTCATTCCGAGTTGGAAAGTTCAGTCGAGTGTTCAAATTTCAGGTTCGTTGATTGCGATTATTATCGAAATTAAGCCGTCACGCGACGATTGGATGCCAGTGCGGTTGAGGTCACCGGTTGAGGTGAATGGGAATGAAAAAGAATTTCACCGAGTGTGACAATGTGTGAGGCCGTCGTGTTTACGTTTTGTTTATCGCTGTTTGCTATTTCGGCAGGTTTGGTTATTTATTCGCATATATTTAGGATTTCCCAAGCGTTGCTCATTAGCGAATGTACAATGATATCAGTTTTGAGACATTCTGAGACGAATCCTAGAATTTAACGCTTTGGGTCAACTCAACAGTCTCCAGCAAATATTTCTTGACAACGGAAAACTTCCAATTATTTTCAGTTCTACAATCGAAAAAGACACTTAGCCGAAATATAAATTTATTTCGTGATGTTCATTTCTGTTCCCTTTGTTTCTTAAAAGCGTTCTGTGTATATGGCCTACGTTGGACCATTTAATTCTTCACTAGATCTGACGACGCCGATACGGCGAAATATTCTCTCAATTTTGTAAGTTATATTTACCTATGTGTTTCCTATATTTTCCAACCATCTGTAATACCTCAAAATGATATATATATATATATATATAAATTTTTTTTTTTTTTTTTAGTGTGTGTGGGTGTGTGTGTCCTTCCGGACGATAAATCTCCTTAGGAATGAGATTAAAATTCCTTTCTTGCGCAAAAAAATCAAGCATTCCAAATGAAAGGATAAGTTCGTTGGCCAGCACTTTTTGAGCACATTAAATTGGGCAAATTTCAAAAGTTCTGCTAAAAAAATCACTGAAAATGGCTAATGGTTTCTTATTATTTTTGCAAGTTTGGGATTATATTTATTTGTATGTTTTAGGATTTCCTGAGCTTTGCTCATTTTGGCGGCATGTTGGCTGGATTGATAGTACCAAGTTCGTGATGAAGACGACCCTCCTTTTCATCGAGGATTATAAATGTGATGATTAATATTTATAAATGACGGCTGTCAATTAGGCCAATATTTTATTTCGTGGTACCTTTCTATAATACGAATAGTGTATTACTTTTCAGGGAATTCTCGCTTAACTCCTGTCTGCTAATTAAAAGACAAATGATGAATTATATTATTTAGAATAGTAACGGAAGCAATCCAAGTAGCTGAGTAATTATATTGGAAGAAGTTTGGGGGCTTCCAATCAATAACTAGCAAACAAAATCAGGGAGAGAATCCCGAAACCACGTCAATCAGCGATATGTCACCGGATTCCGCTGTTTTGAAAAATCAAGCTCATTTTCCACTTGATGTTTCCACGAGCTCATTTCTCAGTCGAGCGAGCTCCGTTGCGAGTGACTTTAATAAAGCAGGAGATGGGGGAGCGGACAGCTAACAAATTAGCGGATATTTCTTTCTGGTCGCCCTCCGTTTTGCCGGATCCGCGTCATTAGATTAAAATTGAATGGGAAAATACCTTGAGTGGGGGCCAATCAGCCGCAGTTGGATGCAGTGGGATTGGAAGACTTAGGAATGAAGGCAGTTAATAGATTTTTTGCATTCTGGATAAACTTAGCACATTGCGACACCAGAGTGTAGATCAGAGTGGTCCATTATCAGTTTCATTGTTTCCTAATAAATGATTAACTCAGCGTTCCCCCGCAAAAATGTGATTTTGGGTTCAAATCTCTGAGCGGACAGAATCATTTAATGAATTCTTGTTATGTTTGGTGTCGGGTTTTCCACTGCTTTTCTGAAGTTTCTTTCTCATGTAAGGTGGTGTGACCTGAGACCACACTCATATTGATTGTGTCCAACTCCCTAATTTTCTTAAAGTTAATTATTAGGATGCCTACCCCCTCCCATGCCAAGGTGTAACACCTAAAAATACGCATAATTATATATTTTGTAATTCAAAGTATAATTGTTTGAAGATGTCAGTGGAGAATCGAAAGCATAAAATTATGAATAAAACTCTGTCGCAGCCCCCAATCAAAATTTCGGACAACTTCAACTTTTCGACGTCAAAGCTCACTCGTCAAAAACGTCACCTCATCCTCCCGATTCCCGCCTATAATTCCATCCAATTAAGCCAATTATTTATTCTAATGCAGAACCACTGAAACTAAATATTTTTCATCTTATTCTCTTCAACGTGGATTCCCTTTCGTTTTTTTCTCCCCCGAAACATCGTAAGCGATAATAACGATAATTTCTGGAGTTCCCGTTACCTCTGACATCCCGAATAATTATAGCGTGGAATTCAGAAACGAAAAAATTCGTAAACCAGCAATTGAAAAAGTCAGCTACGAGTGCCACTTTATATTGAACAAAACAAGTTTTCCTTACTCATTTGAAATTCAAAAACCTTCCCATCTCTGCTGAATCGTACGCTGTGACGTTCAACGGGTTAATTGAACGATTCATAGAGCGAGTAGGAAATTATTCTTGTGGGTCGCGACTCGTGAGGAAAAAAGAAGCGAAAACCGCCCTTTTTTTCGCTGATTAACATAAAACGCGTAATCGGAGGCTACGGAGCCTCGCTCGCGGGTCTTTGTTCCGAACCGAGTGGAACGTGATAATTGGTTTTTATCATTGTCTGCTTAATCGTCTCTCAAAACGAGTCGTCAACAGCTAATGCGAAGGAGAAGAAAAAAAAACTGTTTTCCTCAGATATGACGATTACCATTTAGTTAACGCGGGTAGTACGGAAGCGGCGAGATATAGCGGCGTGTTTTATAATTCCGCCTGAAACCGAAAATCACTATGTTTAACCGTGAGAGGGGACTGCGAGAAAAAAAGTTGGGAAACGCCCTCGAAAAAGCAGCGCTATGGATTCACAGGGAATGAGGAAAATTACAGCTGTACCAGGATTTGTAATTATACGGTGCAGTGGATTTGGAGAGTGGTAGAAAAGTTGGGGACCGAACTTTTCTCCGGGTTATATGATTGGATGCAGTTCAAGTTTAATAAATCGAGATTCAATAAATCGATTTAATGAATCGCTAAGTAAAATCGAGGCGATTAGGGATTCATATTCTGATGATACCCTAATACAAAGCCTACGTGGATCACAACACCAACCCACCACATTGGGCTCAACCATAACTTTTATGTGGGTACCGAGCCATGGGGGTATTCAGCATTGAGTGTGGGCAAGGAGAGTCATTGGCGATAACTCCAATGATATGTTGCCTATACGCATTGAGGATCAAATCTCCTACATTCAACATAAAGCCAATTCCATGTGGCATGAGCAATGGCAGGGTGAATACACAGGTCTGCGTTGTGTCCTTCAGGACTTGAGCCAGGTTGGCCCTTTTCAAGGAGGGAACGAATAGTGATCAACCGGGTTGTCACTGGCCATACCCGTCCTACTCACAGACACCTGCTTTGCTCAGGAGCTCTAGATGTTGTGTGCCGAAGGTTTGGGGGTGATCTGTCCATCCGTCACTTCCTGAGGAATGCCCAGCCTTTATAGACCTCTGAGTCCAGCATCGACCCCTTCAGTGGGTTGACGTTTTATCCGAACCAAACAAGGCCCGATCCCTGTTGTTGTACCTGAGAGTTTTTTTTTTTTAAACCTATTGTTAACGATTTTAGCGTAGGGGGGGAGGCACCCTGTATATAAGTGTTACACTCCCGGATTTTTTTCACAATGCCTCAAACGGATTTCGATTTTAAAAATTTTGGACCCATTGAAATAGTTTCATTTTGCACAAAAATTCGCTGAATGTACCAATCCTATTCCTTCCATCCCCGTCTATAAACAATGTTTTTATACTTTTGGATGGGGAAACAACAATACAACCCATGCAAAATTGCATGTTGTGAAAGTGTAAACTTTTTCATCAGATCTTTTATCTTTTTATGGCTAGCTTTACGTGTTTTGGTAATGTGCTTTTTGAAGCTGTTTTTTGAAATCGAAGAAACTCGGCAGAGCACTTTTCTAACTAACACAACAACCAAATTTAAAATGCATAATGAGGTTACCGACTCAGGATTTCATAACGCAAAAGGGCGACGCCGCAAAGGGCCTGAGGGTTAAAAGTGACATTTGAATCTTAATGCGAAACGCTAGGGAAAAGCGGGATCTGATGAAGTTGTTACTGCCTCCAATGAAAACCTAAACAAGGGGGTTGAAATTTCACCGGGGGATCGAGTTTTGTTATTAACATCACCGCAAAAACGGGTGTAGCTTCCCGAGGAAAGGGGTAGGTAATGTTCGGGTTATACACCTTACACACCCAAAGGCAGACAATCCCAGGCACATAATCCGCTCCCTTCCCTCCCAGGCGATAAGGCGAATCGGGACCCTTTTTAATGAAAACGGGCTAAACAAACATCTTACAAACCCCCTCCACCTCAACTCCTGTCCGTCTTTCATATTTTGAGAAAGGGAGAGAAATTATAATTAAATTTTGAATTAGTTATAAAGGCTCAAGGCGCTAAAAGAGGTTAATTAGGAAAAGGGTTGCATCGTTTTTTCGCATTTTCTTACGATGAGTCCTTCAAAGAGTTGAAAGCTTTCTTGAAAACTTTCTCTCATTCTTATTAATTGAACCTTTTGTTTGAACACTACAAAAATCAATGGGGGTTTATCACCAAAATGCACCTTTTACTTATAATTAAAGTGAGAAAGAACTCGTACGGGACGAGCCCTTAATAGAAGGTGCAATTCAATTACGACGTTGTTATCATTTTATATCAGGGCTAGCGGATGATCGAAGTGGCCAACTTATTACTAGTACTAGTGGCCAACTAATTTTTGTTTCCAGTTATTATTATAGATTATTATAGTTTCCAGTGCATCGCACAGTGATGTATATTCGTTCATTTCATGTACAAGCCACCAGATTGTACAATGACAATGTTGACTTCGGCTGCGCAAAATGTAAGTGCCTTCAAAACTGCATTATACAGTAAATTATTTAGCACATATGTATAACTTATGTAATTTATTATTATTAAGTTGATTTATTTGATGGCGTTTTCAGCCGTTGAACAATGAATTATGTTTTTCCTTTAGTTTTTTGTATAATTGCATTTTCTGTCATAATTGGTAGAGAGGACCTGATGGCCCTAATTTTGTCAGATTAACCACAAGCAGTCTCTCCCTCTCCCCCCCTCTCCTCTCTCTCTCTCTCTCTCTCTCTCTCTCTCTCTCTCTCTCTCTCTCTCTCTCTCTCTCTCTCTCTCTCTCTCTCGCTCCCTCATGAAAATCATAGTTAAGCAACGTTTCCAATTGATGAGGCAACGTTCAAATCAACATCGAAAATTCGATTATGAATGAAGTAGAAGGAGAGGATGTTGCCGGCAAGCAACATCTTGCTAAATTGCTTGCAAATATGTATGTATGATGAACCAAAACTGTTGCGTCCTTCAGTGGGCAAGATAGTTCTTGGTCACCTACTAAATGGTACATTGTACCTTTCAGGGTCCGGTTTTGTCATTTTATATTGGCACTTTATAGTTCGGCACATATTTATATTGTTGGGAATCCTCGTGACGCAGCTGTCACGTCCAGCTTGTGTGGTACGAAAATCAACGAATGATTTACGGATTGATGACGCCATTGGAACACCACTTGATGACCATATGCGGACCGATTGGCTCGAATGTTATGTAGCAATCGATGAAATAGACGTTGAATATTCATCAGGGCAGAGTCGTAGGAACTGGGAACGCCATTAAAACCCAATTATGATCCTTTATGCCCTCCACACAGGCCTCCATACCTCCTTCCTATAAACCAGACCAATTTGTCCTGCTCAGTTAATAGTGAACCAATTATTACCGTTCGAATCCATTCTGTAGGCACATGTCCAACTTGCTCATTTCCAATGGAGAAAACTGTCTCACTGAAACAGTAATGCAAAAACACATTTTCCAACAACCACACCTGTCGTTGACCAGTATCATTCCACTGTATTCCAGCTTTAATATTTCACAACTTTTTCCGTGTATGACAGAGCAATTTAAGCCAACGCCCGGTCTAATTGCAGCTTATTGCATTCAAATTGAGCGAAACCCGTAACAGAAAAGGCCGAACCAATTATTGCGATCGATCATTTACCTTCTAACAATCGGTTTATTTAATAGGGGAAAAACATTAAGCCTTCTGTGCAGGTAACTAACAGTTGGGTAGTTCATTGGTGATGTCCCAAGCCCAAACGACTGACGACAATTACTCGGGGAATCGCTCATCGATCATGGATGAAGCAGATGGTTTCGCATGCACAATGACTCCATCGTTGCCTATCGGGAAATAATTGTTTTCTCAGCCAATGACCTGGCGCGCACCCGACCGATTCAGTTTCCTACATTTGTCCTCCCACACCCCTTTATAACAGGTGTGGTATATATTCCAACGGAACGTAAACTTCGCAATTGGCCCCAATGGAAGGGTCTTTTCTGTGATGCCCCCGCATTTACAAACTATTTTCTATAAAATGGGGATTGATTGGGATTTCTGCGGATTGTTGAGTCTTTTTCGTTATACGACCGCACTCAATTTCAATAGGGCGCCCCACCTATAATAAGCCCAACTAATCTGTAATACCTTTTACTAAGGGATCCATCCTGAGCACCAAATAATACACATCATTCTGACCTGCATGTCCGACTAATGTGTATTGTTACTAAGCGATAGACTACTGATGTAATGTGTTTTTAAGACATATCAATTTCAATAGGGGGACGCCCTATTGAAATTGAATGCGGGGATATAACAGAAAAGACCCCAATGGGATTTCATTTCAGTCCTATCATTGAGAACTCGGGGCATTTTGGCAGTGGTACGGAATTTGAAATGAAATTAAAAGTTCCAGTAATACAGCATGATTGTATGAGCGAATTTTCATACCTATCGCACTTATTACATCATTTTAAATTGTTTAGAAATTCGAGCAAATAAATGCAAATAAACTGTAAAATACCAATTTTATGAAAAAAAACTCGGTCTAAACAATATTCAGAAATTCAAAAATATTCGGGATGCCGAGATTTGGCAGTTGTTACTTTTTATTTTTCAGCAAATATTAATGAAATGTAAGTAAATTTTCCAGCGTAATTTCGTAAATAGTTTGTTCAATTTGTTCAGACAAAAATCCTTAAGAGGACGTGATGGCAATCCGTTTAGTGACGGACGGTCAGTATGGCTTCCCTTAGAATCGTGCCCGTTACAGTGTTTTTTGACACCAATTTTTGATTGCCGCTAATGACCCTCCCGGTTGAGACTCGGCTTAAATTTAATTTAAAAAAAAAATTGTTCAATGTTCTAGTTCAATGTTGATAAACGTTGTTAACTAAAATTCTGCATAACATATAAATTTACTAAGTTTTAGCAAGCTAGCTATTACAATGGCTCCTAAAATTTTAAAATCAAAAGTTTCGAAAATTTTCTCCACTGAAATCAGGTTTTGAAACATTCTGAGATGAATCCTAGAGTTTTATGCTTTTTCATATATAAATACATACATACATACATATATATATATACATATATATATATATATATATATATATATATATATATATATATATACACATAGATGTATGTGTGTGTGTGCGCGCGCTATGAGCGTGTGTGTGCGTGTGCGCGCGCGTGTGTGTGTCCCCTTCTGGATAATAACTCTCTATGATTCCGAAATTTGTTTATTACATTGTTAATTCAAACAACTCAGTAGAACTAACAAGAAAAATTCCAATCTACTGAACTAAGATCGTGATATTTTGATCGAAAATCAAGTATAATTAGCCCGCAATGAACCTGAAATGGCATCCCTTCTACTCAAGTCAAAAGGGGAACATTTGATGTTTTGGAATGCCCCAGAGTTATGATCTTAAAAATTTAGGAAATGGAAACAGAACGTTTAACAATTTAGAAAAATGTAAAAATTTAGAGTAATTGATTATCTAAAAAGCTGAAATAATTACATAACTCATGTTACAAAATATAAAGTTCTCATAACTGAGAAGTATAATTGGTGGCAGTGTACGCTACGGTGATGGAAGAGACTTAAATAATTATTACAAGGGGAACCACAGAAACACCAGACTTGATGAAGAACTTAGTTGGGGTAGGAGACAATTAGATATTTTCCGAGGGAGTTGACATCCCCCCAGACGCCCGCAACAATAAAGTTAAACGTGAATTATTAAAGAGAACTAAAAGGGAGTTTTGTTCCCTTCAGAGCAACAGAAATAAGACGATAAGGCCCCTTCTCCGCTCCCTGAAAACGTTTTAATAAGCCGAAAGGGCTTTGGGAAGATGAGAGTGCCAAAAAGGTGATGGAGGGGGATGGCGAAATATAACTCAGAAGTGTAACTATATAGAGAGTTATGTAAGAGTTACGTTTTCATAAGCTGGTGAACAGAGAGAAACAATTCTTGTCAAGGAATATTTACTGAAGCATTTGGTTTATAGTTTTAATAGTTAGTTAGAAATTTAATTTCTGATTTTAGATTCTTCTAAGCCTGATAATTAGTCACCATCTAATGCAATCCTGGAATGCAATCGTTTGAATTAAATAGGATATTACGATCTTCTAGATATGACATCATCTTCACTTTGCCATGGACTTGGTGTTCTTCCGAATAATACCAACACACCGGTTAAAACCGCAATTTTCACCCATTTCAACGCGATCGGTTCAACATTTAGGAAGAACAAGTTAAATAAATATATAAGAGATGTAGTATAAGGCCTCTGTTGTGTCGAAAAGATTCATTCACTGGTCTGCGTGGTGTCCTTCAGGACTTGTGCCTGATGGGCCCTTTCGTAACCCTTCTTCCAAGGAAGGATCGAATAGTGGTCAACCGGGTTGTCACTAGCCATACCCGTCTTACTCACAGACACCTGCTTAGTGCAGAAGCTCGAGATGTTGTGTGGGAAATGTGGGGGTGATTTATCAAACCGCTACTTTTAGGAGGACTAACCAGCCCTTATGGACCTCAGGGTCCAGCATGCACAACCTTGTCAGGACCAGACAAGGTCCAGTCCCTGTTGGTGTACCTGAAAGCCACTGAGCTTTATTACAACGAACTGTGACATTCTGATCTTGGATATATTTATTTGTTTATTTATGTACATCTAGACGTACCTTTATTTAACTAAGATGTATAGTATTTATCATTATATATTTATCGACAACATTTATGTATTTGTAAGGATCATCTAGTCGTAGTTTAGTTTTTATTACGGGGTACTTTTATCCGCAGTAGGGATTACAAAGCGGTCATCGCTGTATCCCTTGAGGTAGAGTGCGGCGAAGCCTCATTTTGCGGTCTATTATTTTATTATTATTTCTCCCCCTTCGATCTGTTAGTGGACGTGATAGCAATCCGTTTAGTGACGGACAGTCAGCATGGCTTCCTTAGAATCGTGTCCGTTGCAGTGTCCTTTTTGACACCCCTTTTTGATTGCCGCTAATGACCCTTCCGGTTGAGTGAGACGCGGCTTAAATTCTATATTTAAAAAAAAAAAAAAATTATTCAATGTTCTAGTTCAATGTTGATAAACGTTGCTAACTAAAATTCTGCATAACATATAAATTTACTAAGTTTTAGCCGTTAGAAAACGAAGCTATTGCAATGGCTCCTAAAATTTTAAAATCAAAAGTTTAGAAAATTTTCTCCACTGAAATCAGGTTTTGAAACATGAGACGCGGCTTAAATTCTATATTTAAAAAAAAAAAGTGATAAAAAAAATACTTGAAGTAAACCACGTCTCTGAAAGCATAGCAGCAGAAATATTTAAAAACACAGAAACCAACTTAGTGTTTGTTTGACCTTTACTATTTACGGACATGTACTAAAAACTCATGTCCATACCAAAAAGAAAACCATAATTTGCGTTGTAGGTAGGGACTAATTTCGACGTTTCTTTATGATAGGAGGAGGGTCCGTCAGACTGCGGTAACAACTCCATCCCAGTCCAGACGCACCTCGGGGCACAACGGATTTTGTTTCTCTTCATTTTCGGGACGTGCTTTCGAGGAGGATTTTTCTCTGAGTCAATTCGTGATGGCCAACCGACGGTGTTTACTCAGTCTTTGATAACCTGCCCGGTGGTGCGGATGGGCGTGGTGAGGGCAGTTTGCAGTCGGAAGGGTTGCGATCCTTCGGACCGGTTCCACGGTTCAGTTGCCGTACAGTTCTCTTCCCGCGTGTTCCACCTCAAGCCGCCAATCACCTTGTTCCACCGGCCGTTTATCGCCATATGTCACAGTCCTCCAGCCAAACACTCGCAGTATTCTCTTGTTAACCTTAAGGGGACCGATCCGATGCTCCGATTCAGTGGTCAGTCACTCCCAAACTTCATATCGTCGTGTAGTGGATTTATTTGTTGGTTATGCGGATTCACCCCTGAGGCAACGCAGTGAGCTTTTAGCTTGACTTTTGGTGGCCCTTAAAAGGGCCGTCGAAGTCATAGATGTGTGTGGTGATAATTTCACCACAGTCGCTACCAAGGAAAAGGCAGAACATTTCAGAATCAGGCGTAACGCCTTGGGTTGAGACGCTTGTTTTTAGCTAAGGCTAACATTAAATTTCTTCTCCACCCTCATTGGTCATTCCGAAAACAACAGCCACGTATCATGCAATACGTTACGAACCAAATGCACCGATAAGTACAGTGTAGGTGTCACGAAGGGTTGAAGAGAAATTTCGATTCGGCGCCTTCGAAAATCTTAACTACCAGTTTTCATCTTAAAACCTTGACTGTTTTTCCATGAAATGCGTAAAATTTTCCAAAGAAGAACTCTGACAAAGATGCAAATATAAGTTCATAATTTATCTTCGGCCAAGACATATTTATCTTATAGCAGGATATGATCTTTCGGCATGAAATATAAGACGTGGAAAAAATACAGTAGAAGTTTTGAATTTCCTAATGCTAGACCTTACTACTAATTCCTTATGGTAATGTATAGAAGGCAAAACAGGGATAATTATGATAAATTTACTTTACTGGTGTAACCAAGTGAACCCAGCAAGAGGTTTCTAAAAAGGCGTTGAAGAGTGACGATAATTGGAAATGAATTGAAATTCCAAGGGCATTTATAACCGATACCACCACAGTCTCTTTCGAGACCGGAACTCTTATCGTCGATATCAACGTCGCATTCAAACTTCCTTGTTCATATTCAGAACTATTAAACCAAAGTTTGAATTGATATTCAGCCACCGGAATTTTTAACTGGGTCATTAGCAACGATGGAATTCAACTTGACATTTCAGGACCCACTAGAATTCAGTGCAGGTACAATGTTTATCTACAGTTGAGTTTTAAGTGTTGTAGAAGATGCTGCTATAAGGGTTGAGATTTTTCTCCGTCCAAATTATGATATGTATAAATAGGATGTAGAGTGGAAATGTGTAGATCTATGTTTACCCCAAATTTTTAAAGAGGCTAGTACCTTGATGTCCAAAATGAGTACATCGTAATACATACAAGCTTGAACTTCTCTTTAAGCTTAGTTTGATACCCATTTCTGTTGTTCCATTGTGAAAACGTGTTAACTCTCCTTTGAAGAGACCCGTAGAAGACATATTCCGGTTTGGTGAACATCCCTCAAATGCGATTAACCTCTAACGAGAAAAGAACATGTCCCCCTTGAAGACATTGAAAGATACGTATCACAGCCTTGGGAACCCAACTGTTGAGTGGGAGGCGATTTTCGGGGTTTCAATTCCTCTTCAAGAAACAAAAAATCTCACAGATTCCGGAGGATATTCGTGAAAAAAATCTTGGGGGGAGCAGGAGATTAGGCTGAGAGGTTGTAGTAATCTGTAGTAACACGTTAGCTACTGTCTTCAACAATACTGTCAGTTCTATTGCTTTGAGGATTAGTACCTGGGGTCGATGGGAAGACTCGAAAAAGTGTGTCCTTTTTAGGTTTTTTTCTTCTTTACATTCGCTTTCGGCTCCCTTTAGTTTCTTTGCGGGCCCGACTCAACAGCGAGGGACTTTTTGGCCTGTGTTCACGCCCTCGAGATAAGGATTTCACGGAGTTTTAGAGGATCAGATGTGATTCGTAATGGGAAAAAAGACTTCTGGCTTTTGGGAGTATGTGTAGGTGGGGGAGACACCTTTGCGACAAAGAGACGCATTTGTGTCCAACTCGAACAATGAGAATGCGGCTGGAGTGGGCCCCGTTTCCACGCCAAATCTCAGCTGAGTGGCTTCTTTTTTTTTTAGCACGTTATCCGCCTTGAAGAACTGATTCGAGGTGTGTAGGAGCCCGTCCTTATTACAGCATCAACTTCTGAGTGCGTGCAAGACATCTGTCCATCGGAGGCGCTGTGATAAGCTTCCAACATAAAGCCTGTTCCCTTCATATATCAACAGACCCATCCACTTCACCTGCTAAGTGTTACGTCTTTCCTAGATACCGTTATATTCATATGGGACATCACTGCTAATCTCTCAATGCTAAGCCATACCAAAGTTACGCCACTGAAATACCTCATTTCCCAAAACAATGATTTCAACCAATTACAGTCTATGACATCATATTTACGAAAAATTCACCGTACAGGATTTCAATAAACTTATAAACATCAGATTAAATATTACATTTTGATGATTCGACAATATAACAACATTCAACAATTGTAAATACGACTTGTAGTAGCAACTGATACATTACTCAGTAAGTAGTCCGTATTAAGGTATGTTTTCAGATATGGTCCATTACCAATAGCTTATGATGTCGTTTCGAAGCGCAGAAGTTGAAGACTCACATTTTATAATTAAAATTATGCGGGAGTAGAGGATTCAAAACTGTAGTCTTCTCGTAGTAGGTACTTTTTTCCGAAAGGTTTCAACAAATAGGTAAGTTCTCACGAGGTAAATCACACTAAAAAATATACAAAAAAGTACTCAGTCATGCAGCATGACTAATAGAGCGAATTTTCAAAGAAAATTTGCGGGTAACATTAAATTCTGATCATTGAGGCCAACCGTGTTCTGAATAGAACTGAGGGGACTGCCTGTGACGATAGCAAAGACAAATTTAGAACACGCAGCAGAACACGAAAAATTGGTCAATTATGAGAATTTTTTACCGAAAAATATTTTTTTCTCACTTATTTATGAATCTTAGAGATCTGGGATTGGTTAGCCTGAAATTCTGGAGCGATTGGGCTGGCCAACGAACTTGACCTGTCTTTTCCCAAGACGGATTTTTCTGCGTTGGAACGAATTTTTGTAAGTATACAACCATTTGTTCATTTGAAGCAGCAGTTTCAGCACTGATAAGTATAGATCCCTGAGAAGTAGTTAACCGAGATAGTCTACAACATGAACGTCAATACCTTCGCGAAAACTCACTTCAAACTTTACTACAACTCTTGATAGCTGGTTTATTGGCAAGGATCTTCTCCTGGATATCTAAACCAAAGCAGAAAACATATCTTCCTTACTGCGGTCCTTAGAGATGGGAACAGAATTCTCTTCACATCACATAAATATATGTTTCAAGCTTGGAACCATTCTCATGCATTGGGACATTAGGCCGATCACATTCATTCCGTCTATGTGTTTTCTGTTATATCCCCCATTTACAAACTATTTTCTATAGAATGGGGATTGATCAGATTGATGATCCCCAATCTTTTACGTCCACTGTGGTAAAATAGATCAGAATGCTGTGTATAGTTTGGTGATCTGGATGCTCGCAAGCTCGCATCTCAAAAATACATAACATCAAGTAGTCAATCCTTTAGTAAAAATACAGATTAGTTGGAGATGTAGGTCAGAATGATGGGTACATCTCAAAAATACATAACATCAAGTAGTCAGTCCCTTAGTAAAAATACAGATTTGTTGGACATACAGGTCAGAATGGATGAATAGTAGAGAATTATCGGAAATATGCGGGGATATAACAGAAAAGGCCCAATCATTTGGGAATTAAGACACTAAAACCACACGTCACAGCTGAACCCAATTCGTAACGTAACACCCACTCGTGAGTTGTACACTTCACCCGAGCTGCGGGCTTCGTTATTACTCGTGTTGTAGAACATTGCAGATAATCTCGATGGGAGGACATGAAAAGAGGCAAAGATGAATAAGAATACACAAAAAAGGAGTAAAGCTCTGCGTCTCTCTAAAACAAAGGATTCATCAAAAACGAACAAAAGAGAACGACGCGAACTCTATTGTGTCACGCACGACTCTTCATTGTTTGAAACTATGTGGGGCCCCTATCGAAATATCGAGTGACCTCTCAGGAAGTACTTCAAGGAAAGAAAAATGGTATAGAAGGAGCTGTACACATCCAAGAGAACAATTAAACGCCAATTACTTTTTTTGTGGGGACGCTTCGCAACTTCTCGCCGACTCAATTGAGGGGAACCTTGTTACAGATACCTTCTCCCTGCTCATGTACGGGCTTCCAATCTCTCCTCTATGTTTCTCACAAGTAGCTTCACCTTCTCCTTCGTCTTTCTTTTTGTTAATTGAGGTACCTCTTGGAGCAACTCTTTAGATCGAGCTACTATTACACTCGCCTGCCTCGATTTGCTCCACCGCTTTTGAAGATTGTTTCACCCTTGTTGCTTCGCCACCAATTGTACTGTTTATGAGGGCTTCTTCATTATTCGATTTTTTCCCCTCTTGTTCGTTTCAACTTGTTTTCATTTATGATTAATAACGGTGTTTCGAGTGACTGTTTCTCAAATGAGGCGTGAGCCCGCCTGGAATATACGGACTGCACCCGTACACCGACACCAATAAGTCATTTTAATGATCCTAGAAAGAAATTGTAGAAAAGAGAAATTTTAGGCTGAACTCGATAACAAAGAAGCTGAATTCCTACTAAAATAAATGAATATTAATTACGAGGTAATTTATTAAGACGCGAACAGTGGGCATCTTCGTAAAAAATGAAGCTATTGCAAAGGCTTAAATTCTTAAATTCTTAAATTCTTAAATTTTAAAATCAAAGTTTTCCAAAATTGTCTTCATTGAAATCTTCTTTGAGGCATTCTGAAACAAATCTTGGAGTTACAACATATATATATATATATATATATATATATATATATATATATATATATATGTATATGTATATGTATACATTTATTTACTTATTTATTTATGTAAGTATATAAGTGCCCTTCCAGACGATAACTCTCCTTAGAAGTGAAGTAAAAATTCTATTCTTGCGCCAAAAAAATCAAGCTTCCCAAACGAAAGGACGACTTTGTTGGCCAGCACTTTTTGAGCATATTAAATTGGTCACACTTCAAAAAATGTCAAATAATCACTAAAAATAGAAAACAAATGGCCAAGAATCTTTAAATGTATACGTTTTAGCAGAATTTTGCTCAAATAAAGTTTAATAACTATAAAATAGAACATTCAAAAATTGATGTAAAAAATTTTGCTGAGAAATGTACTTGAAGTTCATTAAAATGTGCTCAAAAATAGGTAAAAACGGTAAAATAAGTTAGAAATTCAAAATCTCTTTTTAAATATCAGATCATTTAGAAATAGTTTTTTTTTTTTTTTTTGCCATAAGATTGGTAATTAACTATTTCTTTTTACTCAAAGTCCTCAATTTTCAAAACAATGTAAAAAATATAGTAAGATAATTTACGAAAATTCACTCATACGATCATGCTACATGACTAGAACTTGTTTCTTCTCGTTAATGATATTCTGTGTCTTAGGGTGTATACCGAAATTTATCATTTAAATATGCGATCCTCACTATTTATATTAAATACGTTCATCTAATCATTATTTGCTCATTCGTTCCCAAGCGCACACTTATGGGTTGTACACGGATTTAATGGAACTCCATGATTCACTCCATTCTCATGAATGGTACAAATTAACACGCAGAGGTTTATTTTTTCTGTACTGGATAGTCCTTTACGCAGAAGACCTGTCTACAATTATTATTAAACGAGGCGTATCGTCAACATATCGATGGAGCAATGACTCTCCTTGCAAGGGCATCTGCACACTCATTGCCATGAATACCGACATAGCTCGGCACACACATAAAAGTTATGGTTGAGACCAATGTTGTGGCTTGGTGTAGCGATACACGTGATACATATGATTAATTGAATGGCTTAATATGAAAAATACGAGAAGACATGAAAAATGAGATATTCCTACTTCTCCGAAAAAATATACCTCCCAAAAAGTAAAATTACCTACCCCCCTGTAAAAAGGCAAAAAAAAGTTCATTAGGAAACCTTAGATGGTTAAATGGGGACTTCTTCTTACCCGCAAATGAGACCAATGAATTCGGTAATTGACGGACGGAGAAGGCCGAGTAAATGACATTAAACCCGACCCCCGTCTGAAACCCCTTTTATTCATCAGGGGGCGCATTCTTAAAGAATTATAAACATGAATTAATTAGAACAATTTTTGAGAAATAAGTCAAGAGAAAATGTGGAGGGGGTGCAGGGCAAAATCGGATTTAAGGGAGTGAGAAATGGGGGGAAGGTAGCAGTTGGTGGTGTAAATTAATACCTCTTCTTTCAGTTTTAAGGGAAGAAATCTCCCTTTGCAGTCCTTTTTTGCTTTTCCCTTCACGTCTGGTTCTTTCTCGTTGTTAAGACTAATTTCTGTTTAATTACAGACAGAAGAAAATATTTTAAAACCGACACTCCCTCTTCTTGGGCTGTAGCAAACCCTTTTTCTCATCTGAAAATTCGGAAGGTCTTTTTACATCTTCTGGTTCACTAATTAATTAATTTCTTTCTTTTTTGCGTTGTTCTTTGTACCATTTTAGGGTCTTTGACTTCGGTTGGGCACGAAATCCTCCTCGCCCAGTGGAGCGTGGCAACTAAGAAAATTGATGCAACAGGAAATTATAAGCAGCCAAAACAATGAAAGGGGTCCTGGATCGTTTTGGGAAGGAACTACGGAGCATTATGAATCAATCTACCGATCAAAATCATCACTCACCCAATTTGAGATCAATTTCATGGGCCGGTCTATTGTTTTCGATTTCATTTGAAGGGAGACTACGTAATGAGAAATTATATCGTAACCGCATCGAGGAAGAACAAGACTTAACGAGACACTCTTGGTGTCAGTAGCTGCAATACTAGTTGTTCTTGATTATCGTAAAGATATTATGCTTCCTCATTATCTAAGGTAGGGAAGCTTAGTGTTCTTGATGGCTGGAACCACTTCAATCTGGATGATCGTCAATACCGACGATTCTGTTCGTGATGACACCATCTGGGGCTTACATTATTGATGTTGCAGTAGCCTCTGGTTTGGAAAGAAGGTCACTTGCGGATATCAATGGTGCCAAAGTTGAGGAATATCAAGTTGACGCTCTTCTCCACGCAGCTGCTCAGCTAACCGATGTACTACCTCGCTAGATTAAAGTAATATGAGCAACTATTGCCTGGCGTGGTGTATGGTACAAAAGGTCAGCAACCGAAGTGACAAAGGCAGGCTTTCCTTACATGATACTAGAATGGATGACCATGATGATGAGTGTCCTAACAGGTAGAGCATTCATGTGGTCAGCATTCAGAGCGATATCGCCCCGGCATGTAGTGATGGCTGGCTGAACTGGCGTCGGATCTCGGACCTGCGTTCTAATGCTTCTGGATGAGCTCAGCAGCAAAGTCCTTAAGTGACTGGACAAAATTATTGTTAAGGTGTTATTTGAAGTATTACAAAACCATCTTCGTGATGTATGTACTCATTATCCAAATAAACATGTCAATGAATGAATTCAAAAAAAGGTTTGTCCACTAAAATCAAAATTTCCACTTGCTTTTCGGGTTTCAGAGCTTGCTGATCAATTTTGGTTCCATGTCTATCTGTCTGATGTCTGTCTGTCTGCTTGTTTGTCCGTCTAGGGTAAATCCTTGTAAATTCTCTATGAGTTATATTTTGATTGGTGGAGTAATAACTGCTTATAGCGCACCCGCCAAACTAAAATTGATTGGCACGGACAAAACTCCGAAACTAATGAACCAATTTTTATGAAATGATCAAAGATTGTACGGTCCAGCTCCTAGCTACGTTCTGCTATTATATTTTATTGCCGTTAGTTTAATAGTAGTAGGTACGTGCGCATGCGTAAACATTAATTTCTTATAAAGTCGACTTATCAATCATTTCGACTCTACTTTGTTCTTCAACTAATTCCATACGTCCATGTTACGTGTATTGTGTTCGTCTATGAGAGGAAGCTATACTACCTACCCAACGGCAGAATTTGTCCATAATAATGATTACTTAGAATAAGATGCCAATTAATCATTAGACAGTAGGACTAATAATAAAAAAGGAGTTTTCCGGAGAATAAGAATTTGATTGATTCAAAATAGATTTTGTGACCTTTTTTTTTTACCAATTTACAGTTCTTAATTTTTTACTAGATTTGTCATAAGACGAGTAGAAACGTTGATAGTGGAATATAAACGACATCAGCGTAGAAATCTCTGTCATCCGGTTTCAAGAACTTGATACGACCGATACCCAACAAACTGCACCTTTATGATAAACCAATCGAGAACTTGTGAGTTGCGTTATAGCTGGAATGAGGCTTGCCACATCTTTCTTGAAATTCATTAAATTTGCGTCTCAAAATGTTGTTACCTTGTTTAAAACCATAAATTATTCTGTTTTAACCGATATTTTAGGGTTTCGAAAGCCTTCAAAGGAAGGCATAATACCTGATTATAAAATTTCCAGTCATGCAGCATGATCGTATGAGCGAATTTTCAAAATCGTCGTACTATATTATGTGACATTGTTTTTGAAAATTAAGGATTCTGAGTGAAAAGAAATTCCTAACAACCCACCAATTTTATGGAAAAAAAAACTAGTTCTAAATGATATTTTGCAATTCAAAAAAGATTTTGGATTTTTGCAGTTTTTTTTTTTTTTTCTATTTTTCGGCAAATATTGATGCAATTTGAGAACATTCCATGCGCACATATTTGGATAATTTAACCATAAATCCTCATCACTTAAAAGCGAGTCCCATCCTTTGTCATAGATTATGCTTTTTCCACCGACCTCTTGAAAGAAATGTGCGAGCCCATTTGTGGAAGTGCTTTCTCTATTCTCCGTTAATAGTCCGTTTGTTAAAAGAGCTTTCATTCGTTAAATAGGGAGAAAGGGATGGAGGAGATGAAGCTTTTAGGGGTTTTTAGCTGTAAAAGAATAAGTAATAACGAATTTATGAGCGGTGACGGGGGTTTGATTTTTTTCTCCCAGGGATAATACAATATGATGAAGGGAGAATACGGTGTGTTGGTGACGCTGTCCTTTTGAGCATTGAAGTCCCCCGGCGGTTCAGAAGGACCTTTTCCCCTCTACCCACCTCTGGCCTGCCCAGTCCCTCGATTCCATTAGGCTTCATCAGGTTTTCAAGTCCCTTCTGCGGGAAAAAAGCTTTCAATTAAGCAAGCAAAAGTAACGGAAGAGATTCACAGGCAGTAGGGGAATGTTACAGTGAAATCAACACTAATAAAATGCTCCAAAAAATTGCGAAATATCCCGCTTTTACTCGATTTACTTTGAAACAGAAATTTTTGGTTCAGAAAAAAAGTTATCAGTCTAGTTTACCAGAACAAATTGAATTAATGGTTCTTTCGTTTGAAGACAGACGTACCAATAAATTCAAATAGAAAATTATACATATTTTTGTGGAACCTGAGAAGTATATCAGACTTACTGCAACTTTAAAACAGGTCTTTTTAGCGAGTTTCGGTAAGAAATAAAACTATTGCAATGGCTCGAAAAATGTTTGGGAAAAAAAAAATTTGTCCTGAGCACTAGGGCGGAGAGAACAGGAGAGAATTTAGGTCACTCAACTGATCAGGAAAGAGTCCATCATTTCAATCGTCTTGAATATCAAACTCTTGCCCCACTCATAAATTTCAAAAAATTTCTCGAGATCCATAACTTCTATGAAAGCCACTATACCTATACACACTATAAGAAAACCCTTGTGGAAGGATGAACTGATGGATTCTCCACTAAGGAAATGCTCAAGGTAGATCTCGTCCTGCCTTGGTTTTTCTGCTCATTTGAGGGGAAAAAACTTAAGCATTTGCTTGGTTTCCTGTTTATGAATCTCACTTAGGAAATGCTTAAGCGAATGCTCGAGCAATCGCTTAAGCAATTACTTAGTCACTGACTATGAATAGGTTAAGTTGCCACCAGGTACTCAGAGCGTCACTTAAGCATTTCCTTTCAACTAAGTGAGGACTATGAATTCCGCCCTTAATGTCCCGAAGAGCCTCCTGATCAAATTTCAGCTTCCAAGTTTCTTTCCAGACTAATAGTGGTTGCAATCATGTTTACAAAATTATCTGAGAAACATCATCTGTATGTGAACTACATATTATTCAGACAACCACGCTCATACCTCAGATTGTTGCCGAACAGTCGGGCCGATATGTAGGGCGAATTGCAAAATCCAAAATCGGCAGAATGACCTTGTAAGAAAAGAAGCTGACTCAATAAGCCAATCAAACTCACCAATGCATTCGTTCGTTCAGGGAAGATTTATCGGATCGAGAGGTGGTACCTAATTTAGAAAAATTAACTCAGCGATTAGGTCAGTGACAAACCTTCGTGAATAATTCATTGCGCGCCTTCGGATTACGTATGTGCATACGTTTAATATTCTTAAGACATTTGAACATGCGACTCTCTAAGATTTGTGGAGCCCATCGCCCGGATTTCCATGAGCGAAGCGAATCCGTGCAAATCCGTCGTTTCAGGGGTCGATACGCCGCGCAGCGTCCGCGGTCTTCCTCTCCTTGACCTTCGCCAAAAATCATTCCTCTTGATCGGTTTCGTATTATTTCAATATGATAATTTCCGAAAATTTGCTCATACGATCATGCTGCATGACTGACACTTTTAACACAGAATGTGTTTTAGCCATGGACTAACTAGCCGAAAATGGAACGCGGGATGGTAACGAAATGTGTGACGGTGATGATTTTCACGTACAACCGAGCCGTTGGTAGGGAAATGGAACTTCCGCAATTTTAATCGCACAGAAATCGTTCACCATTCGTTGGAAAGCTCCTGATTTATCCAACCATATTATGTTAACTACTGCGAAGTGCGTGGCCATCAACCTGAGTTATGAGCATGGTTATTTGAATCAATTGTTTACACACAGATGATCATTCTCAATCATTGATATTGTCAACATGATTGCAACAGCTTGTAAATTTTCTTATGATTTTCACGTACAACCGAGCCGTTGGTAGGGAAATGGAACTTCCGCAATTTTAATCGCACAGAAATCGTTCACCATTCGTTGGAAAGCTCCTGATTTATCCAACCATATTACGTTAACTACTGTGAAGTGCGTGGCCATCAACCTGAGTTATGATCATGAATAGTAAATGAATAGTAAACAATGACGCTTGTTTGGTTGTCACTTGGTTGCGCGACAACGCAAACACATTCTGTGTTTCAATAATTTCGTCCGAAGTATGTAAATAGAGGTAACCGGGGGTCCAGGGGGCTTGCCCCCTGGCGAGGCGCGGAGCGCCGAGTTTTAGTACGCTTTTAGTGCTGTGTGGAAACGAGTAAGATAAATGCAATTCTGGTCGATTTTTTTTTTTTTTTTTTTTTTTTTTTTTTTGGTGTTTTCCCAAGTTTGTGTAGCAAATATCAATAAATAAACATCATTGCGAGGTTCAGCAAGAAAAAATACTCCAAAATCATGTAAGATGGGGTTGGTCCCAACTTTTAACGCTGAATTCAGGGGAAATGAAGGGAGGTGTAACCTTTCCGTGGACACCCCTGTATAATGAAATTATTCAGAAAATTGAAGGTAACGTGATAGACTGAGACCTACAACGCTTATAATTTTGGCACCCCACCCCCCCCCCCCCCCTCCCACCACTCGCCCTCACTACTCAATCTCTTTCCTACTCCCATTCTATTTAATTCTGAATAAATTCACTAAATTTTCGCGCTTATCATCAGCTTTTTCTCTTTCAAACAATTTACTGTGTCTTTTTTGTATTTTGTGTTCTGTTTCTGTGTGTTTTCTGTGTTTTTTCTATTTCCTATCAAATGGGACTAGTTGAAACTCGGATAATTACAAAACTCTTAGACCAGAAGTTCCAAAATAATAAATGGTTGATTTTTATGTTTCTGCTCGTAGTACAATCAGAATGATGGCACTACAAGATTCAGTATCGCTATGCAGTACGGGTTTAGTTTATAGCTTGAACATGCAAGCTGAAAGTAGCACCGCATAACCTCCAAATATGTTCTGGGCGTGTTTTCTCTCCAAAATAATAATATCTTGAGGTTTTCTCCCATTGTTCAGAGAAACAGTAAAACTTGCAGGAGGCTGAACCTACTCGACAATAAAGCTGTCAAAAGCAGAAGGGCGAGAAGGCCGGAGGCGGCTCGGAGTGCCGGTAATGGGGCACCGGGAAGTGAACGAATCTTCTGCGGAGATAGCGCAGAAACATCGGTGGAGGTAACGTGGATGGAAATCACCGTTGTGGAGTCACAATTGGACATGAAACTCGATAGCCGTAGCCAAGAAACTGATTTCGCTAGAGGATGAATTCTTGGATTATGGTCATTGTGCTGCATGGATAGCTAGTTTGTGACTTGGCAATACCGTGCCATAACATACTGTAGTAACCCGTACATTTCATACTGCAAAATCTGATGTTCTGTCGTAGAAATACATCGAATACATCTGTTCCCCTCTACTCTTCTTCACTCCCTTAAATACCGGTTCCGAACTTTGAATCAAAATAGAATAATGCAATAGCGCATAGCCTGATCAGATGATTCCTGAATGCATTCTGTAAGACCGTATCACACTTGCGTTTTTACAGCTTTTTTCTCGCATTTTTAATGCTCGAACGTGAAGAAGGCAAAGTGCTTTTTTCCAAGGTCAGCTTTTTCGACCATTGCGCATCCTGGCGGAGCATTATTAAACTCACTCGGGAAAATTAGAACATATTAATATGTTTTAATTTTTACCTCAACGCGAAAAAAGCTAAAACGTAACTATTGGGAAGGTAACAATCAATGGGAAACCCCTAGGAGCCCAAACCTGATAGACTTAATAAAACTGCATTCCGCCAGAATGCGCTGTTTTTAGGAGGGACTGAAATCTATTTCAAAAGGACGTCCCTCTGAAGTTGGGTAATATTGGCAAGGCTTCGCGCATTATAGGAGGGACGCCCTATTGAAATTGATGACCGTGACGCATTTTTATGGGTTGTATTCGTGTAATCGCTGACAGACGAATGCGATTACACGAATACGAATATAATCGCAGTTGACTCAGAATCAACGAATAATTATCGCGATTACAATCGTATTCGTATTCGACGATAAGATTATGCCCAACACTGCTGTCACCTCAGTTTTATTCACAAATTTTCTTTAAAAATTCGCTCTATTAGCCATGCTGCATGACTAAGTAATTTGTTGATGTAGAAAATGAGTAAGTTTTTCATTGGGAGCGGGGACGGACTTACCGCGCACTCCCCTTGTAAGTAAATACTCGACATGGTGCATTACAGGTTGTTCTGTTCCAGGGTGATGCAAACATTTCCTTGTCAGGATTGGTCATTACATCGGTGTAACGCGTCGTGACAACAATAACGTTTTGTTCAAACGCGTCTCCGGTGACGCGAAACGATCTAGACGCCCCATCCCCCGCGTCGTAAAACCCACATTGGTCATCCGTCTGTCCCCTCAGCTCCGAATAAACCGCCGTAAAATCCCCAAATCCGCATGTCCACCCTCTAGGACTTACGGTTTATTGCGTCACTAAATCGCTTTACGCTCCTCGCCCCGTACTGCGTTCATCAGTTGCAATGTTTTCCCCCACCCCCCCTTCGTTTTTAATTGGTTTTAACGGCCACTCCATAAAACCGTATTGCTCCGCAGCGCCCCTAGCGGTCGACCGGGAACGAGCTTTGATTGGAGGGCGCGGACGCAGGAAGGAAGTGATTCCTCCCTAATAAAATCAGACACGACGGCTCGAAATTAACTTGTAAAAAAAGAAAAAAAGATGTTTTCTTGTTTCTTCATCCCCCTTTTTTCTAGTTCGGTCTCTTCCGAGCTTCCTAATGATGGGCGACTATGCCTTTAATTTGAAAGTCACCCCCTTCATCCCCCAACCCCCAAGTTTAATTAATGACGCAAATACTTAGGCTAATCTTACGAAACCTTGGCTTTTTCTGTCTTTACGCTCAAAACATTCACCCGCTCCCCATCACACCATCTACAAAGTTGGATCGAATTTTCACTCTTTTTCCTCTCCCTTTTCTTCTCGCTTTTAATCACGGGTTTCTTCAGGAAACGGAAATTAAAACCGTTTCATCCAAACATCGAGCGGAGTTTGTTTTTCTTTGGGTCAATATTCCACTGAGTCAACCCCGACCTTTTTTTCTATGATGAAAATATTCTTCCAAGTTTACTAATCAGGAAGACTTTTTGGGAAGAGAGATGAAATAAGGTCGTACTTAGAATTTCTGCTTTTGTCAATGAAGACATACAAAAATTCAATCAGCTGCTGTGCCGTTTCTTGGCGTATTCTATGTTTAGTGTGAGTATTTTCATTGATTTTCCTTAAACTGCAGAACTCCCTTGTCTTCAAACCTAAACTCCTGAAGTTAACGGATGCATAGTTCGAAAAAAAAAATTTTTTTTTCTTCGGAAATTCTGATTGAACTAATGTCATCTCGGATCTGATCACTGTTCTGATTACCATCACTTGAGAAAATTTCAATCAAATCAAAGAATTCTACACATCAATCATAACACCTTCAACAAGTAACACCCATTGGTCTGAAGGATTTGAGTATACGACACCAATTGATACAAAATTCCATCAGAGATAATAAAGTTAGGTATCAGAGAAGCTATGCTATGGTTGATCCAAATCAGGTATGTTACGGTTTAATTATTTATCATTTTGAGAACTGTAGTACAATTATTCCACTTTAACGCTAATTTATCAAGCAATATCGTCTGAATAATGCGATATCTTTCAACGCCAGGGGAAATGAAAGTATTGGATATATATTGTGGACCCAATTCATTTCGTTTTCATACCACTTACCTACATTTCGTTAACAACTAAATTTGTTTTGAAATGAGAATAATGAGAGAGGTATATGAGACATCACTTCAGACCCGGATAAGAAAGAACTTCAGGGAACTTCAACAAAATAACCGTTTGGAGAAAATTCAGAAAACCACTGTCAATTGCAGGTTTCAATTTATTTGAACAAGTTAAGCCATTAACCAGGGATCATGATCTTATGTCAAATTTCGTCATAAGTAGCAATTTCCATAATTTTAAAACAGAACAAGTTCCAGTCATGCAGCATGATTGAATGAGCGAATTTTTTTAAATTGTTGTATTATGTTACATCCCTTTGAAATTTTACCACCTTGAGTGCAAAGAAATTTTTAACAAACAATTACATGGCGTAAAATATAATATTCTGCAATAAAAAAGATTTTTTGATTTCAGTTTTCTTTTCTTTTTTTTCAGTTTTTATCGACTTTTAAGCAAATGAATGTAGGTACATTAAAATGTAAAAAACGTAATTTTAAAATTCATTGACTCACTGCAACAGCTTCATTTACTTTGAAAATTATCACCTCAACTTAGTAGATGCTAATGTTAGGAAAGTTGCGTGAAGCCTCACCCTACGCATAACTGGTACTTTATTCTTTGGGTGATATCCCCATACCTATAGGCCGTTTATCGTCCGAAGGTAGGTCCAGATGTTGGCTGTTCTTTGAACATTTCAGTGACCTGATACTAGGTTATCTTTCATTATTTATGAATCCCCGGTCAATTCCCCAAACCCCACTGCAGAAACCGAATCAGAAATAGCAAAATCATCCGTTACTTCCGACGGTAATTATTTTCTTTAGCAGTTATATACACTTTACAGTTTTATACATACGCCGGTAGCAACGGCGGCACAATAGGGCAGTTCCAGCAATTTGATTCTCCCAGCTGAGGCTCGAAGAAATGACTTCTCGGTGATTGAGTTCCTTTGTGATTAGCTGCACGCGATCCCATAGGAAGCACCTTCTAACTCGATGAATTCAGAAGTCCGACGTGATTCTGCTATTATGAATAATTTATGGCGATGAAAAGCCGTCATATCATTCCACGCATAGTGATACTGAGACTTATATCCGAATTGAAACTTTGACTCGGTTTCCCAATGGCCAATTTCAAGTGGGTGGGTGAAGTGCGATGAAATTCATTCAAGACCATCTACAGTTCAAAACCTTGAAAGTTTAATCGAAATTGGATAACAAATTTAGAAATAATTTCATTCATTTTGAGAGTTATTACTGATTGAAAAAAAGGTTGTATTGGGTCTGGAAATGCTATATTATTATTTGATGAAATGGACAGGAGGCGTGGCCATTGTTTACAATTATTCAAAATGATTGTTTCGTTAATATGCGCGACGGGGAGCTGCTTTCGACTTTCTC
This sequence comes from Adelphocoris suturalis, assembly GCA_030762985.1. Classification (NCBI taxonomy): domain Eukaryota; kingdom Metazoa; phylum Arthropoda; class Insecta; order Hemiptera; family Miridae; genus Adelphocoris; species Adelphocoris suturalis. The sequence goes on from CM061047.1 coordinate 18,516,073, forward strand.
AGAGCCGGAGAAACTCTGTTTATATAAGGATCATTTCCATTCTGGGTCACCTCTGGTCAGCAGCCATTGACAAATTAATTGTTTTAAAACGAATTATACAACAATTATTTGCCCCGGATAGCTGGAGCGGTCAGTGACGGCTTCTTAGCGCTCGATGCGCTCCTACCGGGAGAATTACGGCAATTATCTCGCGGAGTAATTCTGTCTGATAGTAATTGAACTATTTCGCACCTTCCTCCCCCGGCCAGCTCCCCAATTACTGGAGGAAACTGAGAACTGTTAGGTATATGTTTCCTTTCACGCTGCATTCTAACGAGGCTTCTCAACTATATAAGATGAGGCCCTGACTACATTTGCCATCACCACGATCCATGTCCATTCAATTTTTTAATAACTTATATTGTTTGCCATCCAGTAGACATATCAGGTAAATACACAGCTCAAAAGAATTAAGGGATCACTTTTCCTTGTAGGCACCAAAGACCCCAGATCAATCGGGCAAAGTTCACAATGTATTTGATGATTAGGTATCTAATGGAGATGGGATGCATCTAATTCTTTTTGTTCTTTCTCAAACACGGAGTAAAACCAACAATATTTTTATTATTATTATTTTTTTTTTTTTTTCAAGATGTAAGCCGCATCTCAACCAGAAGGGTCATTAGTGGCATTGGACACGGTGTGTTAAGGGACAATGGAAGTGGCTCGATTCTAAGAGGAGCCATGTTGCCATCCTTGACTAAAAAGGAGCGTCATCACGGACTCCACTGGCAACTGGGGAAAAAAATGAGGGGTACAGTGATGACCACAGTTTAGCCCTCAAAGTAGATTTTAAAAAACCCAAAAATAATATAATTCAACTAAGGCTAGATGTGAGATAGGGAAATAACTATATAAATGATATTATATACAATTAGCGAAGTGAAATAAAACTACGACTAGATGTATTTAAATATATCACAGCTCAGATATCACAGTTCGTAGTAGAGCTGAGGGGCTCTCAGCCATGTGGGTATTCATGGCAATGAGTGTAGATGCCCTTGCAAGGAGAGTCATTGGTGATAACTCCATTGATATGTCGCCTATACGCATTGAGGATAAAATCTCCTACATGCAACATAAAGCCAACTCCATCTGGCATGAGCGATGGCAGGGTGAGGTCACTGGTCTGCGTGGTGTCCTTCAGGACTTGAGCCCGGTGGGCCCTTTCGTAACCCTACTTCCAAAGAGGGATCGAATAGTGGTCAACCGGGTTGCCACTGGCCATACCCGTCTTACTCACAAGCATCTGCTTAGTGCAGAAGCTAGAGATGTTGTGTGTGGTAGGTGTGGGGATGACCTGTCCATCCGCCACTTTCTGGAGGACTGCCCAGCCCTTGTGGACCTCCGAGTCCAGCATCTGCCCTCCCCATGGGTTGAAGTTTTATCCGGACCAGTCAAGGTCAGATACCAGCAATATTAAGCGCCAACATGAGCCAAAACAGAATGAATCGCGCTTCTTCATGGCTATCAGCTCTAATCCGAAAACGGAATAAGGTATCGTAATTCTGGCTTCACCATCGTGTTCAGCACTGAAAAATCTTTAAAACGAGGTGTCATTCGGCAAAAATTGAAAATTTTAAGAGCCAATGAAATAGCTTAATTACCTTCGAAAACACGCTAATACAAGCATTTGTGCAATACCCGAGTAGGTTTGTTACAGTGAATTATCTGGAGTAATATATTGTTAATAAAAACCTTTTATAAATAATTTTTTAAACGATAAAAATATGTTTTCTCTTAGCGCTCAACTATCTCCCTCATAATTTTAATTATTGATTGAGCTTCTAAAATATATACCTAATTCAGTTTGATTCCCATGACAGTTTGATTCAAGTTTTTAGCTCAGTAAGGGTAATCGCTACTTGTGAAATTATAATCACGGCCAACTATCCACCCCTCAGTGGGCAACAGTAATTTGCTCAGCCCTCCTAGAACTCCGGAGAAAAACAGAAAATTTTGTCGTGTTCCCGGGACAACGCCTAGGGCGTTCGTTATATCCGAAAAAAATATATAATTTAGTGTAATTTCCTCCATTTGATTCGCTTGAATAATTAGAGAGAAATGAAAATACCGCCAGAGGGAAAAACTAATTGGAGCAAGGTGAGCCGGAGACCGAAAAGCAGCTAAGCTACTTTGTGAGCGGAAAACACGCGAAATTAGTTTCAGATTCGTGTAAGATTTTTTTATTTTATTTTTTTAATTATTATTACACTGCGCTTGAATTAGGGTGGAATTATTAAACCCCCCCTCAAATAGGTACCTATACATATCTACTCATTATCAACTTCTCTGCTCATATCTGTAAAAACGGTGAAGAATTAGTAGATCAATATAGAGATCGATGATAATTCTGTCGTCAGGTGGCTAAATATCATATGTCACTTTTTTAAATTTTACGGGGAGCAAATTTGAAGTTGCTCTACACTACCATAACTCGGCTGTTACGTTTAACTGAAATGTTTTTTCGCAGTTATTTAGGTAATTCACGTGGGAATGAAATGGCTTTCAGATTAACTCCCCATCTCATTACAAGCTGGGGTATTTTCAGAATCCCTGAAGGGTATCCTGACATATGACATATTGGCATCTTAAATTGACGAAATATGCTGTTTTTGTCAGAAGGGTATAGAGCATGTCTCTACTTATGACATTATGCCATCTTCTTGTTTAGGAAGGAAACCCTCCTACACAGTCATCTTGTACAGATGGGTATAGAGCATATGATGTCTACTTATGAGATTTCGCCATATTCCTGTTCAGGAAGGGAAACCTTCTGCACATATGGCAGAACCACACTAGTTGAAATGTGACATTTTTCCATCTTGTGTTTTATTATTTTTTTGAAATAAGACATAGTGCCACATCTCATATCTCTGGATCAAAATTACGTGGAGTTATAATAATTTGACAGTAGTTAGACCTTGATGTGAGGATTCCAAAACCACAAAGAACTCGATTTCACCAAAAAAACTGACAAATGGAATTTTGTCATCCCACGACAGAATTTCGAAAACTTGAATTAGCCTTTAGCAGGGTAACTGTGAATTTCCGTGAAATCGTTTCATTACTACTATCTGCGCATGCGCAAATCAGAAATGTAACCTCATAATGGATTGATTGATAGTGACGTACGTACGGAGGGGATTTGAGTATGGAACCTCGTTGACCACACAATTGGCTGTTATCCGTTACGTCATCGTACGCTGAAAGTCGCAGTGGATTCCAAATAGCGCCGTCAAGTTGCTCAATATCTTACGGCAGGGCCGTAGGTCGCCTTCCCAAGCTTTTCATCTGAGAAAAAGGTCACAAGCTACGCTAGTTTCAAGACACCCCTCAAATATTGCACTCTTATAACACACATAAATGTGAGATGAGAGAGTTCACCAAGTTCACTCCATGAAAACGCTGTTAGTCGTTTTCTCGAAACCCTACAACAATGGCTTCGCCCGCCTGCATTCTCTCCTTAACCCTACGCTAGGAATGCTTAACAAATCCTTAACGAACGGGGTCGATCTCTGAGCCGATCAAAATCAATTGCTCACGCCGCCTTCGATGAACGATCCAGTGCAAGGAGGCTCACAAACCGAAGAAACTTCTCCCTAATTGGAATTCGGAGCAATCACTATGATCAACTATCTTTCTCCATAATAATCTTTCTTCATCATCTTTCGTAGGTTTCACCAAGTTTTTGTAAAATTCTGAGGAAATCTAAAACTGCATCCACATTATTCTATAATAGATATGATTTACAACCACCCAAGTTTCTGTAATTCAATATTATGGCCTATCATTTGTTCAGAATCACAAGGAGCATAATTAAAAACCCGCAAACTCTGCAAACCCAGCGCAAATCTTGGAGACACAAACTTGTGGGTGAAAAGTCAATCGGATGAAATTTTGTACGTCTTGCTTATCAAATTCATTCATAAACCAATTATTGGATTTTTGAGAAATATAGCTATTACTGTCAGTCAACAACTTTTAGTAGTTGACTACATTTTTGCAAAGATTTTCTCAGAAAAATCCGTCTTGAAGCATTCAGAATATACCTCTAAATTCCAGCACATTATCTTTGTAGAACTTCGCTGAAGTCATTAACGCTACTAAATTTAATGAGCACTAAATGGACACTAACGTGTGTAATAGACAAGATCTGCAGCGTATGTTCTCCAAGTTGAGCCAGAGTGGAGGGCAATAACATCTCTATTACAAGCTTACCTGGCGCGGTGTTCGGTGTGGGAGGCATGCCAAGGTGTAACGTATATTGTTAGTATGAAAATACTGAATTGAATCCTGTTAATCACTAAGGGTCTTTTAGATCTACCTTGCCCGTTCTTTCATCGCTTATCTATCATAACATTATATCATCAACTTTTTTTAAATTACTAAATAGTTTAATTCAAAGAAGACAAGTCTTATATATTTCTGTTGACCAGCCAATAATAGAAATTTAAAAATAAACATACTAGGAAAAATTCAAACTTTTATTGGCCCAATAATCCAATTGGGTTGTGTTTAGCCTCGCATCAATTATACAGGAAGGGTTCAGTTCACCGTCTGACGTGTAAATCAATAATTAATCAATTTATTTATCAATCAATTGGGTCAATGAAACACATGGTTTTGAATTCATATCATCCTATAAAACAACTATTTCTTGGTATAAATTTCCAATTAGTACATATTCTATACCCAATTATCTTGTTAGCATAAAGAATACTAAAATTATTAATAATATATTATTATAAAATATTATTGATATTTATTAAAATTTTAACTTAGACGCGATTTTTTTTTCTTTTTTTTTAACTTTTATCTATGTATGATTTGTTCACCACCTAAATAAATGAGATTTCAAGGGCTTTACGCTTTCGAATCGTGTTGTATAAATCGCATATTTCGTGGCGTAGACTTTAAATTAACATACTTCTATTGGTTTGCGGGGCTCAAAGCAGTAATTTTTGTACGGGAAATGACTTTTACGCTTCCCAGAAGGAGGGAGATGAATCCCAAATGGAAACGGTCCTTTATCCGTATAAACAGCATATTAAAATGCATATTAGGGCAAAAGGAAGAGATGTATTTAAATTGCAACGCGTTCCCTTTGTGAATGTGAAGATTTTGAAATGGAACCTTCCAGCCCTCTTCCCTTCCTAGCCTTCCACCCGAGGCCCGGAACTAATCTATTCTGATGAAAGGGGTCTTCCAGAGCCAGAGTTTTGCTTTTCCTTCCCCTTTTCGTCCCAATTACATTCAAACGCCCTTAAACGCGATCAAAGGCTCGCGACAAATCCAATAGTGACATCTTTACGCTACGTCTCCTTTTCTGTTCAATATAGAACTATGAGATGGAATGCGATAATATTGCATTAGTACTTTTCCATAAAGGACTATCCGTGCATCACATATGAGACTGGAGGAAGTGGTAATATGGTATGATGACTACATGCCAAATTACTGAAAAACCTACGTAACTCAACAACAGAACCTTCTGGGTTTTCCAATTTAGCTCTTCGTCCAAGACTATCCCAAGATACTTATGCATGGCAACGTGCTCTGTTATGCAACAGGAATAGCTGATATTTGATTTACATGTATGTATAAGATACATAAATTTTTCTCATCAACATACGCTTTTGTCCTCCATAAATAATCAATTTTGATTATTTTGAATTCAATGTTAGACAGCTTCCGTAGAACCATTTCCCTACCAGGCTGATCGCTAGGTTTGCACTGGCAAATATATTTTCCCATGTGTCACCATCAACTAGCATGACAGTGTCATCCGCAAATAGATACATCTTAGTGTTTGGTAATTCTACAAGGACCACTTCGTTTACTTACACCAAAAACAATAGTGGTCCCAATGAAATTCCTTGGACTACACCGAAATCATTGTAACTATTATCACTAGTGCTCTAGCCGATTGTTATCTCTGTCTCGTACCGAATCTGTACAATGTCAGGATCTCCTACAATTTAGTCAAGTAGTCCATCTTGTCCATGTATCTTTTTGATATTCAGTATCAATCTGATTATATTAACATGGAAATTATAAGAACTGCTTAATCGTTGTTATCTAATCAATTGAAATTTTCTTCCGATTTCATTGCATTTATAACATACCATGGGTTGGAAGGTACCACCGAAAACAAAAGCTACTTACAGCAAGATGTGAAGTCTTACATGCAGTGTGCTTAGAAAACTCATCAGCGTACCTGAAAAAATAAAACTAACATTAATACACGAATTCAATAGTCGAATTTCTATTTATCATTCCTATATCTTACATTACTATACCACACATTCATATATCATTCTAATAAAATATTACTCTTTTTTCTATAAGCAATTAAAACAATCAACATTCGAACTTGCAGTGCCAATAGCGGCAATCTGAATTAACCATGGCTGGTAGCAAATCATGTATTTTTGGGCTGAGGGTCTTGTGAATATTTCCGTCACATATTTGAAATGGGACCATTCAACAATTCATATTGAATTTATTATGATTTTCCAATAACAACCGATCCAAATAATGGTTTACTGGTGTTGATCGTGGTAACAAGGAAACCGCTGTTGAGGTTATATCTTATCAACTCAAAGTGTGAGACGTCTGCGCAAGCGTAAAAAATTTCGTAAATTTGCCAAAAATAACGCGTTCACATCAACGCTGTGGCGTGAATCAATTGCGTTCATGGTTGCCCGCAAGTTTCGTCTATTCGCACTTTCGGGCCACACAGTACAGAACATGTTTTGTTAGAAGGGAAGCAATATGTTTATTCATAGTCAAGAACATATACATGCTTAAATGGTTTCCCGGGCCAGAGGAGAAATTTGCCTCTTCACTCGAGTATATATACTCTACTCCAAGATACAAAACAACGTTTCAAAATAACAATGTATAACAATGAAGGATTAAGTAATTACGAAAACGTATAAATCATGTTCAAGTATCATAAGAAGGAATCATTGAAAATCACAAGAAGTTTTAGGACCGAACAACCGATAAGCTGTTTTATGTACCCGTTCACTGTTTTGATTCAAATGTCACTTCTTACAGAATTATCGTCAATTTGTGATTAATGGCATCAGGCAATACTCAATAGCACGCTCTACCGACTCCCACCCCTAAGCTTCTTGGCAGTTTTTTAACTCTTCAACGACAGACCTGCTTTCCTCAGCAAACGACATCTACGTCACAGGTACTTCAGGAGAACGGGAATGCACATCATGGTAAGACCTAAAGAATGTGTTGCATCAGAAAGCAGGTGAGCCGAAATGAAGTTTGGACCTGATGGGATTGGGTGATAAAGTACAGTTCTACAAAAATCTGCGATAAGATTCTGAAGACCTATCAGCTACGTTTTATCGATTTTCTGTTGAAAATTGAGCTGTTGCAATTGATTCAATAGTTTTAAAATCAACTTTTTTCAAAAATGTCTTTGTCAAAATCTGTTTTGAGGCATCCTGAAAAGATTGCTTGATTATACCATTATGTGTGAATACATTTATATATGTATGTATCATTCCAGACGATAACTTTCCTTAGGATTGAGATAAAAATTCCCTTCTTGCGCCAATAAAGTCAAGCTTCCCAAACGAAAGGACGATTTTGTTGTACAGAACTTTTGAGCACATTAAATTGGTCTTAACTTTCAAAAAATGTGCTCGACAATTGATAAAAAATAGCTTAAAACGAATAAAAATCGTTAAATTTATGTTTTTAGCAGACTATTAGACAAAAAATTAAGTTTATCAATGATGAACTAGAACCTTGAAATAATTATGCACAAAATTATGCTGAAAATTGAACTTAACTTGTAATAATTAAATTGAACTTACATAAATGTTATTAAAATTTGCTGAAAAATCCATCAAAACGGCATAAAAATCTACAAATCCAAAACTTTTTTGACCCGCAGAATATTATTTAGATGGGTTTTTTCATTGAAAAATCTTAAATAACGCCCAAAAAAGTTATATATTGATGGGGCAGTACTGTGAGGCTCCTCTCTTGGCGTTTGTTGAATCTCATATAAAGCATGAGATGATTCATGCCGTAACTATTTCGCATTGTCTTAGATATGCATAACTAACTTTAGTTCACAAACTGCTAACGATTTGGGAACTGTAAGACCTTTCATAGACTTGAACTGTATATTTGAAAGTGCAAAAAAATCTCTTTTACCTAATTAATCTGGGAGGTACGGACTTGCGCAAAAAGGATTTTTCTCATGATAGAGAGCACCGTCTATAATTTGAGCCAAATGAGCGGGATGCATAACTATTGGAGTGAAAAGATTTTCAGCAAGTAATGGGGTTGTGTCGTGTGAATTGAGGAAGTTTGGTTGGAAAACGTGGGGAAAGATTTACTATTCCATAGTCGATTTGTGGCGAGGTTGTTAGATATTTATCCCTCGCATTAGCCCATACTGTTAGCTCCATACGAAACGGAATTTTTCTCGAGAATTCAAGAAAGAGAATGGGTATCAACTGAATTGGACTGAAAACCATATAAAGCAAAACTGGTAATTACGTTAAATGACATCATCACTTATTGGTATCATTGATGGAAAGTTTGAATCAATTAGAAAATGAATTATGCTGCAGGTTCCAGTCATGCAGCATGATCGTATGAGCGAATTTTCGTAAATTGTTGTATTACATTATATTACATGGTTTTGAATTTGAGCACTTTGAGTGCAAATAAATTCTTAACTGCCAATTTAGCTTCACCATCGTCTTCAGTGCTAAAGAAAAAATTTGAAATGAGGTGTCACTCAGCAAAAAATGAAAAAAATAACCTTCCATGTAGTACCCAATACCCCCTCTTTGGATAGCTCAAAAACTTTTACATTTTTCTGACGTTTATTCGTTTGCAACATAGTATCAGATATCCAATAAATATATATCGAAGTATCACTTCGATTTGTCAAATATTACATACCTAATTGAAATATGTCATATTTGGACGGATGGAAGAAACTCAAAGAAGATATAACCAGACAACTCTATTATACACAAAATTGAAAGGTGGAAAAAAGAAAAGATTAAACGGGTCAAAATATAGAATTTCAAATGATTGACCCGGACCAAAACTCAACAGAAGAAACGGAAAAATTTTGAACCCAATTACCAACACATTTTTGATAGCTACACTCAAACATACATGACAATTATCACCAAGCTAACACACAACACTTCAAAAACCAATTTCCAAGATTACAAGCAGATACCATGTTACATGGATACGTATTTGATTGGGGATTTCATAACGGTTGTCCTCGAGAGTTGTAAACAAATTCTTTAACTTTAAACAAATCCCTGGGCCGCATCCTAGATAATTCCAACAAAACAACGGTTTACTTATAAAAATGTTGAAAATAACTGTGGAGAGAAGCCACTACAATGAGTTGTTGTTAACAATCTATAGTCCAATCAACTTAGTTTAGGAATGTAGCCAGGTACGTAAGGAGGGGGAAATTGGTAGCTTGAGATGTGAACATTTATCACATAAATCAAGCGCTTTCCAACGAGTGGCCAACGATTTCTGTGCGATGAAAACTGCGGAAGTTCCATTCCCCTAGCAACGGCAGGGTAGTTCGTGAAAAACCCTGAAATTGTGACACGAATTTTGCGTCACGGAAATTTTTGGTTGACCCCCCAGAGCAATGACATATCCATGTCAATTTTAAATTTAGATCAACAGTTTCTGAAAGCTTGAGAATTAAAAGTGTTAACCATCATTCGTTGAACCCTTAAAAAATAATAATAATCCTTTATGTCAAATATAATACCGGGGGTTACTTTTGAGACACGCTGTAACTATATTATTGCTGGATATTATTGTTTATATCATATACACATTGCTGAGTTACCCATAATTGTGGAATTCACACGACGAACGGGATATCACCATTCTGCGCATCCCTTAAAGCGTAACAAATTACAATTTCAAGGAAGGCGCGCCGAGACGGAGTATATCACTTCATAAACTGCGTTCATTTTGTTGCCTCGAACGGAGAAAAGCGTCAGAACGGAGAAATAACACAAAAAAGAAAGAAAAAAAAGTAATGAAGATTCAGAGCGTTTATTAAAACCGGAAAGCGAGGCGTGAGGGAAAAAAATAAAGTTTCAGAAACAAGCATTTCCATTTAAATGGTTTGAAAAAGAAGTTTTTCCTCCAAGTCGGATGGATGTGGAAGTTTTCCCTGTCTTGGAATCCGTTTAGGGGAATTTAGTAATAATAGGGGTTGGGAGTGAGATCCCTGAGAGAGTGAGATATTTTGTTTGTGATGCGGGGTGGGGGGAAAACGGGGGAAAAACGGATTTGATTAGGGTAAAAGAGAGGAAGAGAACAAATGACGACGGGAGCCGATTGAATTTGCTCGGCGTTGTCGTCACGTCGTTTTTACGTCGTTCGAATGGGCGTTTTTTCCTTCAACCCCTCGCCGGCAATCGAAACTGGTTTAGTCGGTTGTCGAAATGGGATGCGAGTCGTTTTCTCCCCTTTGGGTTGATCTAATGCTACATGCAAGTAAACGTCAGAATGTGGAAGAGGATGGGTTGTGATTGTTTGAGCGATTCGAAAATATTGTTATAGCTTTTGTTGTAGGATTCACTTTCAGGAATCATTTTTCAGTTTGTGACAGTACCCGTCATTTTTGAGAGAGCGCGTCTACATTTTGCGCAGCGTTAGGTTGAACGCCGCTTCTTCTCGCGTTTTCGAGCTGCCGCGATTGGGGCTATTGCCTCACCCGTTTGATCGGGAAAGATATTCCCTGAACTCAGCATATTTATGCGATAGTAGGGGAAGGAGATGTCACACCTCTCCTCTATTATTTATTGTGCAGATTACGGCCCTGGACGCCCAGCACCAGGTAACCTAAATCTGTTACAAGCTGAATAAAAAAATATTGAGTGAAGTATACACTTGATTGAGACAGAGTAAAATTGAGAAGGTCGCAATCCATTCACTAGTAACAGATAGAATGACAGAAGTATACCGTTTTTTCTCTGATTAGTCGAATCCAATCAAATCAAGGTATATTTGCCATAACACAATGTGTAAGACAGTATTGTCAGAAGGTGGTACAATACAACTGAAACATCTATGTATACATTTTGTGGAATTATTAGCCATACGAATGAGTAGGAGAACAAACAGTAATTGAAAAATGACTATAAGATAAAAATAGTACAAAATGCCGGCAGTAAATAAATTAACTATATTTAACTGCCAATAAGGCGGCTCGGCCGGAGCGTCCCGCCCAAGCCCGGATCCGACCCACCATGGCGGCCTCCCGAGGGCGCCCATCCATTCCTAGGAGCGCACCGTTATTCGTAAATCGCTCCTCAGGAAACAATACACAAGGCGAGACCGCCCCCTGACCGACCGATAGCCCCGAAACTCAACTCTCAAAACTACACACAGCCAGACTCTCGATAAATTACATACTAACTATACTATCCCACTATACTAACTACAATCATTCATTCATACCACTCAACAATAATAAATTAAAATTCAGTACCTAAAAAATATATAAATGATAATAATATATCTAACAGTTAACAATAATCATATCACAGTTATTTAAGCTAGCTTGAGTATTCTTGTATAAAATTCCTCGGCTACGAACATGAATTTATAACGTCTACAAGATGAGCTTTAATTTAATAGGATAACAGTATGAACACATTTAGACCCATGTATCTTTAGGGGTTGGGAGACCAAAATTAGACTATGCTTGTAATAATTTCTTGTCTCTTTTATATGTCTCTCAGTTATATTATAGGCTTACAAACCAAATCATATTCAAGAGGCTTCTATAATTTTAGTCTTCTTTGCGAGTCTTCATCTTCAAGGAAACAGTTTCAAGAATTTTCGGCGCATGCCCTGACGATAGTTCTCAACTATTCTGCATGTAACAAACGCTTCCAAATGTTTGATTAACAGCAATACTTTTTTCAATAAAATTCCATAAATGAACTTCATTAAATTCTAAAAATGTCCGTCTATTGAACATCCTTACGCACTAACTGATATAGGAACACATCATAGGGTGGTGAAAAGTTACGCACGTTTGAGCTGAATAGTGTAATGCATCAATAAATTATCGATGATAGTTTTGAGTGTAGGTAGGTTTTGTCATTTATTGTCACTAGTTACATATCTTGCAATTTTGTAGCTATCTGTTCCAAACATGATCTGAACTGTGATCACACACACCACACCTATCTGCAGATATAATTTTTGATTGCATTTTGTCTTGTATACTGCATATATGTGGAGTTGGTAAGGGATGATTATCAAATTTGTAATCCATCGGATAAGTTTAAAAGTAGTATGGGGTACTTTAATCATAGTGAGTTATATTGGACTAATGTGCGTCGTAAATGGTGTTGTTTACTAAATGTAAGAGAAGCGATAGTCTTCTAGTTCCCCTTATTCACCCCTTGCATACAGTAGTCATTCGAAGTGGAAACCACCCATTACTACACGGTGGAGTGGTCGAACGACGGCCATAGCTGCGGCCCGGTAAGGGTGGGAAGGACGGAGCAATAGTTTTGTCCTTTTGTAAACTTGCCTCATAATTGGTCCCGAGACGGATTTGCCGGTTGACATGCCTAATGAAAGCTCAGAGACAGGCAAAGGACGGTCGCCATTAGCGCATTGTGCGGGAACCTTTCGAACATCTGTCACTGGGGGTCCCGAGGAAAAACGGGTTACCATTGGTCCGACCCTGGCTCCACCCCTCGGCAATTTGTCCTTTTAATCCACAGAGAAGAGAAGAGCTTCCCAGCGGAGGCAGTTTTGGACACAAAAACCACCCTCCATTACCCTGAACACTTCATCCCTTCACGCTCCTCTAAATCACAATGTGTCCCAGAAAACACACGCCTCATTTCCAACCCTCTGAAACACTTTTTAATACCTCTCCAATTCCATCGTTTTTTCCGTTCTGCTCCCGCAACAATGGTGTCCCGGTGAAGCGCATCATCTGTCCATTCAATGGGAATTCGTTACCGAGTTATTAAGTACCGCGGTGCCCCTTCAGGCAGGCTGCGCGGAATATTTCGGATGAGTCAGAGCGAAATACATTTCGAAAAGGACAATCACAATACACCGCCCACGTGCCTCTCAGCGGACCACAAATGAGCGGAAGCTATCGACCCTTTTCAAACATGGAGCTTTGGTGATCTGAGCTCAATAATGTCCATAATATGAATAAGCACTCATCGCTATGGATGTTTATGAGCTCACTGGAGGAAAATACAAATGGATACTGAACCACCCCTCCATCTGTCCACAGTATAGACAAATGGTGTATTTGGACAGGCACTACTATTTCCAAGAACTCCAGTGTTTTAGGAGCTGAAACAGAGTGGATACAGTAACAGAGGCAATCAAGATGGCGACTCTTCTGCCAGAACAATAAAAATTATTTGATCCATCATCACACTGCACACACTTATTCATATTATTGAGGAGCATTAACCGGAGCATTTATTACCGCAACCCCTTCTTGAATGTGAGATGAGTGAAAATGATGTTGGTATCACGTTGCTAATTAGGCTGTACATAGACATTTTGTTTTGATAGCGAGACTTTTTAACACCAATAACATTATATACAACGTATTTTTCGAAACTCGTAGCTTGAAGTCTCTTTGGAGAGGGGTGATATCAACTAAAGCCCGCTTTTTCATTGGCTCTGACACTGACAACCTTTTTATATCGAGGTTACCAAATCAGTTGAGTCAAATGATTCTATGATTGCCTTGTTCTGATTATACGCTTCTCAAGCACAAAATAACATCCATTAATTATATTTGGTTCATTCTCACATATACCATGAAACATACTGCTTCCAAGGATATTATGGTCCTTCATGAGCCTATCGGTGCCCTTAACACCATAGATGGAATGGAATAAGGTAACTATTGGTTACAATTGGTATTCACAAAATTGTACGTCCAGGTCAGGTTGACATCACCATTTGGACTACAAAACTCGTTTTTAGATCTATTCCAACTTCTGTTCAGTTCTGGATAGACCTATAATAATATGAAATGTTCAACGACATTGTTTTCTTGTTTAAAACCCTGCAGGTCGTTAAGAAAGTCAAAAAAGCTTTTCTTTCACTCTATATTATCTATATTATCGAAATGTGAATATCATACCTCACAATAATATTCTGCCCTCGAAATAGTGTTGAACAATATTTCACAAACGAACAGTATCGTGCAAGCAAACTGAGCACTTACTGTTAACAAGCGGATCGTTTTTCTTCAAAGATGAAATCATGCAGACTAATTAATGAACCCAGCTTTCTCAATATTCGTCCGGACCGGTAGTTTCCTATGAAATTGCATCCCCACCACTGCAATTATTTCTCTCCATTAGAGGAATCACTCTATTATAGAATAGCTTGGATTCCCCAATTAAACTTCCTGCTCAAGCTAACTGAACCTTTGCAACTGGTTCAGGTGATTTCTTCCTAATCGATTCGCTCTTAATATTAAAAAAGAATCCGCGGTCAGCCGAGTTATTCCCATTTTCATGGAAATCGTTCTCTCATTATTCTAACGAACCGAATTACTGACTTCTGTAGGGCAATAATCGCTCAAAAATAAAGTTAGGTTCACTTAATATCTTTTTCACATGCCTGTTTATACAATTTGCATGTTTTAAAAGCCCCAAACGAATCTACGCTTTCATCTTAGCAGATCATAAATATAAAGGTTTGTAATTGAAAATAATGAGGCATGGTCGGTTTGGTTTTGAATAAAAAACCAAAAGTGTCAAAAATTGTTTTGACCAGTGAAAAATTGTGAAAACTTTAAAATTACGTGTGTTAAACTTGTGTATTATTCGAACTAAATTCGTTGTTTCATACTAAAATTAGCTTATTAGCACGAGAAACTTATTGTATGAAACCGTAGTTTGAATAAATTGGGTAGGAAAACCATGTAAGTAAAACCAAGCCAACAATACATTTACGTAAAATATTCCGGATTTTAATGGAAATTTATGGAGTAGATATTAATTTTATAAAAACCATCAAATATTCTGTACAAGCTAATAATAAAATACATATCTTAAGACAATAGTTGGTAACAATTATTTTAAATTAGGTTATTATTTGATAATGGCTCCTCCACAAGTAATTAACTAGGTACCCCTATGACTACGTTTGCTCGTCTCGTGGTTCTGCGAAAATTCAAATCACTGGCTTTTCTAAAGACTAGACAATGGGGGCAGGCCGATTTTGGAACGCGATCGCAGCGAACCTGGTAGTATGGAGGTAGATTACCATTCGGTATCGAATCGAATTCACACGCATCGATGTCAACCGTTATCGAATCAAACTGCCAATTTCGCTCTGATTTATCACCGCTAATTTATTTACTGTTCAATAGATGATACTAATCTATATGACCAAATCTTCTGAATTTTTACTAAGGGATTGACTACTCAATGTAATGTATTTTTGAGATGCGAGCATCCAGATCATCAAGCTATACACATCAACTAATCTATATTGGACCTTTTCCGTCAATGATGTGTATAGCTTGGTGGTCTGGATGCTGCTCGCATTTCAAAAATACATGACATCAAGTAGTCAATCCCTTAGTAAAAATTCAAATTAGCTGGACATATAAATTAGTATTACGTATTGAACAGTAAATGAATTAGCAGCTATAAATCAAAGCGGAATTGGCAGTTTAATTCGATAACAGTCGCATAGATGTTGGGGGATTCGATCTGATACCGAACGCTCACTCACCTCCATACCGCCAGGTTCGCTGCAATCGCGGTTCGAATCTAGCCTGCCCCTATTAACTTGTTTCCTAAAAACATGAAACATGTCAAAAAAGGCTCTAAACAGAATTAGGTACAATTTTGACGAGCTATAAAAGGATGAAATTCCGATTTTTTATAATTTTTGGAGCTATTGAAAATGCTTAAATTCTACGGAAATCCGCTAATAATGGTGGTAGGTACTTTTGTAACATAATTTGCTCATGTTTAACGACTGGGACTTTTGGGGTTTGAAATGAGGGGGAGGAATAAATGATGAGGCCTGTAGGTAACAAAAGATTGCGCGTAAAATGACACGGATAATAACATCAGTTTTACAGAGTGCGCACTTTATACTCTGCTGTCCCCGGGAATTCGACCCCCGACAGAAAAAAGGGAGAGACAAATCAGTGCCGGATGTCTGAAGCTGGGAAAGGGAACTGAGTGTGAAAAGGGGATCGTGGAAGGGAAAACCCCGCCGGGAGCCCGTGATTAATGTGTCAGAGCATTCAACAGGTTTTCGGGTCCATTTCCACTGCTGTATCTCTTCCCTGTGGTTTGCTGGGGTGTTGTATCACTCCCTCAACCCCCCCCTTTATCACGAAAACCCGAAAACCGCCCTTATTTACTCAAACGGCCTCTTTTTCACTCGGCTTAAAGAGATTTCAACCCCGTTTTTGACAGCTTTGCGGATTGTTGTTGAGTGAAAACTGCTACCATTCTTC
This sequence comes from Adelphocoris suturalis, assembly GCA_030762985.1. NCBI lineage: Eukaryota > Metazoa > Arthropoda > Insecta > Hemiptera > Miridae > Adelphocoris > Adelphocoris suturalis. The sequence goes on from CM061047.1 coordinate 18,532,649, forward strand.
TCAAAATTGGATCTGATGTTCGAAGAAACCTCTTATTGTATGATTTTTATAGATCTTGGGAATCAAATTATAAACACATAAAAAATATTATTAATTAAATCATCCTTGATTTTCCCCCAACAAACGGAACCAGAGTTTATGAAATGTTTAACAAAACTCTTTCAATAGACGTTAGTCCTGAAAATTTTGCATCCCTTTACTTAACCTCTAGTTTTGATTGTAATAGAGTTGAAATTTGGCAGCTTAATAGCTCTCAGTATTGATACCATAGTATTGATAGCCAGTCATTGATACCCATCTATCAATAAACTTCGTTTTACCTATATTAAAAGTTATTGGGATTGTTGATATTGGAAAATGTAAACCTTTAAGTGTAGCCCTCAAATGTCATGATGATTCAGTGATTCCAATATTCTTGCGACAGATATTAATTTATGATTTTTATCATTCACTAATGATTGACTAATAACATCCATTGATAAATGGAAGTTATTAGGAGGATGTCAATGAAGTCAGATCAGCTGTATGAGCAATTAAACTAAACCTTTTAGCTGTGTCAACAATAAAGCCAGCTTCACTCCTGTTCTTCCCATAGCGCTCAAGTTTGGTGCATAGCATCTTGAAAACAACTGGAAGTGATTAGGAGGAAGTCATGGAAGTCAGATCATCTGAGTGAGCACAAAATTATTGACACGACGATTCACCAAATTTTCCGTGCGAATTGATATAAATGACTTGAAAATCATCTTGACACTCATTCATCCTAAAGCGCTAAAATTTGATTTAAAGCCATGATATGGATTTAAAAAAATATCGTATCTTCCAACTCGTATTGGTTTAGCCTTCACTCGAAAAGTAAAAATCATACATTGCTTCAATAATATTTCGTATTTTAGTCACCATCGACCTATTCCATCGTGCTATAGTTGTGAAATCTCAGTTAAAACATGAATATAGTCACCGCGAAGGGACGATTCATTTAGGGTTCTACATTGGAATTAAGTTTATCATTATTACTATTTTTATTTATTATTTATTTATTTTTTTTTTTTTTTTTTTTTGGAAAATAAAAATTGATGTGTGGATAAAGCAGTAATTATGAATGTTCTGATTGTAAGCTTCTCGCTTGCCGACGTACTTTTTTATCATAATTTTGATTCATGTTTGGTCAAAACGATTGTGTAAAAAGCGTTGATTTGATATTTTTTCGGCTTTTACAACCCATGATGATAGGTACCTAATTTGAAATGTATACTAAAAGATTTTCAGGGGAAGTTGAACAATTTTTGTCGACAATTTTAGTCGATTTATTATTGAAAATAATACACAGAAATCGAACGAGTATTTTACCACGTGGAAGTTGAGATATGACTGTTGGTGATGGGGATTGGCGGCATCAACCCCTCACCCCTCGCCCTGCCACAACTCTGATATGATCGCTTTGATTGAATCGAGCAGTGAACAATTTTCTCGTCCATTCCAACGGAGGGGTGACGTTTACCCCCACCCCCTCACCCCTATCACTTCCCCTCCACCGTCCACCCCCTGAGCGGGGGTAAACCATTTCGCGCACTTTGCAGATGAAACGCGATGGGGGAAAAGGGCCCCGTAATTACATTTCGCTGCCACCCGCTAAATCTCGGCGCCCCTGCAACTCACTTCGCGCGTTTCGGATCAAATCGACACGGATCGCTGAGAGACGAAAACCGCGGGAAATCATTGATATTCCAATATAACTTTCATGTGTTGGAATTCAACACATTTGACCTCAGATTCGGATTCAGCGCAATTGAAAGCCCCAAAGTACAGTATTTTCAGCTAGTTATTGTGCAATTAGTCGGCTGCATATTCAGTAAATTGGTTATTTTGTCGGGATTTAGCCAAGGGTAAAAAAAAATTCGTTGTACAACGTTTCGGGCCACACCTTGGCCCATCTTCAGGCATAACCTTGATGGAGAAAAGATGGTCATTTTAAGTAATAAATCTGTTCCAGAATCAGAGCATTGTCACACGTCTCAATAATCCAAAAGTAAAAAAATGAATAAATAATATATATGTACGTAAATAATAAGAAATAACTGATAATATAGAGTAGGAACAGTAAAACTTATACATAGAAATATAAAGAGAGTTTAATTACTTACAAATAGGGCCAAATAATGGAATTTTTGAATGCAATCTAGCAAGTATTTAAAACCGAAATTAAAATATTCTTGACCATAAAACTTGAATTGCTTGTAAAATAAATTAAAGGTTAGTTATATGCTAACATTGTGTTAATACTAAAATGTAGAAATATGGAACGGTGAGCTCCGGGTGACGGTACTTAAACCATTTAGCCGTTCATGATGTTTGTATGTACATAACGGAATCGTTAAATATTATTCTTAATGAAGCATGTTATTCATTCATTCAGTCATAGATATCCAACAAGGCATCAAATAAGGAATAAAAGTGGTGTAGAAATGAGTTGGGGTTTTGATTCTACCCCTTCCCGAATGCTGTCAAAATAACCAATAATTTTGGGCTCAAAAGACCGTTTAGTTTGGCCAATAAATGTAACGTGACGTAAGAGTGCAAGGGAGCGAAGGTTCCTCCAAGCTAGGCGGGGGCCGTCACTTCATCGTGCAAATGAATTTAAAGCTCAGATATTCATCGTATACCACCTTTCTGGAAAGTTCTCGTTCAAATCTTTCTATTGAGCAAATAGCTTAGTATCCAAGCCTACAAAACACGATTTTGTAAGTCGCTCGAGAGTGGATGTATAAATTAAAAGAGTGTTTGTCCTCCGTTTGTGGGTTTGAATCGTGATGGCCAATAGTTGCACCGTGGAGGCAACACACCGGCCATATTCGATCGTTTCGGTATTTGAATATGAAAAGAGCTGGAAGAGAGGTAGGTACCTACCTATCCCTATCCACACCTCGTGGAGCGGAGGGGCGAACCTACACATACATATTTATAGACGATTAGAGTACTTTAGCACTCGGAAAGGCGATGGCTTCCAGTGGTGACAATTCCAATGCCGACCAGCCCACAAATCAAAAATCTGCCGTACAGCTCAACACGTCAATAGTTACTCTTCCTAGTTCAAGAGATTGTCTACTTAAATCTCAAAGTTATCTGAAAAGTCCGCTACTTTATCATCACTTCATGCAAAAGACTGTTATGCCAAGTCAGTTTAGCCGGTTTACATAATGCTCGTTAGGTATATCCGAGAGGGAGATTAAATCATCTTTTGATACAACGGTAGTATGAACTATGTGTATACTACATGATGCGGATGGGGAACTTTCACATAGCTTCGACCTCAGATTCGGATTCAGCGCACTTGAAAACCCCCTAGTTCCCATTTTCAGCCCAAAAAACCGATTAGTTTGGCTAATAAATATGTAGGAAGATTGCGGGTGACGTAGTAGTGCAAGGGAGTGAGGGCTCTTCCCCAGGCGTGCGGGGGCAATGACGTCATCGTGCAAATGAATTCTAAGAGCTGTATTACTGATCAGATACCCATCATATAGCACCTTTTCGGAAAGCTCTCATCAAGATCTTTCTACTGAGCAAATAATAAATAACCATGAAAATTTCCCAAAATTGTAAAAAGTGGCGAGAAACGAAAGACAAATTTTATTCAAAAGTACTCTAAAGAATAAATACTTGAATTAATGATAATGATGATGATAAATACTTGAATGAAATTATCAATATTCTCAGGGTTGAAGAGAAGAAGAAAGAGGCTAATTTATTTGCATGTGTCATTGCATCATTAAAACGTCCACCAAGTTGGGTGGGCAGTATAGCTTCATCACATATTGCACATAGAATTAGTTGAAGCACAAAGCACGATTTGAAATGATTGATAAATCGACGTTATAAGAAAACGGTGTTAGCGCATGCGCACAGACTACTATCAATATAACGATAATGGAATTTATAGGGTACCGTCTAGGAGCTGAACCGCACAATCTTTGAGACTTTCATAAAAATCAGCCCACTAGTCTCAGAGTTTTGTATGTGTAGAAAATTTTTAGTTTTTTGCATGTGTTATTGTTATTACTTTATCAATCGCAATATAATTCATAGGGAATTTTTTTGAAACATTCACCCATCTTCTCCGCGAGTTTGAATGAAATTGGACCAATGGATGATAAGAAATCGACGTTATAATAAATTAACGTTTGCGCGTGCGCACAGACTACTATTGACGTGACGGCAATTAAAGTTATAGGGAACCGTTTAGAAGCTACCCTGCACAACCTCTGGAAATTTCATCAAAATCGTTCCATTAGACTCGGAGTTTTGCACGAGTCAATCGATATTAGTTTGAGCATGCGCAATGATTATTAATTTTCCCATCGGGATATAATTTATGGTGCATTTTTCTCAAACATATATCCAATTACCGACCGAGTTTGTACGAAATTAGACCAACAAATTGTGAGAAATCGAAGTCATGAGATATTCACGTTTGCGCATGCGCACAGGCTACTGTTGATTAGAAGGCAGTGAAATCCCTGGAAATTTCTTCGGAATCGGACTATAACTTGGTATAGTTTGGGCGTGACAAGGATTTACCACAGACAGACAGACGCGAAACCAAAATCGATCAGCAACCTCTGAAACGCAAAAAGCAAGCGGAAATATTGATTTTGGAGGACAAAAATTTACCACCTTCGGTAGTGAGGAACCAAAAGTTGAGCTCGCGTTTTGAGCTACGTATGGTGAAACTATGTTTATATATTATTTTCTTGTTTGTTTCCCAGTTTCGCTACTTTCTTTGATGTTTTAATATTTACTTTAAAAACAGAGCTTGTTTTATTCACATTTTTTCATATTGTATTTCCTTTTGCTGTTTTCTATTGCTGAGCTGCTCTTTGTAGTTGTAAGACCTATACAAATAAAAACTATTATTTGTTTTGAGTCTTTATAGAATGTTACGAACGTACATTCACTCGAGCTGCCCAGAAAATTGCCTTTCTTCACACAGCCGCTCTTCCTGCGAAAGTTCGTGAAAGGGCGGAATGCTGAGAGTGAGCAACATCCCGAAACGCCGTGTCAGCGCTAATGGCCCAATCGCCACCTCCCCGACGCAGCCCATCGACGGTTTTTCAGAACACGTGTAAATTGTTTCTCGATCCCAAGCCGGATAAGTCAGCTGAGATGGCGAGTGGTTGGAGAGGACGGGGGAATGCGGGCACGTTCTTCCAGAGCTTGAAGCTCAGAGCTGTCGGGATGCCCCGCCGAGCCTTTGTCGTCCCACGGCTGGAAATGAATCCCCAAACAGATGGGTGACTACCTGAAGAGCTTTTAAAAAGCCCTTTGCGGAGATGTTTCATATTGTAATGCGCGCCCTCTCTAACTCGGGGGCTTGTAACAGATCTGAGGGCAGATGCGAGGCGCAATCCGTTTTCGCTTCAGAGCACGGTGGCTGTACGATGATGGACAAATGGTCAGTTTCCACAGGGTTATACAACACCGGAATCATTCCTCAACAAACATCACGTACCAAGCAATTTTTAACATACAATTTTTGCTTTCCACGGAAGCTGACCGTAGGTGGCCGTAAGGCGTTGTCAGCTGATCCGATACAACCTAAAACTTAAAGACCGTATCACATTTGCATTTTTTCTTGCATTTTTAATGCTCGAACTTGAAGAAGACAATGTGCTTTTTTCCAAAGTCGGTGTGAATGTTGAAGAGGAATAAGTGCAAAAACAGCGCATTCTGGCGGAATGCAGTTTTATTAACTATGTCAGGTTAGGGAGATGTTTAATATTGTAATGCGCGCCCTCTCCAACTCGGGGGCTTGTAACAGATCTGAGGGCAGATGCGAGGCGCAATCCGTTTTCGCTTCAGAGCACGGTGGCTGTACGATGATGGACAAATGGTCAGTTTCCACAGGGTAATACAACACCGGAATCATTCCTCTACAAATATCACGTACCAATTTTCAACAGATCGGTAGGTTTTGCTTTTCACACAAGCTGACCGCAAGTGGCCATAAGGTTTTATCAACTGATCCGATGACAACTAAAAACCTAAAAGCCGTATCACACATTTTTAATGCTCGAGCGTGAAGAAGGCAGAGGTCAGCTTATTCGACCATTGCGCATCCTGGCGGAGCGGAAACTCACTTGGGAAAATTAAAACATATTCTAATTTTTACCTCAAAGCGAAAAATGCTAAAACGTAACCCTTGGGAAGGTAACGATTCGATGGAAAACCCCTAGGACCCCAAACCTGACAGACTTAATAAAACTGCATTCCGCCAAAATGCGCTGTTTTTGCACTTATTCCTCTTCAACATTCACAGCTGACTTTGGAAAAAAGCACTTTGCCTTCTTCACGTTCGATCATTAAAAATGCAAAAAAAAAAGAAGAGAATAACTCTATTCAAAATTATAGGCAGTAATGTACGGGTGGGAATGCATTCCTGATATATAAATATTGCTTGCGATTTATTAAGACTAATCTTTATTTTATTTACAGTAGCCCACTGAAGAACTGAGGCAAGTTCAGCATTAACAGTGGCAATGGTTTGTTTTATGAAATTAGGAGGGCATTGAATAAAAAACTAGAAATCATCAGCAAAAAGATGATAGGAGGCAAATCGAAGGGACTTCTGAATATCATGAATGAAAAGGGAAAACAACCCAGGACCTGCATCGAATCCTGAGGAACACCTTTATCCAAATTAAGGGAAGCCGAAATCGTATTACCGCACCTTAGAGATTGAGAGCGACCTGTTGGATAGGATGTCACAAATCCAGCAGCAGCAGAACACAATCTGAAACTTATCATGCAATATCACGCATCAAACCTAAATGTACCCAACGTAGTGAAATGGCTATGATAAAAAAGCCACAAAAAAGTTTAAACGAAACAGTACACACGAACGACTAACTTCAGGATGTTCGGTAGGTACCAGGTGAGGAATTTCTGTGGAAACGTTTAACCACCATAAATGTTCTATCATCACAAGCTTTTACGAGATCATGTTAATTCACACAGAAACCCGAACCGGTGTGAAAAACAAGGATTCGTATAACAATCGAGGAAGTATCAGGTTGCGGAGTTATCCGTCGGGACTAATTATGGTAATAAACTTTGGGGGTAGACGGCGCGGAGTGAATGGTTCGCATACACCTTGAAAAGGGTAAATCTCTCGCTAACTAACCGCCGGCAGCGCCAGAAACGGACAGCGGCGGAAAAGCGAACGATCGTCGGCGGTATCGTTTATTCTGTGATAAGTAGTTTATCTAGTTTTTAATTAGGAGAAATTAATATGGAGTTCCCAGGCACGTTCGCGAGCGAGGTAAAGTGCAGTTGATGGAAAAATTGTGGTTAGCTCTGGCAGTACGGAGGAGTCAAACTCGTGAGACGGTTATGATGATGAAAATGTAGCTATTAATTAAAAAGCATTATCGCTGCGGACAGGTTCTGGATATCCGATCTGATATGAACTGCATTGCTAAGTATTGTTGGCAGCCATTTAGTGCAACTTTTCTAACATAGAACATGTTTTTGCCATCATAACCTGGCCAAAAATGTGACAAAATTACCGTTACGTGGCATTTAGTGCGTTACGCTCCTATTTTCTGATGATTATCGCTTACAACCAAATCGTTGCTACGGAACTGTATCTCGCCAGTCGTTGGAAAGCTCTCGATTTACCTAACCGTATTATGTTAGCCATTGCGCAGTGCGTGGCCAACAATCTGAGGTATGAGCGCGATTGAATAATTGTTTACCAACATGTGATCCTTCACAGTTAACGTTGTAAACATGATTGCAACCACTATTTGACTGGATAGAAACTTGGAAGTTGACATTTGATAGGGAGACTTTCTGGGAAATTAAGAAACGATTGAAATTATGGGCTCTTTCATAATCAGCCTTGCCTAAATTCTCTGTTGTTCTCCCATGGAACATGCTCTAAGTTCTGTCAAGATTTAGTGCTTTTGTCAACCGTTTATTGAGGGATGATTTGAATTTCCATAATGCTTTGAGTGTACAAATTATAGCAAATTTTGCTTCTTGTAAGAACTGCTGCCATTTAAACTCCATGTCCCTTTAACCAAAATTATTAATACACCGCAATAATGAACCCAAAACCCCATTTTCATGTTACCATTAAGTGGGTACTTACATATCTACCTACCACCTTAAATGTATTTTGAATATAAACAATTATGGGGAATAATATTCTTCATCGAAACTCAAAACCCACCACCTCTTTATGTATATGATGTTAAATGTTGTTAGCTTTAAAGCCAAAAATTACTTTGGGACGATAAAACAACACTATTACGCCATTTTGAAATCAGTATCAGAGGAAATCAGGAGTAGCTCTTTCTACAAACAAACTTAATTGATGAAATTTATACCTTGACCATAGAATGCAAACAATTATCAGCTCACAGCTGACCTTGATCATGGAATACAGTCAAAAATTTCCTCATGAAAGTTATTGCATACCAATAGGTACTTGAAATGATTTCAAATTATTATAACGCCGGTGGGCAAATTTTATATATTGTGTGATCGCTGTACATAAGTTTAGATTTAATTTATGATTTATTGGTTCGAGGCCCTTCCCTGTCGTATCAATTAGAGGTATGTTATAGCGAAACGATTTTATGTTCGAAACGTGTGATGAATAAATTATTTTTCAATTTGTGCAGGCGTTCGTTATTTTGCGAAACCCTTGGCACCTACTTACCAAGTTTTCCACAATATACAGTGTTTGAAGATTTTCAGATGGTGACGAAAAATATTCGAATTAACATTTCCTTGAGAATAATGTCTGGGCAAACGATCGTCGTTTGAAAAGTACCAGTAGCAATGAGTTGAGGCTGGGGAATATTACGGCGAGTGAGTCCGACTTCTTCAAACTATAGAAAACTATAAGTAGAAATTGATTAAAATCGATAACATTTTTGCCCTCCTAAGGATAATGAATGGGGAATAGTGTATAAGATTTGTAGGGAAAAGCTTAAGCCGAAAGATGTTATAGGGTGCATTGGGGAGGGGTCCATTAGTTTAGAAGATTCTGCTGGGGTATTATTGAGGGAACTTTTGATAGATGACGATGAGACTGAGGAGGGCGATTGGCATAGGGAAATCAGGGCACAAAATAGTTTATATAGTAATAGAAGAAGAACGTATATTAGAGAGGAGCATGTTAGGGAAGCGGTGTGGGCTGTCAAACTGTCGAAGGCGCCAGGGTATGATAGGATAGTGGGTGAATTCATAAGGGAAGGGTGGGAATTGTTGAAAAATTATTTAGTTGAGTTATACAGAGGATGCATTAGGTTTGGGGTTTTTCCTAGGAGGTGGCGGAGGGGAGTGGTCGTTGCCCTGCTCAAGGGTGAGGATAAAGATCCTTCCTTGAGTAGGTCTTATAGGCCTCTTGCCCTCCTCCCGGTACTGGGAAAGATGTTTGAAAAGGTTCTAGTCGGGAGGATGGACGACGTATTTTATGCAAAAATTAGTGATAGGCAGTATGGGTTTATGAGGGGTAGAAATACGGAAGACGCGATGTGTAGGATTAGGGATGTCATTCAAGAGGCCAGTTCAAAATATGTGATGGGGATCTTTTTAGACATGGAGGGCGCCTTCGACAGGGCCTGGTGGCCCCATGTCCTGGGCTGCCTAAGGGAAAGAGAGATTGCGGGGGATCTATGGAGAGTGTTCAATGATTATTTATATAATAGGACGGCGGAGATGAATATAGGAGGGAAGAGGGTATGGAAGAAGTGTGATAGGGGGTGTCCTCAGGGGTCCGTTCTTGGGCCCCAGTTAGGGAAGTTAATTATGGACGGGTTGATCGAATGTGTGTTGGAGTTGAATGAGGAGGGTTCAGATAGTTGGGTGGATATTGTGGCTTTTGCAGATGATGGGGTAATTCTAGTTAAAGGGAACTCAAGAGTGCAGTTAGAGGAAAGGGGAGCAAGGGTAATGAGAGAGGTAGGGGCTTGGTGCAACAGGAGCAAAATGAAGCTGTCCAGTACCAAGACCCTAGGTATGATGCTGAAGGGGAAATTCGATGCGGAAAGGCGGCCCAGGGTGTGGGTGGATGGCCAGGTCCTCAGGTTTGTAGGGCATACTAGGTATTTGGGGGTGATTTAGGAGGAGGAATGGAAGATAGGTAGATGGCACGTAGATCATGTAGTGGAGAAAGGGAGAAAAGCTGTAGAGAGATTGGCAAGATTAGCATCAAGGGAGTGGGGCATTAGAAGGAAGGAGCTGATGAGAATCTACCATGGGGTGTATGTTCCTATTGTGGCCTACGGTGCCGGGGCTTGGGGGGACCGGTTGACAGCCCACACCAGGAGGTGGTTAGCGAGTGGACAGAGGGGGGTGCTGGTTTCGATGGTTAGGGCGTATCGGACCATTTCTACGGATGCAGTATGTGTGGTGGCTGGTGCCTGCCCGATTGATATCGAAATTGGTAGATGTTGGGCTAGGTACTGGCTAAGAGTGAATGGAAGAGTTGAATGGTTGGGGAGGTATTTAATAGGTTGTAAAAGAAAGGGGATGCTGAGGAAAATGTTACTGAATGAATGGCAGAGGAGATGGGATGAGAGTATGAAAGGAAGATGGACGTATGAATGGTTACCTTGTGTAAAAGAGAGAGTGGAAGCTGAATGGATGGTCTTCGATTTCCACATGACTCAGATGATATCTGGTCATGGGGACTTCGAGGACAAGTTGTATGGTTTTGGATTGAGAGAGAGTAACTTGTGTGAGTGTGGACAGGCTGGTACTGTCCATCACTTTGTGTTTGACTGTGGGCTGTTCGTGGAGGAAAGGAGCTGGGCAGAAAGAAGGATGAATGAGATAGGTATGGAATGGGATAAGACGGTGGTGAGAAAGGAAGAAAGTTATGAGGTATGGAAGAAGTATGCATGGGACGTTTTAGGTAGGAAGGAGGAGTGGTCCGTGCGTCCGGCCATCGGGGCCAGCAGGGTAGAATAGGGTTAGAATTAGGTAAGACGGGAGGCTAACGAATATCGAGTAGCTAGCCTCCCAAACAACTGTGATAGTAGGTTAGGTATGTATATTAGTTAGGTTTAGGTAGGACGGGAGGCTGACGAATATCAAGTAGCCAGCCTCCCAAACAACTGTGATAGTAGGTTAGGTAGATACTTTTAGTTAGGTTTAGGTAGGACGGGAGGCTGACGAATATCGAGTAGCCAGCCTCCCTAACAACTGTGATATTAGGTAGGTAGTATGTTTGGAAGTAGATGAACGAATGTAATTTAAGGTATGAGTGTAAATTATTTGGAATGATTGGGTTAGGTTAGGCAGGACAAGCGGTGGGCCCCTGAGTCCAGACCTCTAGACTCAGGTGGCGATAAAACATTCGGGACCGTATCCATCATGGGACAGTGAAAGAGTGGCAAGTCCAAACCACACGATCACTGGCTCACGAAAAGCGGTAGGCCCTCCCATTGGGAGGGTCGAGCCTGCGACCATTCCAGGCTTAGGGGGCTTGAGACGGGGGGGCTACTGGGCTTCTGTCCGGTGTCCTGCAGGCTCAAGTCACCAAAATGGTACCACGGGCGGAGGGAGCCCCAGGCCACAGAAGCATCGCCTTTGGCAAAGCTTCACCGGCCTGCCCTCCGATAGAGGTCGGATTCGTGGTGGCAGTGAACTCGCTAGAAGGTAGGCAGCAGTCCCCCTCCCCCCATCTGTTGTGTTGATGGGGCCCTCTGGCAGTAGACGAAAGTCAGTTAACCGGAGGGTCTCCATTAGATCAACATATAAACTTTCACATGCCCTCCAAAATCAAAATGTCCACTTGCTTTTTGCGTTTCAGAGCTTGCTGATCAATTTTGGTTCCGTGTCTGTCTGTCTGTCTGTGGTAAATCCTTGTCACGCCCAAAACTATACCAAGTTTCAGTCCGATTCCGATGAAATTGCCAGGGATTGTGCGGGTTAGCTCCTAGACGGTCCCCTATAACTTGCATTGCTATCCAATAGTAGTCTGTGCGCATTCGCAAATGGTAATTTATTATTACGTCGACTCATCAATAATTTGACTCGTACTTTGTTCTCAACTAATTCTATACGTCCATGTAACAATGCGTGAGGAAGCTATAGCCCACTCAACTTGGCAGAAGTCTTTGTTGAGAACCAAACCTATATCATAAGCAGTAATTCTATAATGTTCTCTGTCATCTGAATCATGTCCGCCATAAAGATTTGCCAGTACCTACCCATCTATCCATAGCGGTAGGTAGTTGTTACATCCAAACTCGGAGCAATTAGGGGCGAAAGGTGTCTTCACTGAGACAACGTCCATTTAGCGATAGAGATGTCAAAACCAATGTTTGCCAAAAGTAAACACCACGAGTTTTTTTTTCCCTTCATTGTGGACTTATAACGCGACACCCTCGAAAAAACAACTGTTCTCCGCGCGGGTGACGCACCCCTGCAGATGGCTGAGAGTAACGCGCGAACCCCCCGCACCGCGCCGCCACCTCCGATCCTCTCCCGGTTGTTTTTTCAACGCGAGGGGGAACGACTATTCCCTTCCAGCTCTTTTTCGGGTCCGATTGTGTGTCAATTGTAAATAGAAACCGTCGAGTCACACGTCGGCTGTGCCATATCTGTTTATTGTGCGGTGGGTTGGTGACTTCTTTAACACTGAGGGGCGATTCCCTCCAGTTTCGTTTTTGAGTTACAATGCCGTAACAGTGACATTGCACTATGCTACCGCCAGGAGCGCTTTTTTTTCACGGGCAGTTCTTTCTTTATGGTTCCCCATCAATTTCGAGAGCACAGAGAAACGTAAAAAAGCCCCCGCGCATCGCAGACACTCGACTTCTACAATAAATTGAAGATGGATCGAATTTTTTTCGGGAGGACACTCGAAGCATTATAGCGCATTGTCCCACGACTACGACTACTTGGAGTGTCAGTATAGAACTGTCACACCCATGATCGAGTAGAAACCACCGCAAAATACTGAACTTTTCAAATTAAAAGACGTTGAGCTTCCATATAATTATATCTACAACGTAGGTATAATGTATAATAGATATGCATCTTCTTTGGGCTGATTCCCAAAGGAACCAACAGCTTGTGGCTCACAATTTTCAATTTCGAATTTCCAGTTTAAATTTTCTCACATGGATATGTCCATGGGCTGGGGGTCATGGTATGTTTCTCCATTCGGCGCGGTGTGGCCAGTAGGTACCTACCTCCTTCACATTCTACATTTCAAAATTCCTCAAATTAATGCGGTTAAGAGATCTAATCCAAAATAATAAACCAATAATAAACTAATACGTGACGTTCTCGAACAATCTAGTCACGCGACTCTATACCCTGACTTGCTCTTTAGTTCGACTATCCACTGCGTGGCGTTCCCCAGCGCTCCAGTCGCAATGAGATTTAACACTGATCAGTTTTTTGCTTAGATAGATTAGCGGTCTGGATGCTCGCTACGCTCGCATCTCAAAAATACATAACATCAAGTAGTCAATCCCTTAGTAAAAATTTAGACTAGTAGGTCAGGGTCTAGAGTCTCATAACTCAACTTGATTGTTCGCAAATGTCTCGTTAAACTAATTCATAGAATTTCCAGTTCGTCCACTTTTTTTCTGTAAACACCTGCGATTCGCAAAGGTTTCATTCACTACATTGGCCTGGCTTTCGCAAATGATTTCTTTTGATTTGGAAAATGATTCATTTGGTTTCGAATAGGTTTCATCTGTTTTGAAAAAGGATTAATTTGATTTGGAAATGATGTATCAACAAAACTTCAAAAAAGTACATTCCACCGGTTGCTCCACCAAGTTTGAAAATAATACGCATGCTAATTCACAATAATTTAATTCAATATAGAGAAGTATTCGGTGAAACTATAAACTATAGTTTTACACAAAATGGCCTGACGAAGTCCATCACAGAATGTCTATACTTGATACCAGCATCTATTTCTGACATGGAACCGATCAATATCTGGGTTATTTAATTTTGAGTGTGTCAATTCAACCGAAGGGAATTCCCAGAGCTCGTTTACTCAATGAATATAATAGGTAACAACTAATTTGATTGGCTCACACAATGTGCAGATACAAACTAACAAGCTCAATTGTAGTCGAATTTCCATACAATTGTCCTTGGCCCACAGTCATTTCTCACGGCTGAAATACCCATTCGATCCAACGAGGTCGTTGCAACTGCTTTTGTAGACACAAGTGGGACTGAAGCAGGAACAACTTTCAGTTTCTGCATGATAGAAGCGAAATAACTTCACGTCGCAACAACTAACAATATTGATCATAATCTATACTGACAAAATGTAAGTGTATTTTCTCAATACGGTACGCAGGGTGGTTAAACTAAATCAGCCAATTAAAATTGCGTTTTAAATCAAAAGCTTCAAAAAAATTAAAACCGGAACAAATGCTATCACGCATAATATTTTTTTTCTAAGATTTGCTAAAAGCATTGCTTCCTCAACTTCAGGAGGAAAATGAAGGTATTGGTAAGTAAAAGGCATGCATTACAGGGACGTCCCTATGAATGGATTGTATATAACTTTGATGAGAATTGAAATAAGATTTTAAAAAAAAGGATAACAGTATAGCGATTCCTCGGAAATCCCCCCCCCCCCCCCCCCCCCACCAATCACAGACGGTAAATTTGAATCTTCCGAGACAACTTGCGAGCATAACTGTATTGAAATCTCTATCGAACAAACAATAAAAACAGCCACGTGATGAATATAATAAAAATATCACGAGTTATCGCTATTACCCCCTCTCTTGATTAAGTTAGAAAATCCGGACATACTCCCCCAAACTATATCGAATTCATAATGAAATAAAATAAGAATCACGAAAATCGGTTGAGATTTGTAGCTTTGGCAGCGCTCGACAAAATCGGTAATTATGCCCCCCCCCCCCCCCCTCGACAGCAAATTCGAAATGTTCTGGGTTCGTTCCACATCTAGACTGAAATTGGAATCGAACAAAATGAGAATCACAAAAATTGGTTGAGAATTGTAGCCTGGGTAGCATCGACCAAATTTTTCAGACATACGCATGCTCAAACACATACACCTATCATTTTTTTCACGGATTCGGTCTTAAAATGGTCAGAAACGGATTTGTATGTGGTTATTTTATTTTATTTTATTTTTTTAAATTTATTTTTTTTTCTTATACTTGGGTTGACCCCTACCCCCTAGATCAATTCCAATAGGTCGTCCCTCTAGAATAAGAAGCCTTACCTGCATTAACTAGCTTCTGAGAGACGTCCTAAAAAACGTCAGCCAAGTTGGGTGTGGCTCTACGCTTCTTCGTTTACGTATCATGAATGTAGAGAACATTGAAAAGTTTTAAATGGTCTTGAAAAATTCCGGAAAAGAGTAAATCAAGAAGTAGCGTAAAACGTCATAATTTGTCAATGAAGAAACAAAAAAAATTATACTGAATGTAATTTACGTTTGCGCATGCGCAGAATGACCTGATGAGTTGGGAACAAATGAATAATTACGGGACCATCTAAAATCTAATCCGCGCATCCCTGACAATTTCATCAAAATCGGATTGAAAATTGTGGAAATTAGGTCGTTTCTAGGATTTCACACTGACGCATGCGCAGTAGCTATTAATGATACAGTCATGTTGAAATTGATATGGGATGATCAAATCGACATCTTCCAACTATCATCAAAATTTGAGCGACATCAGACGAGTAGGGCGTGAGAAAATAATCCTTAGTAGAATTTACCATAAATAAACTTTCTAGCTTTAGAATGACAGCCTTCCACAAAATTGGCACCACCTTCAAATGACAAATCAAGTGTTTTTTTTTTTTTTTTTTTTTTTTTTTTTTTTTTTTTTTTTTTTTTTTTTTTGAAGCACCAAGTATTTGGAACTCACGTGAGCTGTACTTATATGAGCTATGAGCATCAATGATGAATATCCTACACCTCCCATCAATTGCCAAATTTTGAGAAGCTAGAGCGCCTCTAAGATAAAGGTAAAAACGCCAAATTTCATATTTCATTCATAGCTGTAATGAAAGAGAAAATAGTGTGAAGCTTCGCACTAATTCCTAGCAAAATTATTCCAGAAATTAAATATCATATCGTCCAGGAATTATTACATGACTGAGCAAGGTGTAGCATTTATAATCATACCAAGGAAAAATAGACGAAGTTTGAAATTATGCGATAGAAGTTTCATTGGTTAGACCAGTCAGCGACCCAGACAAACTCATGACAACTTATGGAACGCCCGGGGAAACAAAAGAAATCAAAATAAAATTGGACACATCAATTTCCATCCACACGTGCTAGGATAATATAGTCATGCAGTGCATATAACCGGCATAAGAGCAAATTCTAATAAGTGCGTATATTATATTTATAAATTCAATATAATTAAGAATCATTTATTAAGTAAGGACTAAATGAGGATTGTTGAATTACCGAGTAATAACAATGTACTCATAATATACTTTGTGTGCAAAGGACAATTAATGGATAAACATTGCACAAAACATCAACGACTTGGTGATTATGTACAGGGTTATATACTGTTCTGTTTTGATATTAACAATTTTCTGACATAGCATACAGCAATATACAGGGTGTCCCAAAAGTCACCCCCCCCCCCTAACGTTTTTCCACAATTTTTGAGAATTCGAAGTGAGACTTGGAGAGCGTTTTTAGGGTACCTAAGTTGTAAGAAAATAAAAATCAGAAAATAAATCTAAAGTTTTTGGACTACACAAAAGGATACTTCGATTTCCATTTTAATAACTATTTGTTCAATTTTTGCCGTGTTACACCTAATTTTCAAGAATTCATATATTTAGGATTGAGATAAAAATTCCGTTCTTGCGCCAAGCTTTCCAAACAAATGGATGAGTTTGTTGGCCAGCACTTTTTTGGAACATTAAATAGGTCAAATTTCAAACATGTGCTAAACAAATCACTAAAAATGGTTGAAAACGGGTGAAAATTGAAAAATATATTATTTAGCGGGATATTGATCAAATAGGTAAAGTAGATTAACTATAAAATAGATCATTCGAAAATTTATGTACAAAATTATGAAAAAATGTACTTAATAGTCATTGAAATTTGCCAACAAAATAAAAAAAAAAACTGCAAAAAAAAACTGAAAATTCAAAACCTTTTTTTTTTTTTTTTTGTAGCAGATTATTGATTAGAATACGTTTTTGTCATATAATTAATAGTTGACAGTGTCCTTGCACTGAAGAAGCTCAACGTTCAAAATGATTTAACAATGTACAATACGACAAATTACGAAAATTCACTCATACGATCATACTGCATGACTGGGACTTTGTTACTTAATTTATTTATTTTTTAATTATTATTTAAAAAAATAATTTTCGTATCCATATACATTTATTACATTTTGTTACTCAAGATGTCGGGTCGTTAGAATTTTGGGTGGTTACCTTCTTTTGCAAAATAATCTTGATTTGG
The DNA here is from genome assembly GCA_030762985.1 of Adelphocoris suturalis. Classification (NCBI taxonomy): domain Eukaryota; kingdom Metazoa; phylum Arthropoda; class Insecta; order Hemiptera; family Miridae; genus Adelphocoris; species Adelphocoris suturalis. The sequence continues at coordinate 18,550,134 of CM061047.1, forward strand.
TTTTCTAGTATCTGACTTCTGACCTGTGTCTTTCGAAGATTTATGCTGAAGAATATCCTGGACGACTGCTGTTAATTCTGGATCCATATTGCTAGTTATGCATGTTTTGCATTTGTTGATTACAGATACTATCAGTTCAGGTAGATTCCCTAGTGAGTTAGCTATTACATCTTTCCCTACCTCATATGTGATTTGCTGATTGGAGCGATATGGATTGTTTGGAATACGCCCTCTTAATTGGTTCTTTTTCGCTGGATTTTGGATCCAATTTCACTCATATCTTCGAAGCGAAAGGCATTTGTTTGTTGAAGTTACTCTTCGATATCTCAAAAATTGTGAAAAAAGGTAAGGGGGAGGGGGGGTTATTTTTCGAACAACCTGTATTTTAAAATGAAACATAAATTATCTGCAATGTTTTAAACTTTCGTGACGTTACTGTGGATCATTAAGTTGCTAACATTGTGTTAGGCTGATAACATAAAGCAGGAGACATGCTGGGCGTAAAAGTACGGGAAAAAAAAACTTAGATGAGTGAAACACTTAGATACCATAGAAAATCATACTTAATGATGCTCTAAACGTATTAAACTAAAGAAAATAATAATAATTAAATGAAAATATAGGTACAAAAAATTATTTATACAGTATATAATGTATATTTAAGGAATAATTGAGAGCGGATGTAGGTTGAAGGAGAGAGGGAATCCCAACAACAGCCCCTACCTTTCATTGGCCTTGTTGGTTATGAGACACCTGAAAACAAGAACAAGAAAATAGTCTAACTATAAACAGCCCTTGGACAAAACGGCAAGAGCTACCGAAATTCTCACAGGAAAAAACAGCAGCTATAAACAATTTGAAAAGTTTTACAATTACAAGAACGAGCAAGAATCACGTTTAAAAACAAATGACATTTTAAATGAAATGGAATATGAATTTATTAAAAAGTTGGAATAATGTTTTTGTTTAGTAGTATTATAGTTAAACTATAATTCTTGGACTTGTTCTCGATTAATAAACAATGTAATGGCCATGCAATTTTAATAGGAATACATATGGCAATATTAGTATGCAGTGAAGACATAATTCATGTATACAAATCTCCTCATAATTTGGATCCTGGTGACTCAAGTTTGTTAAATATGGACATTCATCAATGCAAAACATGATAGTTGGTTATTTATAAGCAAGAAAAAATGTTGTGCAGAGCAAGAAGGTTGGATTTGAGTTGGATTTATTAGTGGTGAAATAAACTGAGGGATATCCTCTTCTAAACATTTACCAGATCTGTCACTTCTGATAATTTTGAATATATCAAAAGTGACTGATCTGGTAAATGTATAAATAAGGATCTCTCAATATATTTCACCACTGATAAGTCCACTTCTATAAGGCTTGGAGTTATCCCTTCACACTGTTGAAACCATATTGAGTAATTCTTCCCCTCCTCTCACTTCATCTGATTAGCTATAGTCCCCATTCACTTTGCTTGCACTTAATTGGTTGCACCTTCCGCCCCCTTTCCTTTCTCTCGACCAATGGGATTCAATCTCCCTTCACCTGTGACTATATAAGCTGTGTCCTTTCTAATGTGTGTTCAATTATTGTTTGTTATGATGATGGTCTAACCGTCGCAATCGATTTAACATTGTAACTCTTTATTTTTCGAGAAAATAGATAACTTTTTTCCCATTTTCTTCCGTTTATTTGTTACCTACTTGTTTTCGGGGCAATTTCTTTGAGGGGCGGCAATGAAATTACTGACATCTACTTTTCTTTACTGAATTCTTGAAAATGAATTAGATTTGGTCAATGTTTTGCATTCCTAAAGAAATGTTCTTCATTAGATCATTCACTCATTACGTCGCTAATGACGTTTTTTGCGTTTTAAAGCGAAGATTGTTAACTTTTCAAGAGGTATGGCGTCAGTACAAAACTGTTAAGGCATCACAGCGAGTCAAAATGAAATATTTTCCGTGAAACAAGATAAAACACCGACCCGAAGCAAAACCCATGATCGGCCATCGTTCAGCGAGTAGGTACTCGAGGAAACCGTTTTTCCTAACTCTCCATCGGTGGAGTAACATGAAGAAATCGAACATAACATTATAAAAAAAAACTTTTCATGCAAATATAAAGGGTATTGTATGGGGGAATGGTCCGTTCAAATCTCTCCTCTCCGGGCTACGTGCGTTGGTTTTAGTTCGTTCGAAAAAGACAAAGAAAAAAAGCCCGGGCTGTGTTTTTGCTCGGATTCGGGCATTACGGGAGAAACGTGCGTGGCGAGTTCGTCCGCTAGATTTTTCATATAAAGAGCGGACAGGGAAGGTACATGATCCATTTGTTCCTTTTACGGTAACTGGGCCCCCCACTCCCCCGCCTTCCAGCGTCAACCCCTACCAGGATTTTCCTCTTTGCGAGATTTCTACGAGGAGGCGTTTTTAGAAGTAGGCAAAGCTTCCAAGAAACTCCGAAAAAGAGAGCCCTCGTTCGAAGTTGTTGGACAGTCCACTCGTGACTTTATTCACATTTTTAGTTACTGTGGATGACATGACAAAGAGTTTACCTGTCACTTGTAGAAAAGTACTATTGCTAATATTCTTTGCTTTCTCTTTTATATAGGTTTCGTACCAATTCTCTGTCTATTTGTCTCAAATTTATTTCAATTTATCTATTCGAGTCTATTTGTCTCAAATCTATTTCAATAGGACGTCCCTCTGAAGCTAGGTAATATTAGCAAGGCTTTGCATATTATAGGAGGGACACCCTATTGAAATTGATGACCGTGACGCATTTTTATGGGTTGTATTCGTGTGAACGCCGACAGACGAATACGATTACACGAATACGAATATAATTGCAGTTGACTCAGAATCAACGAATAATTATCGCGATTACAATCGTATTCGTATTGGACGATAAAATTATGCCCAACACTGTCCCGCGGCCAACTGCATCTTCTGTGAACGCGTTGACAAGCATTGTTGACTCGACGCCCCTCGCTGTTTCCGCACCGGTCGAAACTATTTTAACGGAAGATTTTCCCGAACCATCACTACGAGGTAAACCCGGGGTCGAAGAGCGGTGACACAACTAGTCCTCCCCATCATATTTATAGCCCCATATTTCAGGTATAGGGCGTTTCGTTGGGTCACCTCCGCCGTAAATATAAGGGAAAAGAACCACGCCCACGGTCATTCTTCGAATTTCCAGGGCAGATTAACGATTCCCCGAGAATCTTTTCTGATGGTAATATCAACTTCATCTGTTCCAAAGGGTCAGTTTCCACCGGCGATATTGTGCTATTGTGTTCGGATATACATAATTGCGTACGTTCACGCCTTCGGGCGCCTCGTATTTACATACAAAATACTTTTCCACAAGGCCCACCCCGAAAGGACGAATAAATTATTATTTTTCCTAGAATACCAGACTCTTTCATACCCCTAGTCACAAGTTGCCAAACTAAATAGAGCCAATACGAAAGCAACATAAGTACCCCCTTCCCCCCAATACAACAACTTCCACACAAATACAACCAACTTCTAGCTTGTTGTTCCGAATGGTTAGAGAATAACAAAGTCTCCGGATCAGAAAGAGCTCTCCTCATAACAACATTGGTAAGTATACAGAAAACATTGGTAAGTAAGTGTAGGAAAAATCCTCACCGTTCGTTTAACAAATTCATTTATTGAACGGGCCTTTGGTCTTGAGATAGGATTTTCAAGGTTTATTTTTAAGGGCATGACAAACCAGTCATGCAGCATGATCGTATGAGCAACTTTCCGTAAATGATCGTATCATAATATATGTTACATTGTTTGGAAATTTAAGCACTTCGGAAGTAAACAAATTGTCAACTAGGTACCAATTTTATGGAAAAATACAAGTTCTAATTAGCTCTAACTTAATTTTCTACAAAAACTCGATAAAAGACCGCGAATGAAAGTTTTTCACAATAAAAAAATAGTCGCTATCAATTTTTTACATCAATTTTGCATGAACACCGACAGAATGGAAGTCTGGACTCAAAAATTAGGCTTTCAAAACCCTAATTCTCCCAAAATACGCGGTATCATGTTAAATTGCAATATTTAGACAAGTCTTTCCATCTGGGATGAGCAATGGCAGGGTGAGATCACTGGTCTGCGTGGTGTCCTTCAGGACTTGAGCCCGGTGGGCCCTTCGGTAACCCAACTTCCATGGAGGGATCGAATAGTGGTCAGCCGGGTTGCCACTGGCTATAACCGTCTTACTCACAATAGCCTGCTTAGTGCAGAGAAGCTCAAGATCTTGTGTGTGGGTGATTTGTCCATCCGCCACTTTCTGGAGGACTGCCCAGCCCTTGTGGACCTCCGAGTCCAGCATCAGCCACCTCAGTAGGTTGACGTTTTATCAGGACCAGACAAGGTCCGATCCCTGTTGTTGTACCTGAGAGCCACTGAGCTCTACTATGAACTATGATATCTGATCTGTAATATATTTATAGAGATCTAGTCGTAGTTTTATTTCACTTTGCTGATTGTACGTAATAGCGTGTATTTAGTTGTTTCCCTACTTTACAACTAGTCTTAGTTGTATTCTTTTATTTTTGGGTTTATTTTCTAAATCCACTTTGGGGGCTAAACAGTACTCATCACTGTACCCCTCATTTTAGCGAATTTTTGAAGAAAATTAAGCTATTGCTCTCGTCTCAAAATTTGTAGAATGTGAATTTTTGAAAAACTTTTATGCAGACATCCGTTTCAGGCTATTCTGAATCATATTCTGAAGTTTAACGCATTTTTTAATGTACGTATGTATATATGTATGTATATATGTATGTATGTATGTATGTATGTATGTATGTATGTCATTCCAGACGATAACTGTCCGTAGAATTGTGCTAGAAACTTCAAACAAATTTTAAAATGTTAAGGACACAAAACGAAAGTCCAAGTTCGTTGGCCAGCATGATCGGATTACATCTTCGGGTTGAAATTTTCAAAAATGTAGTCAAAAATTTCAAAATAGCCTGTTTTTTGCGATTTGTTGTGCGAAATAATTTTTTCAGCATACTAACATGCGGCATATTCGGAATCAGCGTAAAATTTCCTATACGAATATGTATCAAGTTTTCAAAAAATTCAAAGTTGAAAAATCAGTCAAAAATCGAAATAATGCCGTTCGCTAGTTGTAAATTTCTATACACGATCAATAGCGACTGAAATGTCGAAGATTTCTTCAATAATTCGCTCATGGGGTCATGCTGCATGACTGGACTTTTTTGTCCCCTCAGAGTTGCCAGTGGAATTCATGATGTTGCTCCTTTTTAGTTAAGGATGGCAACATGGCTCCCCTAAGAATCGTGCCGCAACCAGTGTCGCTTTGGACACCTTGTTCAATACCGCACAGTATTACACTAAGTTCTTTGAGAAGTTATTAATTGAACCTCTTCTACAGCTTTATAGATGTCAGAATTCGTAATATACGCACGGCCCACGTTGTTAATAAATACCTGGTCCAACAACTGCAAAACGTAAATCCGTTGTTTTTAAACTATTTAGCATAATTAAATAACATAGCCAAAGCCTCTCATATAGATCGTATGCTGTGGAGTAATTATTGACTCTCAAGAAAGACCTTAACTTGGGTTTAGGCATGTTTTGATCAGGACCTTGGGAAATCACCTTTACCTCGTAGATTTCGCAATCGAGTTCGACTGTTCACTAATGGAGATCTCTGAATATCCACCATATAAAATATTTAATCCTTGTTCCAACATCCCTCTTCGACGGCTCGCATGAAAGATGGACTTAATTTATCGACGGCCATGCCTCTTGGTCGCTTAAGCCCATTATTTATTATCCAATACGCGTCCAACGACCCGCCAACTGTTTACGTCTTATTTCATTGCTTTGGGAAGTAAAGATGACCAGTTAAGACCCGCTTGTCATTACGGCAAACTGGCTCAGACCGAAAAAAATGAAATCGATCCATAAATTTTACTTACGAATCCGTTTTTATTTTCCAACGCGACGCAATAATCTGAACTCCTCTCGTAAAATATTGCAATTATATTTTTTTCTCTGTAGGTTCGAGGAATTCGATGCAATTTGACCGTTAATTGTATCGATTGCAATAAAGGCAACAGAAGTTACCCCCTGGGTAGGTTAAAAAAAAAGTTTCATGGAGCGATCGTGATATCGTGATATTAATTAATTTGATTTTTATTAGAGTAAAATGATGAAGGCGTATTGTCAAGAGTTGAAATTGCTCGAATCAAGCCTTTAGGTACTACAGGGAGAGCCACACAAATCAGTTTATATCAAAATCAGCTAGGAAAACGTTGTATCCCGAATTGAGAGTTGAGTTATTAAACTCTCATGGTAAACTAAAATGGTAAAATGAATGTGCGCGGTTTGGGAATGCATCAGTTCCGCGCAAAGCAATTTTAACCTCTGCCAATTAGCGTGTGGCGCATTGCTTTCTCGTTTACGAATCATACATGTATAGATCATCGAAAAGTTTTAAATGATCATGAAAAACTCCATAGCTGGAAAGAGTAAATCAAGATTTAACATAAAACATCGTAATTGGTCAATTAAGAAACGACAAAATAACATCCAATGTAATTTACGTTTGCGCATGCGCAGAACGAACTGATGATTTGGGAACAATGAAATAGGTACGGGACCATCTACTACCAATCCCGAGCATTCACTGACAAGGTCATCAAAATCGGATGAAATCTGTGAAAATTAAGGTGGCTAACAGTATTTTACATTGGCGCATGCGCAGTAGCTATTAATGATACAGTCATGTTGAAATTTATATAGGGTAATCAAATCGTTTTATCCCAACCATGATCCAAATTTAAACGAAATCGAACGACTAGAGTGTGACAAAATGGAGCATAATTGATTTTACGTTAGCGCATTCGCAGAGTAAAGTATTGATTTGGCAACAATGAAACTGATAGGGGACCATCTACAACCTAACCCGCACAATTCCTGACAATTTCATCAAAATCGAATGAAAACAGAGGAAATTAAGGTCGTTACAAATATTTCACATTGGCGCATGAGCAGTAGCTATTATTGATATAATCATATTGAAATTGATGTGTAATGATAGAGTTATCATCCCCCATCTATCATCCAAATTTGAGCGAGATCGGACGACTAGGGCGTGAGAAAAATATCCTTGGTAAAATTTACGTTTGCGCATGCGCAGAGTGAAGTGTTGAGTAAAAAACTATGAAACTGATAATATGCCGTCTACACCCTAGCCCGCAAATTCGCTGAAAATTTCAATTGGATTTTTCTTATCGATGTGCAGATGCAAATCGCATAACGATTTCATAAGTAAGTATAGATACATCATAATCTGCCCAGGGATGATAAATAATGTTGTTTGAACGGATCTCTCTCCCAATCCATGACCTAAAATTCATGCATTCTGTACCAACAAGAATCATGAAAACTGAGAAATTACCGAAAAACGGCTCCTTTGTGTATTCAGTTTTCCTCAGGATAGAGAAGCGATCGAGTTTGAGGAGCAGAAATCAATGCATTGTCGAAAACCAGCGAGGCGAGCCGACCTATTTTCCACACGTCCCTTTTTTCTTTCAACTTCTGACGATTCGGAATAACAATGCGTTCGCCTCAAGGACTGTTGCCGAAATGAGGAGTTTATATTTCGGTTGGAGGAACTACGTTATTGACTCCACATTGAAGGTCTCCTAGGTAGCTGGATCGGTCATATGATTTTTAAAGCAAAAATGACAATTTATTGTTCATACAATTGTGCATTATTATAAGCTGACATAGATGAGAACATGTGTGAACTCTACATGTACCTATTGTCTAATGTCCTGAAGAGGCCTTCCATCGACCACTGAATAAATTATTACTCTGGAAGACTCCTTGTAAACTTCCAACTTCAACCCATACAATCCTATTGGATCAGGAGATTACTACCTATCAATACCTACAGGCAGTCTCGGAAGTAATACTGCAATCTTATAGGTAGGTAAGTACATTAGACCGATATAGAGGTCGTTGTTTTGTTGTCGTTGTTCAATAGCGTCTGGTTTGATATGGATATCTTGTGAGGTGTATGAGGTTGTCTGGAATGTTGGATTTATTGCCCAAGGAAAGAAAAACGGAAGAACAGCTGATCGCCTGGCCCGCTCCGGTGTGTAATTACCGCGCGCTAACCACCACCTTTTTATAAAAACGAAATTAACGTATCCTTGAAGCCTCCGTTAAGAGCATTTTTCAATAGATAGGGCCAACGAACCACAGTATTCTTCGGGTAAGCGCATTATTATTGGGGCCTTTCGCCGCAACGGACACCACATTTCATCGCCTTTGCGGGTAGAATGATAATGAAAGTGACGGCGGTCAAGTTTCTTTTCAGCACCTTCTCGCCAACAAGAGATCTCGCCTCAGCTAGTTGCTTCGTGAGCTTTGATTCTGGATATTCAATGAACTTGAGGTAGATTTAAATCAGTGGTTCCTAACCTACGGTTCATCTATGGACCATCAGTGGTCCGCGAGTTATGCAAAAGTGGTCCGCGAGACATTTTAACAAACTTAATATAATCCCCAGGTAAAAATGTAAGTAGGTGAGAGAGAAGGAAGACAACATAAAGCATTTATATTTGTTTCTTGATTGCTGTGTTACTGAATTGAATGTGGTCAATCTACAATTTTCCGCTCACCTAGGTTACTAGGTTATCATATTTCTTTTACTCTAAAGACTGATTTCTTCACCTTTCATTATTATTAAAAGTATTTAGCACAATTAACTTAGTATGTTTTTGACATTTTATGTCTTTGCTATGGCACATAAACTAAAAAAAGTCACGGAAATTGAATGACGAAAATTGCACACGAAAATAATCTGATGATTTCCGCTTACAACCGAGTCGTTGCTAGGGAAATGGTACTCGTTTTTCATCCCACAAAATTCGTTGACCATTCGTTCGAAATCTCGATTTATCCAACCATATTATGTTAACTACTGCGAAGTGCGTGGCCAACAAGCTAAGTTATGAGCATGGTTATTTGAATAATAATTGTGTACACTCAGGTGATCATTCCAATAACTGAAATTGTGAACGTGATTGCAACCGCTTGTTAATTTCTGATGATTTCATTGATTTCATAAAATGTCCCAATGTGTTGCAGACTCGTATGCAAGCGTTTTGGGTTTCCCTAATAGCTGGTTTAATTCATGCTGCACGAGATTCGACAGACTTGCTAATCAGCAGTTGTATTCTTCGGTGGAGCAACAACCTATCTACTTGGTTTACTTTTAACCAACAGCGAATCAATCTGGTAGGCTGTTCGAACCTACCAACGAGTTTCGTTTCTTCGTGTAGCAACAACCTGCTTTTGTTAGAAGTTCTAGTTCTGTGTATATTGGAAATGGCGCCGAAAAGTAAATATTTGATGATGTCTGTTTGACATTTGGCGCCGAAAAGTAAATATTTGATGATGTCTGTTTGACATTTGGGTTTACAAGTAGGTATAGAAGTCAGTAGCGCTGAATTGAGATCTCAAGGTATAATAGTTAGTTATCTCCGATGGTGAATGACGCTCGAAACTAGCAAAATTTGACGACAGTGCACCCAACCCTATTTGGTAAATCATTGGACTGCTTTCAAGGTCAAGTGATGAACTTGAAGATCCTAGGGCCAAGTGAGATTTACATGGAAATTGGAAATACGAAAGCATTAAGTAGGTAGTCTTATAATTTGGAATGTCTTATTCCTGTGTTATTCTTGAAAATTCTCTCTACTTAACAAAAATATTAAATATAAATCTAGATGCCACTAACATTTGACGAAATTTGAGTGGTCCGGAAAATTGCTGGTCCGTGGAAGTGGTCCGCCACTTAAGAGAGGTTACGATTTCTTCATGAGTCTATTGTACGAGGTGATCCTCGTACAGGATATTGTACCCGTATAGGTGATCCACATTCAGATTCAGAGCCAATTAAAAGCAACCTTAAGGCAATAGTGCAGTGCAATCAATAGTGAGTGCAATAAACTTATCAAATTGCTTTTCAACTGTTGGAAAATTGATGATGCATCTGCTGGCCCAATGAAACGATGATTATGCTCGATGAATTCATTTTACTTAATTTATTTAGTCGCCGTATAGATCCGGCAGGGGGTTTATTATGAATAGGAAAACAGTCTCTCCATTTTTTCTGCATTTAAATTCAGTTTTCCTGTTTTCCTATTCATAATAAACCCCCTGCCGGATCCATACGGCGACTAATTAAATTAAGAATTTATTCTTCGGGCCGTTTCGTTAGCGGTGACTAAACTAATAGGGTACAGTTGATTTAAAGTTAATTCATTGAAAAATGCAGAGTAATGGTTCTCAGGGGGTGTTGGCTCAGATCCCAGCTCTCTCCATCCAGTGGTCCTTGCGGCCAAGATGGTAAAGGCGCCGGTACGGTAAACCGGAGGATGTGGGTTCGATTCCCACCTGGGACCATTTTTTCTGCATTTAAATTCAGTTTTCCTGTTTTCCTATTCATAATAAACCCCCTGCCGGATCCATACGGCGACTAATTAAATTAAGAATTTATTCTTCGGGCCGTTTCGTTAGCGGTGACTAAACTAATAGGGTACAGTTGATTTAAAGTTAATTCATTGAAAAATGCAGAGTAATGGTTCTCAGGGGGTGTTGGCTCAGATCCCAGCTCTCTCCATCCAGTGGTCCTTGCGGCCAAGATGGTAAAGGCGCCGGTACGGTAAACCGGAGGATGTGGGTTCGATTCCCACCTGGGACCATTTTTTCTGCATTTAAATTCAGTTTTCCTGTTTTCCTATTCATAATAAACCCCCTGCCGGATCCATACGGCGACTAATTAAATTAAGAATTTATTCTTCGGGCCGTTTCGTTAGCGGTGACTAAACTAATAGGGTACAGTTGATTTAAAGTTAATTCATTGAAAAATGCAGAGTAATGGTTCTCGGGGGGTGTTGGCTCAGATCCCAGCTCTCTCCATCCAGTGGTCCTTGCGGCCAAGATGGTAAAGCCGCCGGTACGGTAAACCGGAGGATGTGGGTTCGATTCCCACCTGGGACCATTTTTTCTGCATTTAAATTCAGTTTTCCTGTTTTCCTATTCATAATAAACCCCCTGCCGGATCCATACGGCGACTAATTAAATTAAGAATTTATTCTTCGGGCCGTTTCGTTAGCGGTGACTAAACTAATAGGGTACAGTTGATTTAAAGTTAATTCATTGAAAAATGCAGAGTAATGGTTCTCAGGGGGTGTTGGCTCAGATCCCAGCTCTCTCCATCCAGTGGTCCTTGCGGCCAAGATGGTAAAGGCGCCGGTACGGTAAACCGGAGGATGTGGGTTCGATTCCCACCTGGGACCATTTTTTCTGCATTTAAATTCAGTTTTCCTGTTTTCCTATTCATAATAAACCCCCTGCCGGATCCATACGGCGACTAATTAAATTAAGAATTTATTCTTCGGGCCGTTTCGTTAGCGGTGACTAAACTAATAGGGTACAGTTGATTTAAAGTTAATTCATTGAAAAATGCAGAGTAATGGTTCTCAGGGGGTGTTGGCTCAGATCCCAGCTCTCTCCATCCAGTGGTCCTTGCGGCCAAGATGGTAAAGGCGCCGGTACGGTAAACCGGAGGATGTGGGTTCGATTCCCACCTGGGACCATTTTTTCTGCATTTAAATTCAGTTTTCCTGTTTTCCTATTCATAATGAATTCATTTTAGTTATAGAATACTCACTAAGTATGTAGGTATTAGAGAGCTCCAAGAGATCCATCGGTCTCAATACGGCGTGCGGTGCCTAACGAAAAACTGTACCGCATCCTTTTAAAGGATCTAGTTGTAACGCTAAATCCATTGAAGGAGGAAATTATCCCTGGGAGGTGATTTGTGTTCATAGAAGGAGGTTATTTTAGACGATTACGTTTTTTCTGGATTGCGATCCGTTAACATATCTGTACGGAAGGATGCGGCACCGTAACTCATTGCGTCAGAGTTACGGCGCCGGATTGTCAATACCGCACGACGCATCGTGTTTTACGGTTCTACTACAGACTCTCTATTATTACAAGTAACTACTTTTATCTCAGGCGGGACAGTTTATTTTATCATGTCCAAGGAAAAATTCAAAACTAAAGTAGTGGACTAAGGAGGGTAATAATTTTGATCAATGTTTCATCCGACTTTCAAAACAGCGTTATGTGTTTTGAATGATAAAACGGCGCGAATACAACAGACGTGTAGCGTACAGAAAATAATTGTCACGGATAACAGTTGTTAGGTTGAAAAGGGCTAGAAGACAACGCGGCAGCGGAGGGAGCCCCCCCTCTTTGCCTCTAATTGCGGTGCACGGCCATAGTTACAACGAGTCATAACTCATATTACCCCTAACCTAACCTGACACTGTGCCAGACTCAGGTGAACCCAACTCGACTCGTAACCTTCCACGCCGACCTCCCCCTTTCACGAGGAGTGTTATTCGACATCTTCACCAGACTGTGAAATTAATTCCACAATATCACAATATCTGAGCCTACTTAATTTAATCGTATAAGATCCCCGTCTTCCACCACTTAAATCTTGAGGGTTTAATTTCCCATTTCCTTACTTTCCTTTTCAGGCCCCAAATTATTAATTATGGCCGCAGAGGAGGTGTGTTAGAAACCAACGAATATATATACCAACTTGGACCAATGTGATATTTCCCATTGAAACTCAACAAGAAGTGGAGGCAATATCACTTCTCAATCCCGAAATTCATTATACCTATTCATGCTTCGAGCAAATATATAGCGAAAATATCAAATTATAAAGTACCTACGTGCATTTTGCGGAATGTAAATAATCCCCCTTTTGTAAACGCGACAGTACAATAAAAACGCTGCAAATTATTACACAATGGTTTATTATTTCATCATTAGATAGCCCTTCTACGCAGATCACTGGTCTGTAATTATTAAACCCCGTTTATAGCATACATATATTAACTAGGGGCTTCGCGCCTCGCAAGTTGGTTTACTGCATTACAGCACCAGAGCCCCATAACTTGACGCTTTTTAGTAAAGTTGAGAAACAAAGCGATCTATGACCAAGCCATATTCTCATCAAGTAAGAGTGTCGCATACACCGTATATTGTTTTGAAACGACATTTATTCTGTGCAGATTAATTACAATTAATGTTCAGTAGGTTTATTAGAGGAAAAGACAGCTTCAGAGGATCCTCAGCTGATAAGTCGTGACCCGTATTTGTTTCAATAGCAAATTTTTCTAACTGCTAAGATGATCGATTGATGACTTGTCAAATCGAATAATTAAACTAGCGCCGATGTATCATCAGGAATGGCAATAACTGTGGATTTTAGAATATCGTTATCCCCATACCTAGAAGAATTATCTCCTCCACCCTTCGATGACGTATATTTCAAATAAACGCCTTGGTGAACGCCATTAGTGGTCTTATAGTTGACGCTGGGTCGCCGTGTGAATCGTTCGTCGATAAAGGTGTCGAGATAAGCTAACGATACGTCGATAAAGTGGGTTTCGAAAAGCGCCCCACGAAACGGAACGCGACATGATCACTGTGATGAGAAGTCCTTAGCAGTTGTTCCACAGAAGATCCTGACTCGCAGATAGGAACACAGCCGGCGTTCTATAGCTGTTATTCTCCAACGGAACCGCTCTCTGTTGTTTTATTTGATGGGAGCGTAGGAGTCGAGAAGACAAGTTATGACGAAACGCACCTCGAGGCACCCTCTATAGAACACATTGATCTCAAACGCCTAGATTTCGAATCAGATCCGACTTTTCCTTTTCCTTTTCACTCTCCATTTTGAATTGAGTCACGTAATATCAAAATTGCAGTAGGTATACCTAACAAAATCTGAAAATGTTAGTTTGTTGTAAATACGAATGTAATAGTCGTGTTATGATCTGTTCATCCGCCACTTTCTGGAGGACTGCCCAGCCCTTGTGGACCTCCTAGTCCAGCATCAGCCCCCTCAGTGGGTATCCAGACCAGACAAGGTCCAATCTCTGTTGTTGTACTTGAGAGCCGCTGAGCTCTACTACCAACTGTGATATCTGATCTGTGATATATTCATATACATCTAGTCGTAGTTTTATTTCACTTAGCTGATTGTATTTAGTAGCATGTACGTATATAGATATTAGCCTATTTTACATCTAGTGTTAGCTGTAATATGTTATTTTTTGGTTTTTTTCTAATCCACTTTGGGGGCTAAACAGTGGTCATCACTGTACCCCTAATTTTTATCCCGTCCGAGTTGCAATGGAGTCCATGATGGCGCTCCTTTTAGTCAAGGAAAACAACATGGCTCCCCTTAGAATCGTGTCACTTCCAGTGTCCCTTTAGACACCTCGTTCAATGCCGCTGATTCTGGTTGAAGTGCGGCTTGATCCTTAGAAGAAAAAAAAGTGTTCAATAACACGTTTAATGTCCCACCGTCACCACAAAGTCAGGAATGCAATAATGGGCAACGTTCGTGGGTTCGAATTCCTCGTTATCCATCTAAGGATAGAATTCAGCACTTTTCAAAACCCCATCTGCAGATCATCAGCCCAAAACTCCAAGTATTTTGGTGAAAAAACCTTCGAAATAAAATTAATTGACGTCGTTCCCCTATGTTATCATTCAGCTTTCTTCACTCTGCTCAATTTGGCAAATTCAAAGCATGTGATACTCCTCATAAAACACCTTTTTGGAAATCTTTTATCAAGATATTTCATAGTAGCTTAATGTTTATTCCCTGCCAAAGTACGTTTGACGTCGATCAACACGCACTCGGCGTGATCTGGAACCAATTCTGTGCGTGTGAAGGGCTGTGGAAGGCCGCCTCCGTGTCCCTTCCCACCGAGTGGAACCTCAAAGGAAAAGGGATATATCCCATTGTCCTTTGGGCCGCCTTGAACAAACATTTCTTACATTTCCTAATCGGTTCAGGTCCCCAATCATTTTCCTCGATCGGACTCGGGTATCGAGTCGTATCAGAAACACGTAGTGAAAACAACAAAAAGCGTCAGAGGCGCGAGGGAGCCAGTGATGATCTTGGATCCGTCACGGTTTTACCTTAAACCAACAGTCACCGTATCGGCACCCCGAACGTTAAATTAAGAGAAACAGAAAAAATGGAAAAAAATCAGAAGGGAATGAAGACAAGTGATAAATCGTGTTCAGGTAGCTGGCGAGAGGGATGAGGTGTAGCGCGTTAGTCCAAACACAATTATACGACACAATGGCAGGAGCAGTTGTCGCTGGGCTGAAGGAACAAATCGGAAAGCTGTAGAAGTCAATAGGAGCGGGACGAAACGTCGTGGCATTCACCCGTTCGACAAAACCATTTGTATACACGTAGGAGCAACACATCATCCGTCCTGCCTGCTGTGAACAAACAGTTTTTTTTCTCTCTCTCTCTCTTTACCATCTATTTCTTTCTCTTTCTCTCTGGTCGGTCTTCAGGTTCGAAGGGAATGGAATTTATTGTTTGGCGCCTTCTCCGATACCATTTCAACTCCACGCACTCTTTGAATTCCTAATTAATCTTTCAAGAATTTCATGAAGGAGGTGTAATACCAATTTCAGACTTTATGAAAATCACGAAAAACTTCAATGGTGCAAACGTAAGAAAAACCACCGAAAATGAAATGAAAAATTGAAATTGCTCCACGAAATTATAGTGATTGTATAACCGATATTCGATATGATAACAGATATTTTCGAATGACAACGAATTCAGGTGTATAGTTCGGTGGTCTGGATGCTCGCAAGTCGCATTTCAAAAATAATAAAAAATATCCTAAATTCATCCTTTTAGTAAAATACAGATTAGTTGTTAGCGGTCGTATTTCAAACGCAACAAATGGGGGTAATTCATGATTCAATATACCCCAAATGACGTAATTGTGCAATGACGATATCTGCCGTTCGTCTTGAAAATGTTTCGAGACAATTTTCATATCGCTCCGATTCAGTTTTGCTGCTAGACTGCCCAGGCTACGGGGCAAAAACCTTATAGAATCCACAAATCTAAGTTGGAACGGCCTTTTGCCTACTTTAACTGTATCTAAAAATCGCGTTATGGCCATAAATTGTTCTCTCATGCTAGGAATTACTGAAATTCTAGATTTAGGTAGGGTGGAAATATTTTTAATAATGAATTTGAAATCATACGCTGATCCATTATGGAAAAATACGGGTAAATAGCAGGTGGTTCTAGCATTTAAATTACATGAGGAGTGGCTTAGTCCACGCGTCCTTCCACTTATATGGTCATGTTCGACATGTACAGAAGAATTGGGTTCAATCACGAGCCCGCGCAAATTACATTTTGTTCAAGGGCTAAATTCAATTTGTTCCGTTATAGGAACGAATTGATTATAGACATTGGCAACCAATTTGCAAAGTTCGTATAAAATGCTCACTAGACGAGGACCAGCGTCTTCGCCGAAATGAAGATTAGAATGAATGGATGAATACGAGGAAAAATATAAAATGATGGGTATAGTTTGGTGGTCTGGACGCTCGGTAGCTCGCATCTCAGAAGTACATAACATCAAATAGTCAATCCCTTAGTAAAATTCAGATTAGTTGGACATGTACATGTAGGTCAGAATGATCCGACAAAACTTCTGGGGCTGTCGCCGGGTTCGACCTAGATAATCCCTTAACCCTTTTCTGACCATAGCCGAGTTCGTTGAAAAAACCTGACCGCGTAGCCAAGTTTGATCTCTCCGATATTTTTATTGATATACTAGCTGATTCACCCGTGCGTTGCACAGGTTGACTTGAACATTAACAGATAGCCTGTGATCCAAGTTAAAGTAATTCTGATAGATTCGCCCACTCAGATCCCCAGTTGGTTCAGTGACGTTCAAAACGCTTTAAAATCCCCCCCCCCCCTCACTAGATTTCAAAAATTTGAAAGAAGACGTCTTTGGCTTGAATTAGAGTAATCCAAACATATTCGACAATCAAATCCCCAGTTTGTTTGGTGATGACATAGATAGACCATTCCACCCCACCCCCTTCCCCTAAAACACCCCCATCTATGGGTTAGGTTTGAAAATACGAACAGCAATTGATTTTTATATATATAGAAGGTATTTTCCAAGCCTGCACCAATCCAGATGGTTGAGGATATCGCTGTTTTGGTTTGTGCTGCAAATCGCAAGCCACTTTCCAGAACTTCCAAAATACCATCGGAAATATTGAAATTATACCAATAAATATCTGCACGTATTATACTTAAGGATGATGTGTGGTAATGTTCCTTATATTCCGTATATACAAATTGACAGGCGCAGTATTTTTACCGTATCTTTGTTTTTCGATTTATTATTGGTTTACTAATTTTCAAGCTCGTATTACTCCTGAAGCAGTAGACAGCTACGGTGAAATGCATAACTTTCCAGTAATTGATAAATTGTGAATATATATATATATATATATATATATATATATATATATATATATATATATATATATATATATATATATGAAAAGTAATACACAGTGGAAGCTTGGTGAACGAAGATAATTATAATTGCCTATGAATTGTGCAAAGATATTTTTGAGACTGTAATGATAATAATAGTTATATTGGGGAAACATGGTAACGACGACTATTATATTGTTAGTGATTATGAAAATGACAACTACTAATGTAGAGGCGAGCTATTATCTAACAATATAAATCTATATTCTTTTGGCCTCCATGAATGGAAAAGCCATCCGTAAGGCTGACCTCAACCTTTAAGTGATTTGTTCAACTTGAACATACTACCTACGAGGTTGATGTCTGGGAACAGTAATCCGTATTTTTAAACACTCGTTACATCGCCGCAGAAGTTTTTTGTTTTGGTTTTGTGTCCCAACTTCGAAAAACAACTATCCATCTTCCTCAGGCATCCCATCGTTTGTAGATGGAAAACTCCCTTCACGTCTTCTAATGACGGAATATCTGTGTGACTCGGAGGGAAGAACAACGTTTCGAGAACTCATTTGTACCCGATCAATCACAAGTCCTCCTTGACTAGCTCATTCAGCAAGAACTGTTATTATATTGTATTTATATCTTAGGAAGAAAAAACAGGCCTTTAACCAACGGTTTCTTATCTCCATATAGGAAGAACAAAGAGGAAATGGAAACTATTTAGATGATTGAAAAGAACGAAACAGCGATAGAAAAAAACTCGGTAACTAGGGGATGAACGATGGGTTCTCCTCCTTCCTTTGATGAGGTGGGCACCCTCAAAGGTAAATATGGCTTCGATTAGGAACGTAATTATGGGAGAACTGCATCAACAGAGGTATTAACGTCTAGTCACGTATACGCATTTGGTGGGTAGTACTGCTCAACACTATTAGGGCTTCTAATCCAGCGTTTACTGAGTTTAGCAAAATGAAAAGAAAAAGGGTTTATTCCTTAAATAAAGTAAATATAAACAAGCATATGATAGAAGAAAAATTCAAGTAGACAATTTCAATCACCAAAGTGCAGGAACAATCCCACTCGAATGAACTGAGTTCGTGTTCAATGGGTTGTCTCCAAGGAAACTCATCGAGATGCCCGAATGGTTATTCACGATTACAAGGTTAACAATTTTGTATAGTTTATATTCGTAAGATAACATTTGATTAGGGTGATAAGTCTGCAGACAAGGATACTTTTAAATTTTATAAATACTTCCGAAAAGTCGCTGAATGCCAATAGGCCCAGCATCTATATATCAACCAAGAGTATATTAGTTTCTTGTTAGCAGACCTGGTGAAGTTTTCCGAAAGTTGCATTACAGGTGCATGACGTAACAGGAATGGTAAGCAAAAAAAAATAAGCTTGTTAGTGCTAAACAAACGAGTCGAAATGGAGGGAATGACAGCCTGGGTGGACGGGAGAACTAAGTAGCCATGCAGCTGCTGCAGATAGATACAGATGTATTCGGGATGCTTACCAGTGTTGGGCATAATCTCATCGTCGAATACAAATACGATTGTAATCGCGATAATTATTCGTTGATTCTGAGTCGACTGCGATTATATTCGTATTCGTGTAATCGTATTCGTCTGTCGTCGAATACACGAATACAACCCATGAAAATGTGTCATGATCATCAATTTCAATAGGGCGTCTCTCCTATAATATGCGAAGCCTTGCTAATATTACCTAGTTTCAGAGGGACGAGCTTAAAGCGAATTCAACAATTGGAGCCCAGACTATTTGTCTCAAATCTATTTCAATAGGACGTACCTCTGAAGCTAGATAATATTAGCTAGGCTTCGCATATTATAGGAGGGACGCCCTATTAAAATTGATGACCGTGATGCATTTTTATGGGTTGTATTCGTGTAATCGCCGACAGACGAATACGATTGCACGAATTCGAATATAATCGCAGTTGACTCAGAATCAACGAATAATTCTCGCGATTACAATCGTATTCGTATTCGACGATAAGATTGTGCCCAACACTGGCTTTACGAGTATGTTCAACTGGTCAACAGAAATACGGAGAGGTCTGCTGTCGAGATGTGTGATGACCCAAATTCATAGCCACATTCGTTCATGCGTCTTCGTATTTTATTCTAGACAGGATTTCACAAACTCAAATAATACATTTTTATAAAAAAAAGCTCAAATAACAATCGAACTAATGTGATATAAATAATTACTCAACTATATTTGTTACTTAATAGAGAGTTTCTAGAGATCCGTCGGTCTCAATACAGCGTGCGGTAACGAGAAACTTTACCGCACCTTAAAGTCACGTCAAGTCCTTAACGGATCTAGTTGTAACGCTAAATCCATGGAAAGAGGAAGTTATCCTAAGGAGGTTATTTGAGGCGGTTATTCTAGACGATTTCATTTTTTCCGGATTGCAATCCGTTAACGTATCTGAACGGAAGGATGAGTCACCGTAACTCATTGCGTCAGAGTTACGGCGCCGGATTGTCGATACTGCACGACATATTGTCTTTTACGGATCTGCCAGGAACTCTCCAATATTTATGATAAAATATAACTAAACCCAAAAAGCACATAATTGATTTTGCTATTGGTAGTCGTAGAAAATCGTTTGGCATCCAAACATTGTTAGATGTTGTGTCAGTAGCACAATCGAACACTAAAATAAAACCTGAGTGAAATTGGAGCTAAAACCAAATGGAAATCAACGTCCATCGAGAAAAATAAATCTGCTGGTTGAATGCAGTGGTAGAAAATCGTTTGGGAAGGAGTTGTAGGTAGTTGAAGCCATCTATCTCAGAATGACCGAAATCAATGATAAATCGACTACGAAGAGATTCAGAGCTCGAATGTCTGGTTCCGCTCCGGTTCCCAAAAGATAATCTGCCGATTTAGGTGAGTTCTCAATCGAACTTCTCCAATTTAAACGCAAGAAGTAAAGCGGGACTTAACATTGAATGAAAACAGGTTTCTCGGAGCGAATCGTGCCGCGATTAGATAACATGCGTTTCTATCCATCTTCTCAAAGAATGAAACGGAAGAATTCAAATGTGGAGGTGGGTAATGAATTTCATAATTGTTGGTTTCGAACTGAGTTCGAGAAACGAGATTGGTGAGAAATAGGGGAGGGAGGAGGAGAAGAGGGGATTTTAGGGAAAATAACGCGCTCGAACCTAGAAAAGGAACGAAAAATTTCTTTCTTCCTCTAAGGACTGCAATTACCCCCACGAGAAAATAAAATAAAAGGCCGACTCGGATTCGTAGGCACAAGTCACGAATGTTGGTAGGAGATAAGCGGCCGAGAGTCCGCCCAGTGCCACCTCGATCGGGCTGGGGGATGCGCGTAACGTGCGTTGCGTTCACGCGAACAAACACTCATCTTGGGCTCACGCTAATCGTGATTTCGGATGACTTCTCGAATTTTGCCTTTTTATGTAATTTGAGCTTTCAGGGGGTTTGGACTGTAAACCATTTAGAGTTGGAAAAGCGAGGAGCAAATTGTAATATTCGTGGGTAGTCTGGTTTGTGACGGATGCCAACACGCTAAGCTTGGTGTCGTAATTTATTTTTATTTACAATTACACTGAAATTGGAATTGTACCAAATAAGAATCACGAAAATAATCAGTTGAGAATTGTAGCCTGGATGGCGTCGACAAAATCTGTCGAAAAAAACCACGTTTTTTCGGCTTTACCCCCTCCATTCCCCCATTTCCATGACGAAATTCTAAATTTCCGAGGTTTGCTGCACAATTAGACTAATATTGAGATCGAACAACGAAAGAATCTCGAAAATTGGTTGAGAGTTGTGGCCTGGGCAGCGTCGACAATTTATGTCACACACACACCCACCCACCTATGGTTTTTTTTCACGGATTCGGTCGAAGAATGGCCTGGAACGCGCTTTACTTGTCCCCTAACCCCCTGGATCAATTCCAATAGGTCGTTCCTCTTAAATAAGGAGCCTTGCCTGTATGACCTAACTTCTGAGGGACGTCCTAAAAACGGATAAAAATCGTTAAAATTATGTTGTTTGCAGAACTTTAGTCAAAAAAGTTTATAAACGCTGTACTTGTTTTTACTATCGATCTCATTCAGATAAATAGTTTGACGGCTTAATTCATCGAACGATTGATAATACGTTGGATAAAACCAATAATCGATTCCTCTCGCGTATCTTTTTACGACAATAGAAAACAGAAACCAACAGACTCAATAAACAAGACGGAACAGTCGAAGCTACAGACCATTTAACGCCTATAAATCCGACTTTTTTTTCATGGATGAGGATCCTCAAACATTCGGAAGAAGAAAAAAACTCCTTTGAGTCAGGCGAAGGGGGCTTGAAGCTCTGGGGGCAGGAAAGGTGTGACCCCATCGAGGTTCACTAGATGTATGGCCGCTAGGGGAAGCAGGGCGCGAGCATCGCTTCTCCATTCACTCTCCCTCCCAAATTGCGGTTAAATATCTCCTATTTCCGAATAATGTCTTCCTTTTTTTCCCTGTCCGCTCGCCCTATCGGCTTGTCATTTTCAATTGTTGTACGCAGCCCATCTGTTTAGAAGGAGGTGTGCGTACAAAAACATAGAAAAAATATGGTAGCGTACGCAAGAGGTTGGCCAACGTGTAACACAAGATGAATGGTGGTATTTGAAAATTTAGAATATCAGTCACAACGATAGGGGAGTCACTGTAGGGGTGGTTATGGAAAGGGGGGGGGGAGGCTCCCGCTCCAGTTTCCACCGACTTGTGGGAGACGTTGGGAAAATTTCGGAGGAGGCAATCAAACCCTAAACTCAAAGAAATCTAATTAGAATTTTAATCAAATCCTGATTTTCCCAACTGTAGGTGCAAGGTTTTCATAAAAGACAAGTTACTTTTATTTTTTGCATGAAACTGGCATTTTTTGTTCCAATTTTCTTGTCTAGCTACTCCCCTGTACAACGGATAAGTGTTAGATTTATTACTTTATTGCTTTCCGATCGATATTGCTAATAGAATGTCATAGTGCAAATGGGAATTTTTATTGCGAAGTTTTATCGTTCAATACGAACTTTACACTCTCGAGTAGATCTTCCTGAACTAATTTAGTTAATTACCTTTTCGACTTTCTGTGATGCTTATTATAATATTATAGTCTTCATTAGGTACTAGCCGCTCCGGCTCGCTACGCTCGCCTCCACGTCCAGCCGGGGGGCAAGCCCCCCGGACCCCCCATTAAGTTGCTCGCTTCGCTCGCAACGTGTGGCATGTAGGGAATATTGCTCGCTTCGCTCGCAAAGTCTGGCATGTAGGATATGTTGCTCAGTTCGCTCGCAAACGGTAGATCTCTAAGGGTAGGTTTAACTTCTGTAGGGGATGCTGCTCGCTTCGCTCGCAAACGGTAGATCTCTAAGGGTAGGTTTAACTTCTGTAGGGGATGCTGCTCGCTTCGCTCGCTTGAGGAAGTTATACTGCCCACCCAACTTGGCAGACGTTTTTTTCAGTTGGGAATTATTACAAACAATTTAAATCTTATAAAACTACGTGGAACCACGAAAAGTTTATTCGGGGATGTTGCTCGCTTCGCTCGCAAGGTATACCTGTATATGTGTAGGACAAAGTCCGTATTTACTATTTGAAATGGCTCTCGCTTCGCTCGCAAGGTAGGTACCTATGTAGGCATACCTGCTCGCCTCGCAACGTTGTGACATCGAACCCTTCACGTCAATTCTTGAGCCTTCTCTCGTCCACGGCAGAATCATTTTAATCGCTTTGCTCGCTTCTGCTCGCAATTTGACCGAGTTCTCGTCACTTTTTTTGATATCCGATTTCGGATTCAGATTCGGCGGACCCAAAGCTGTATTTCGCCCGCGAAAACCGTTCCGAAAAACGTACCTTTATGGGGTATATTTTAATCGGAAAAAACGTAGTTTTTGTCGGACTTTTCGAGAAAACACGGTCCGTACTCTCGCATTTTTTTTACGCATTTCCCGATACTTTTTTCGCGATCCGATCGCGCCGTCGTCTTCCTCGTTCAAAAACCTACGAAACCAGTATTTTTCCGGAATTTTCGACGGCCGTTTAGAGGGGTAGAGGAAGCGGGGAAGTCCAAAAAGCGCACATTAATTCTTACTTCGACCCCCCTCCCACCCTACGGCCCATGGTTCGGCTGGGATTAGACAATTTTAAATTCGCTTATACACCCTATCGGAAAATCCCAAGAAGATCCCCCCACTCGTAGACTCCCCCCACTCAGCCGTTTGGCCGTGCATAGACACGACAAACGGACAAACAGACAAACGGAGTTTCATTCTTATTAATAGTATAGATGTGAAAGGAACTTAGTCAGCCATGATTGGTTCGCTAATATTGTAGACCGCCAGACATTGCTTGCGATTTTCAGTCGTGTTGAGGACACTTCTCTTTCAACCCTCATAGAACGCAAACGATTGGTTATGCATTGTCTCGGATGGCCACCTGTGACAATTCAATAGAAGGGCTCTCGAAACGGACTGAGGTATACACCTCAGTTTCAATAAAATAAATGCATTAAAATATAACGAGAACACTTTGGCTATCCAATATCAGTTTGAAAGATGCCAACTTTTTGAA
The DNA here is from genome assembly GCA_030762985.1 of Adelphocoris suturalis. Classification (NCBI taxonomy): domain Eukaryota; kingdom Metazoa; phylum Arthropoda; class Insecta; order Hemiptera; family Miridae; genus Adelphocoris; species Adelphocoris suturalis. The sequence continues at coordinate 18,574,232 of CM061047.1, forward strand.
ATTTCAGTGGTTAATTTCACTTCTTAGAATTATTTTATATTATGCTGAGATATGATGGTCATATAAGTCAATCTTCAATTCTTTAGGTTGAGAGAATAGATACTGATTTTCCCACTTTCTTAAATCTTAATATCTTGACACGTAAGCTAAACAATTGGAAGGCTCGTCAGTAAAAAGTTCATTAGATATTTTAAATAATGAACCAACATGCTTCCTTGGGGGCAAAAAAGCTTTTCATAAAAGTTTCTCAAAACCAGTTGTAGGGACGAAAAACTTGTTTCGCGTATTTCATTTCCTACCGCTGGAATATTTTCCTTCATTGTAAGCTGACTCTGTTTTAATACTCGGATGGTTCTTCGCTTCGCGTTAGCCCTAAATCTTTTTTCCGTGCCCTTCTCATTGTTCGCTGACGTAGGTCTGTAACGTTTGCCTTTTGTGCACAAAGCCAGGTAGCCCCATCCTATCTGATTCCTGTTATTCATTTTTCATTTTGTTGCGAAACTCCGCCGGTTCTGTTTGCTCCCCCATATAACCTAGAAGGTCCTTTTTTTTTAAACGAGCCGGAGAAGACAAAAAGCCTGGAGGGAATCGTTATCTAGGATGAAGGTGGAGTCTTCATCAATTAGGGTTGAAAATAGGTTGTTTAAATTGACTTCTGTTTGAACAATTAGCGCAGGCTCCTACATTTGTGCATAAGCACCCAAAACCAAAGAATCTATCGCATCATACCTGCTGCAGATTTGACCTACGTAGTAAGTGTTCATGGTTCTCCATCTAGACTGTGATTTATTACGGGCATTAATTTAAATATCCGATAAATATATATATACTATATATATTTGGATATGATAGATAAAGTAGAAAGATATAGTGAAAAATTTCTGATACAATGAAAAAATACCTCAATATTTCGGCGACTTTCCGTGATTACGAGTAGAAAGATAGTGTGAGGATAGGTTTCTATGAAACAATCAATATCTAAGAATTTGGATCATTGATACATCGGTATCTTCGTACATTACTGCTTACATCCTAAAATTGCTTCGCAAACGAAACAAAAGCTGACAATAACGAATACATACTTCAAAAACAATCATATAGACAAAACTTTTGGGATCAAGAACTCTCGATATTCTCGGTTCCTAGCTTAGTGTTTCTCAAGATTATTTCAGAACCCGCGGTTTTTCCCTGCCAGCGGGTCCGAGGAATTCATCTTATCTGGAGGAAACTGAGCGGTCAGATGGAATCTCCCAGAAATTTCTTCGCTGTTTTGTTATAATATCCGGACTGGGCGAAGAACCTTGAAAACTCAACTTTTACTAACCAATGTTTCTAATGCGCCAGCCTTACGAAAAACTATCAAATGAGTGGTAATTTTTTTATGAGAAACATAGAATAATTATTTTGAAACATTTTTTCTTGCAACCGAGAGATAGTTTAGGTTTTCAATGATTATGATGTCTGATCATAGTCTCAAGAGACACGGTATGACATCATTCATTATTTTGAGACCTTTTGCGTTAAAATGCCCGTCAAAAATATTGACACACACACACACACACACACACACACATATATATATATATATATATATATATATATATATATATATATATATATATATATATATGTATATATATATATATATATATATATATATATATATATAAGTAGTAAGTGGGTTACTTGAGGACACTTTCACTTGAGCTCTGATGTTTTTACTTTCGACTTCAATCTCTGTTAAAACTGATTTTGTGATAAACCCTGTTAAAACTAATTTTGTGATAAATCCTGTTGAAAATGCTTTTCTGTTAGACCCCTGATAAAATTTTTTAACACAAAACATCAGAACACATTTTTTAACACAAAACATCAGAATCAGTGACTTTTTCGGTTTAGCGACTTGAATTTCTGTTAAAACTTTTTTTAACACAAAACATCAGAACCAGTGACTTTTAGGGGGGTATGTTAAAAGAATATTTTTCCTATTAGAAACATTTAGTAAAACTCTAAAAATTACAGTAGGTTTTAATTTTTAATGACATGTATCACTAAAAATTGTATATATTAATTATACCATCAGCTCATTCTGTAAACTCTATACTATGCATTTTATTACCATTTTTAAGTGTCACTTTACCTTTATAGATCAATTTATATTTGTCTTTCACGAGTGTTTCTAAATCCCCCTCTTGGTTAAACCTATTTTTTAAAAAATGAATTGGTAGTAATATGTTGGTAAAGCCACCCTCCAAGTCTACCGCTATAGTTTCGCCAAATTTAGCTTTCACCTTTTCCGCTTTAAGGATCACATAAGGTTTGTTACGTTTTAAATCATTAAAAGTACTAAATTCGCTCCTACCATTGATCCTTTCCAAAAATTTATCGGCCATCTTTTATTATAAAAACCCATTCCTTTAACTCATCGTTTCAATTTTAAAAGTTGCCACAAAAACATCAGACCAAGTGACTTTTTCATTTAGCGACTTGAATCCCTGTTAGTGTCCTCAAGTAACCCACTTACTACTTTTTACGTTTAATATCCCCAAGGTAAAGTATCGATAATATCGGTTTCTTTGTTTTTAATTATATTTCGTTTATCATACAGAAATTTAAACTCTTTTTCCACTTCTTTGTTTACTAATGTTTTATCTTTTACATTTCGCGTAATCATGTTATATTTAAGCTTAACGTTGTTTATTTCTTTCGTTAAAACTTTATTCATAGTTTCTCTATTTAATGATTTACCGTTTTGATAATTCAAAGTAAATCCTTTAACTTTCATAGTTTCTTTTCCTTGATTGGTTATATAAGCGTAACTCTTGGGGCCCGTACTAATCCATTCTACAATGTGATTATTTTTTCCCAATTCATCAGTCCACTCACCCAACATACAGCCAGTTTTTACAGATTTTTTCCCATCATCAATATAAACAATACTATCTGTATCATAATAAACAACATTCTTTCCTATTTTATCAAGCATTTCATATAATCTTAATCTTGCATTGGAAGTGGTAAAAGCAGCTACAAAAACGTTAGTTGAAAAACTATCTTCGATGTATTGATTCAAAAATTTATAAGATATTTGCACGATATTGTCATTCAGAAATTGGCATGAACCAATTTCTAGTCTGTCATCTAAAAGTATATCGTACCATCTTGTTATATCAACAACATATTCAGATTGTGACATGTTCAATCTTTGCCCAAACTTTCCCCACAAAGAATTCAAACAAATCTTTGCTACTGCTCTTCGTCCAGGATTTGGTTTAATACTTTCTTTTTCTAAATCTATATCGAGACTTCCTTTAACGCTTTTTATATATTCTTCAATAGTTTCAAAGTCGCTTTCCCACGGGCTAGTCTCTAGTTTTATTTTCATAAATGTTTTTACATATTCTTTGAACAATTCATTACTTTTTTCTTTGAAATGCCATACTTCGTAAATTTCTTGAATCTTATAACCTTTTTCAATAGCTTTATTTACTTCATCTGTAGTCCAAGTATCAACCAGAGCTCTTTCATTTTCATCGTGTGAACAAGTATTACATTTATCTACAAAACATTTTTCGCATAAAATAAATAAAAGTTTATCTCTTTTGATCGGTAGAACTGGGTGATATAATTTTTTAGGAGGTAATATTTTACATTTGATTAATCCGTACCAATTTTCATCATATTTCTCAGGTTTATGAATTTTTGTTGGATGACCTAAGGGATAATAATCGAAATATTGAACTGTTGGATACAAACTACAAACATCGATATATCTTAATTTTTTATTTACGACTTTCAATTTACTAGCATTGGTTCTGCCACCAAAAAATGCGTCTCTAGGATTTAATGGTTCCACTATTACGTTTCCACTACTTTTTACTGCTGCTTTACCCTCTTTCGATTTAATCCAGTTACATTCCCACATTTCTACTAATTGGTATCCAGCGTCAATGATTTGTTTACTCCTTTCCTTCGTTTTTTCATACAAGTCTCCCATAGATAGATGATTTACATTATTGGGAGTATTTTCATGAAAACATGTAGGACAGCCGTGCCAAAAACACCCGTGATACTGATAAACCGTGTTAGTAATTTGATCAAAACCATCAACTTTGGCACCACAAACAGTTACTTCCCCTCCATTCAATGCGTGCTGTACATTTTTAAAAGTATTCAGCCAAGTGATAGATCCTTTGCTAAACATTTCCTTTCGGTCCTCTTTGATACTTGCTATCGTATTTTCCTGTAAATATAAGGACCGAAAAATGGCCATGCAAACACTCGCTATAGTTAAATATTGGAAAGGATCGATATTAGCTATGTCTAAAAATTGCTTCCTAAATTCAATACAGCCCCTTCGCAAAATATCAACATCTGATTCACAATATTCTAATATTTCTTTCTGAAAGTCGAATATATAATTTTCCTTTACTTTTTCAGCGTGCCATTTCAAAAATGCTTTTCTTACTTCGGGTTTCATTGAATCAGCCCCATAAAATTTAGTATCAGGAATTGGACCAACGTAATTTTGATTATCTCGAGTATTGAAATAATGGGGGAAATATCCTTTTTTTAGTTCTGTTAATCCGAACGTTTTTGGAAAAGCAGATAACGGAGATGCAACGAAGTTAGAACTATCGATTATTCTTATTATTCCTTTAATTTCTAATAACATTAGTTTAGTTCCATTATAAATAGTGTAAGGTTTCAGAGTATTTTCGACGCAGTATTTCAGAATGAATTGAGAATCATATCCTTTTGCATAATGTGCTATGGCAGTGTACCCTTTGTGTTTACTTGAAATCAACCACTCGCAAAATTCCTCATTAGTTTTGAATACGAATTTAGTACCATCGTGGTAGTGAGCTATAACAAGATTTGCTTCATGGGTTCCTGTTTCCTGCATTGCTTCGTAATCAAATGTTATGTATTTTTCGGTGTAAGTACATTTTTCTGCTGTGATATCAGAACGATTATTACAAGTACAAGGTACTGTACAATACCCACCGTTTGATCGTCTTGCTAACATAAAACATTCATGACCACCTATATCGTCGAATATTTCTTGACAGTTTCGACATTTTCCAGAACCACATCTATGTTCGTCGGTTCTTTTGCAAATTTTCCCGCAGTTTAAACATTTATAGATTATTTTACAAACTTCTTTATGATTTTTAAAGCAATTATCATTATAACAATAACGGTTACAATCGTTACAGAATATTTTATTTTTATCTTTTTCATCGTGTTGTATTTGTTTACAGAGTGTACAGACATCTTTATTTCTAGTCTTTTTGCATTCATGTTTCTCTTTATTATTATAGGGAGTATCACAATTTTTACAGTAATATGAGGAGGCGTAAAAGGCTGTTACACTATTAATAACATCAAAATGATTCCCATCTTTATAAAGATAAACTATAGTATCTTTCTTTTCTCCTTCGTAAATAACGGTATTGAAATTTTCAGCGCAGATAACTTTAACTTGAATGTCTAATAATTCTTCAACAACTTTGATATCTTGCAATGTGAAACCTTCCTCGGTGTATGAACCCATTTTTTCACACAGCTTTTTTGCAAGTGTCGTTTGGAGTACCCTTCCCTTCCGAATATAAACTAGTTCGTTTCCAGTAAACTGTCTACCCATGATTTTATTAGTATGATAAGTTAACGCGGTAATTATGGCTCTTGGACAACACAGATTATCGGAATTTTTTATTTGAGTAATACATTGTTTCGTATGTTTATTTTTGGCTAAGTTCAAAATTTTAGTCTTTTTTGCTCCTCACGGTAAATTAATGATTTTAATGTGGAACGTGGTATTTGTTATGTCAACGTGTTCGTTGGAGCTAATAATGTTGCTTACGTGTTGGATAAATTCTTTAGCTTGTATACGCGAAAAAACATTTGATTTACTACTTAAATCTTTCGATATATCATGGTGAAAATGAGGGTTTTGGGCAACGATCATAATTTTATCCCCGGTTTGGAAATTAGATTTTTCTTTAGCCAAATTTAACATAGCAAATACAGCTTTTTCGACTTGTATGATATTAGATAATTTTATACAATAATCGATTTCTGTAGTTTTAAATTTTTTAATGTATCGAGATTTAGTTTCTATAATAGTAAAAGGAGATTTTCGTTTTTCTTTGTTTTCATTAACCAAGTCATCGTCGAAATTGAACATTTTTCCTGTTTTTACTTTAAATGCATGCCCTTGTGGGTGCATTAGATGTTCGATGATATTGATTTTTTTATTCGGTTTTTTAATTTTAATATGTTTTTCTTTAGCTATTTCGCGTAGTTTTTTAACAGTTAGTTTTTCTAGATCACTTTTCTTAAAGTATACATTTTTAATATCATTTAAAGCTGTACTAAGATTATTTTTCTTCATTTTATAACCACCTTTTAAATTGTAATCTTTCGCTTCATTTCTCAAATCTTTAACTCTGAATCCTTTCTCAACGGCTCTTTGTTGAGGTTTAAGAGTTTGGTTAGGGTCGTTTTTTAGATGGAATGGTGTTTTTAAATGACGAGCCCAGTTTTTATATGTGATTTTTCGATCACATTTTTCACAGATTTTATCTGCATATCGTTTTTTAATAGTATCTTGCATTTTTATTATAGTAGGGGTTCTTTTAACTAACCCTTCATTTTTTTTCGTATCGTTCATTTTTATTAGAAAAGAGATTCTTTTAACTAATCCCTCAATTTTATATTATCCACCCGCTTTTTCTTGTATGGATACTATATATTGTATGAGCTTTATTAGATGAGGAGTTTCTTTTAAAACACAATTCCTTAAAGTGGGGTGACCAAATTGGTCACCCCTCTTTAACGTTAAAGTCGAATACAAGTCGAGAACATTTAAAGAAGAGTTTCAAAACTCTTAAAGGTGGCGTCGAATCGACGCCACCTTTAACGTTAAAGTTGAATACAAGTCAATTTGATTTTTAACAGTAAATAAGTGACCCCCGTCGATTCGACGGGGGGTCCTATGTAAAGTCGAATACAAGTCGAGAACATTTAAAAAAGATTTTAAAATTCTTAAAGAGGGGGAGCAAATCGCTCCCCCTCTTTAACGTTAAAGTCGAATACAAGTCAATTGACTAAAAAAGCCGCGGCTTGAATTCCAGCCGCGGCTTTTTCATTTCATACGAAATTTTATGGCCGGAAACCCGACCGCAAATTTTGATCTCGGTTAACAATTGTTTGGTTCTTTCTAGCCTGAACCAATAAGTTTTTTCTAGAATTCTGTTTTTTGTAGTTCTTGAGCATAGAAAGATCCTTCAATCTCTTCGTCGTTTAAATCTTTTATTTTGTAAGTAATTGGATTTGTTGGTAGAATTCCAGAAACCACAAAAATTTCTCTAGACCATTTAGCATCATATTTATTCCCAAATGTTTTCTTAAATCTTGTTATTCGAACTCGGTCTCCAAGAGAAAACTTTACTTTTTGTGAGGCTTTTTGGTTCCTAAACAATCTAACTAACACTTCATCTTCGTTATTTTTATTAACTTGTACAGGTATCATACCAATCGATCTATGGAAATCTTTAAAATTGTATTCATGAATCAAATCCTGTAGAAAATCGATCCATTTCTTATTATTTTGTACTTCAAAATGGATTTTCATTTTTTCGTTTAAAGTTCTATTAAATCTTTCTATGATTGCCGATTTTTCTTCATTCTGTGTATGATACATTTTTATTTGGTGACTTTTCAGAAATTCTTTAAACATTTTATTTTCGAATTCCAATCCTTTATCGGTATGTAGTAAATTCGGAGCATTATGATTTTGTGATTTGGCCTTTTCTATGATTTTCTCAAAAGCTTTTGTTACGCTTTTTCCATCCTTTTTCTTCAAGGGTAAGGCCCATGCAAATTTTGAAAATGTATCGATAACATTAAGCATATAACCGTATCCATCATTCTCTTTTTCATAATTTTTCATGATTATCAAATCAGCAGCCCACAAATCATCAATACCTTTAGTAAATATTGTCCTTTTTTGAAATTTATTTCTTATCGGTTTGTGTAATTCTTTAGCGAGAGATAATTTTTCATCAACATTCAGATCTTCTACTACAGTTGGTTCTTCAGAATTTTCTCTCTCGGGGGAAGTGATAAACTTACTCTTATTAGTTTTACATTTTGTACATTTTGCAGCCACTCTCCATCTCCCGTTTACCGTTTGTATTTTTTCTGCATCAATATTATTGGTTCTCTTCTTACACTTGTGACAGTAAATAGGATCAGTTAAATCATTATCCATTTTTATTATAGGAAAAAAGGTTTTTTTAATGTGTCCGGTACCTTGCCTTCTATAGCCCAATCAAAAATGGCACGAATTGGTGCTTTTTCTCCGTTAGGATCTTGAATGAATTTGCTCTTACGAGTTCTGCATTTAACACATTTAGCTGAAATTCTCCACCTTCCGTTCACAGTTTGTACAATTTTCACGTTTATATTTTTCGTTTTTTTCTTACACTTACAGCAATAAATTTCGTTGTACATTATTTATTTTATTATAGGAAAAAAGGTTTTTTATGAGATATTTCTCATAAAAAAGAAACTCCTCACTCACTCTTCAATCAAATGCAAATAAACTGTAACATTTTTAAATTGCAGCTCATCTCCATTTTCATTTCTACATGATAGTTTAATTTCTTCAATTTCTCTAATTCCTTTTCGTAGAGAACTGTAGAGAATTTTCTTATTCGTTTCCATATAAGTAGTATTTGGGAGAATCGCTTTCTCTATCAAAGATACATGGAGTAATTCATGTGCACTATGGAGATGTGAATGTTCATTATGATTAGCGAAGCTATAATCGGTAATATTGCAATGCCATTCAATTAATGAAATAGGTTTGATTAATTTTGGATTGTCTTCTGAATAATATTCCTTATTAGCATCAAAATAATCCCCAGGTGTTTTACACTGTTTAAAATCGAACAGTTCGCAGAAATTTCCATACCTTATAAACCCGAGAACAACAGGAGATTTAAGATAAAATCTATTACAATTTGGACCGTAGTCTACTTTAAAATCCAAACTTTCAGGTTTTGTTTTTTTTAATGTGTCAATTTGTGATTTATAAAGTGTTTTATTCTCCTCAAATTTCTTCATGAGTTCAGTTATATAATTTTTTATTTTTAAATATAATTCTCTTTTAAACGTATCAACAGTAAATGTGCCATCTAACACATACTCGTTATGATACCATCCATCTATAATAAACATTTTTAATGATATCAATACATTTTTTACTTGAAATGAAAGAGAAGGTGAAGTAAATAATAACTTTACTATTCCGAGTTTATAATTTTTATTGGGATTTAGAACAATTTGTGGATCAAAAGTTATTTTTAGATCTTTGTGTTTATCAGAAATCTTTATTAGAGTCATGCTTTTATTATAGGTAAAAAGTTTTTCGTATAATAAATATGAGTAAATACGAGATTGATCCAATTTCGCATGATAAAAAAGAGGCTAGAAAAGGAATTTTACCATTACCTTTAAGATCATTAATAGTAGGAACTTCTGGTTGTGGGAAAACAACACTTCTCTATAATCTCATCACAAAGCCATGGGGAATCCCCTTTAATCATCTATATATTTTTTCAAAATCTCTGGATCAGAATGCATATGAGATTTTGAGAAGCAATTATGAAAAAATTTCTACAAAAGATGGTGTGGAAATAGCGCAGTTTTTCAGTAATTGTGACGAACTTATAACCCTGGACGCATGTGAAGAAAAAAGTCTTATTATTTTTGATGATTGTGTAAACATTCAACATCAGAGAGAAATCAAAGATTATTTTGTGAGAGGACGTCATAAGAAAATTTCGTGCGTTTACTTGACACAATCATGGTCAAAAGTTGATAAACAACTCATTAGAAACAATATTAATTTTTTATGTGTATTTAGACAAGGACCAAGATACATGCGAGATATTTATGATGAATATGTGGGAACTGATTTCACTTATGAACGATTCAAAGAATTATGCTATTCTTGTTGGGATGAGGACTTTGGTTTTCTAACGATTGACATAACAAAGAAACGCAATGACGGACGTTACCGAAAGAAATTTGGTGAAATATTTTAGATTTTAAGTTTTGTTTTTATAGAGAATCCCCTATAAAAACGCATTGGGAAACGCTTCAAAAATCGCATTGGGAAACGCTTAAAAACGCAAAAATAGCGTTCCTAAAGCGTTTAAGCGTTTAAGCGTTTAAGCGTTTAAGCGTTTAAGCGTTTTAACGTTTGACCGATTTTTAAAAAAATTTTTTTCCTATAATAAAAACATGACAAAAATTACTTTAGAACAAGCGCTTAGACAGAAATACAAAGAAGCGCAACTTGAAATTATGAAGGAAAGAGAAGCCAAATTTAGAGAAATCAAAAAGATTGATAAACCTCCTGAAAAAGAACAAATATTTTTCACAAAACCAAAACGAAAACCCATGAGCGTAGCTGAAGCTGATAAATCGATTAAACTTAGAAAATATTTACAAAATTTAGCAAAACAAGAAAGGATTAACCAAGCATCTGATAAGGAGACAAAAGAAAAGGCTTATGAACCTATAACTTCACGATTAGATAAGGTAGAAAAAGCAGTGAAACAAACTGATGAAGATCTTGGTAAAAAATTAGAACTCATTCCTGCAATAAAAACATTTAACCCCTTGGCTATCAGTTCACCTAAAAAAGTTTCTTTTCAAGATGTTGATGGCAAGGCTCAAGGTATTGATAATGATACTGAAGATACATTAAATCAAAGCTTTTCAAGTGACAATGCAGATAGGGATGATGAAATGGAATTAATATTACAAAAAAGTTTTAAATTACCAAACTCTTCTGTAGGCCCTTTAGGTATTGGACCAATTGCAGAATTATATATTCTTCATCCTGATAGGCAATTTGGAATATATCCTTTAAAAAATCATATATTTATTGGAAATAAACAGATACGGGTAAATGGCAATGATATTGAAATAGAAAAAATGAAATATTCCGGTACTGAAGGCTTATGGAAGCTCTTAACAAAACCCATAGCTTCTGATATTCCATCCAAAGATGAATACACTAATGAAGACTTTAAAGCTTATGCAAAAATCCTCATTCAAACAAATAGCATGTTTCAAAATAATAATCCCGAATCTAAACAACCAAAATCAAGTGTTAGTAAAAAATGGAAAGAAATCATAAAACCAATCTGGGAGTATAGTAAAAAGAAAAAGATCGGTACTGGGTTGATTAAATATAATGAAAATCCCGTAGAATTTAAATATATAGATAATTTGAATCAAATTCAACAAAGACTATACTATTTGCATGCGCAAGAGCAGGCAGGAAATAATAATTTTCACAATGAAAAATTGGGGGTTATAAATTTAATCAAAGATCAACTGGAGAAATACATTGATAATCCCAAGGGAACTGAATACTTGATTAAAATTATTAATAATTTACCCAAAAATATGATAAAAAACGGTTCTGGTATTTTCAATACTTTGTTGAACAAACTAGACGGTTTCGTACCTGAAATGCATCTCCCAGGTGGTTATCAATATTGTGGACCATTTACTAAATTGGATAAGAGATTAAATAGAGGTGATGAAGGTATAAATAGCCTTGATAAAGCTTGTAAACAACACGACATTTTTTATAGGGATCATGAAAAAACAAGTGATAGGCATCTTGCTGATAAACAACTAGAAACAGAAGCTTATAAAATTATGAAAAGTTCAACAAATATCGGTGAAAAATTGGGAGCTGCTACTGTGGTAGGTGGTATGAAAATCAAAAGACACTTTGGGATGGGTGTATACTAGGTATTATGATTGATTTTTTTATAGAATTTCGATTCTATAAAAAACTTTTTTCCTATAATAAAATGATTACACATCAAATAAATTTGTCAGAAATACAAATGAAAAAAATAAGATCTGCTTATAAAAAACGTGCTCCAGTAAAAGTACGACTGACTTTTGCAGATATTAGTGGAAAAGGAAATCATAGAATCCTGTTAAATGAAACTCAGAAAAAAAAGGTAGATAAAAGTATCAAAAACAAAAAAGGGTTGGAATTGAAAATGAATTATGATCAGTTGCAAATAAATCATTCAGGGGGATTTTTACCATTAATTTTTGCAGGAATTGGCGCTCTTGGGGCATTATTGGGTGGTGGAGCTGCAGTAGCTTCTAGCGTTATTGATTCTAAGCATAAATCTGCTGAAGAAGCAGAAATCAAACGCCATAACTTGGAAATGGAGAGATTAGCACAAAACGCAAAAAGTTTAAGTATCGGTTCTGGATTGAAAAAGAAAAAAGCTATTTCAAAACCTAAAAAGAAACCTACCAAATCAAAAAACTAAATAGCTTCCAACCTCTTACCAATTTTGATATTGAAAGATTATCGAAAGAAATGAAAATTAAAAATTTCAAAGGAGTTTTCATGAAGGATGATTTACCAGAGAAAGTGAACCACACGGAATGTGGAATTATAAATCTAGAAAATTCTGATGAGGCTGGAAGCCACTGGACTGCATTTTATAAAAATAACAATTTAAAATATTATTTTGATTCGTATGGTAATGCACCACCACCAAGAGAACTTGTTCAATATTTAGGTTCAGAAAATTTATTTTATAATGAGGAACAAATCCAAAACCAATATGATCCTCCTATCTGTGGACATTTATGTTTATTAATTTTGAAAAAGCTATCAGAAGGACACGATTTTGAAAATAGCATGAGAACATTGAAGAAAAATCTTAATTTCTTTTATTAAATTTTATAGTCTTGATATTTTTATAGAATTTCGATTCTATAAAAAAACTTTTTTCCTATAATAAAATGATGTACACAAATAATGAAACACCTTCAGCCCCTGAAGAATTTAATCCAATAACTCATCCTAGATTATATCCAAAAATAATTTTTCCCGAGTTTAAAGAGAACAATTATAGAATCAATCGAATTATCAATCAATTTAAATTTTTAGAAGATGAAGAGAAAATGAGAAATGGATTGAGTAAAAAATATGGAAAACTATCCAGTACTCTTTACGGTACTGAATTTTTATTTGCCCTCTCAGAACTCGGACTGACTGGTGCTTCTATAACATTACCAATAATAATTCCATTCAGTGTTCCAATTTCTGTAGGCTTGACAACCTTATCAGTAATATTAAGGACTTCAAGCGGATTTGTCAATAAAAAAATTACTAAACACTCTGAAATTGCGCTTTTGGCAAAAGCTAAATTAAATTCGATTGAAGAAAAGTTCATAAAAGCGATTAAAGACGGTAAAATATCTGATGAAGAGTTCAATGATATTGAACAAGAAATAAAAAATTATATAAATATGAAAAATAATATTCTAAATCAATATAATAAAAATAAGAAAGAAATTAAAAGTGCGGACCCTTTCAAACTATCACTTTTGAAACATGGGGAAGTTTTCAGAACTGGATTTTAAGTCAGTTTTTATAGGGATTCCCCTTTAATTATTCCACTATCTCGATATTTTTATAGAATTTCGATTCTATAAAAACTTTTTTTCCTATAATAAATAAGTATGAATGAAATTAAAGCAATTTACTCGAAATACGATTCTGAAATCACAAGTATTGAGTATCAAAACTATGGTCCTGAATCTATTTTTGAATTTAACTCTGAGAACAAAAAAACCGTTTTCAAGTTGTTTCTAAATGATGATTTTATTAGCAGCAATATTCAATATTACATTACTGGAAAACACATTCCTAAAGATGCCACAAAAGCATATGGAACAAATGATAGTGTAATGATGATAAACAATTTTGTAGCACACCTTTTTTCCAAAATTGAAATAAGAAAACACAATACGCTTATTGATGAAATTGATCATCCAGGTATTGCTAGTACAGTGATGGGTATAGCTTCTTTCCCAGGCCCAGCAAACTATAATGGTAAAGTAATGAGTGCAGGTTTTAATACGAAAGCTATAGGAGGTGGAAATTTCAGTGCAAGTGGTAACTTGAGTGATTTAGGCCTTGGGTTCTTCAGTGATATCGTTCCAATTTACAAGGGAGGATTTGAAATCTCATTCATTAGAAATTCTGATGATAATGTGCTCTTCCGTTACAAGAAAGATAATACTTCTCCTGAAGCTGTGGAGGGAAAAGTGGAAATTAAAACTTTCTACCTGCGAGTCCCGATAATTGAATATACAGGTGAATCCAAAAATAAATTAATTGCTGAACTTAGTACCGCTCCTTATTTGTTTCACTTTAAAAAATTGCAATGTATTGAAAAGCGTGTCACTAAAAATTACCTAACTTTAAATATTACCGATATATATAGAAATTTACAGAATCCGTTCTGGGGGTTTGTAGTATTCCAAACTGACAGAAAAAATAATCAAAAGAAAGATAATTCCAAATTTGATAATTTGGGTGTAAAAAATATTAGTTTTGAAGTAGCAGGGAAAATTTTTCCTCGAGAATCTTTGAATTTAAATTGGAGTTCAGAGGATTATCTCTTAGCTTACAACATGCTTACAGATTTCAAGAGAATAGTATGTAAAGATTCCTCATCCCTTCCATATTATGAGCCTCAGTTCTTCAAAGAGAGCTATCCAATATTCAGTGTGAATATGACTAGACAACCACAGTCCATATCTGGACAAAAAAGTAATATAATTTTACGAGCGGATTTTGAAAATGATGTACCAGAAAACACTTTTGCTTACGTAATTTTGGTTTCAGAAGTTACTCTAAACTACATTCCGTTGAAGAATATAATTCGAGAGGAATTTTAAACTTGGTAGGGTGAATGAATATATTTTTATTGAGAATATTCTCAATAAAAACTAAATAATTAGAACTGCAAGCACAATCTACCGACTTGCTTCAGAGTAGAGTTTTAAAAGTATTTGCCTAAGTGATATTAAATGAATTCCCATAAAAAAATCAAAGGAAATTTCAGCAAAATGTCCCAACTTAACCGCACATTCTCTGGCTTCTTAATTTCTACACAGCATCCATTCCTGAACGATCTCTCTACCTCTGTTTATAAGAGGTGGATCTTTGAATGGCACAACCATCACGACTTTCGACGGATTTTCAAATCCGTGAGTCATTCCAACTTGGCTTTTTCAGTTACGTTGGAGTTTCGGTTTTTGCTGTTTTTAAGTAGAAATTAAGAGCAGAACAGTTAAGGAAGGAGATTTTGACGATAAAGGTCGACTCTCACTTCCTTCGAGGTGGGATTAGATTAATTATTAGCTTAAGGGCCCATCAGCTAATAACGCTTCTAAAACATCGAAGGAAGTGTTATCCTCACTATTAAGGAAAAAAAATTTCTCGGTTTGAGGCGAGCATCGATCTCACAACCTCTGTATTATGAAGCGGTATTGTTACCCACCACACCAAAAGCGACCAGTTGAGATGATAAACACGCTCCGCTATCTTGAATAATAAATTCCGAGGACGAATGAGGTCAGTTCTCCTTCCCCTCCTTCCTTCCAGACTCGTCTCGCCTCTTGACTCGGGGTGATGCAACGGTTCTCTGATAAGAATTCGTCGACCCAACGGTAGATTGCGTGTGCAGTACAAATAGATCGACCCACCAGAACAGCCTTGTTCAATATGTTTTAATGAAGAACCTTCATTAAAACTAACAATTTTAAACTATTATTTTTTTACAAAACTACTCTATCTTGAAACTCTTGGATGAAATTCTCACTCAAGTTTTGATTTTTAATTATTTTATCCCAATCCACTTTATGTTGAAACTCTCTAATGAAGTCTTCAGATAGTTTTTGTTTATATGAAATCTCACACCAATTTACTTTGTCTTGAAACTCTCTGATGAAATCTTCGCTCAAGTTTTGATGTCTGGATATCATATACCAATCAACGGTGTCTTGAAATTCTCTGATGAATTCTTCGGATAGTTTTTGCTCTCTAGAAATCTCACACCAATTTACTTTGTCTTGAAACTCTCTGATGAATTCTTCGGATAGTTTTTGCTCTCTAGAAATCTCACACCAATTTACTTTGTCTTGAAACTCTCTAATGAATTCTTCAGATAGTTTTTGTTTATATGAAATATTAAGCCAATTTACTTTGTCTTGAAACTCTCTAATGAATTCTTCGGATAGTTTTTGCTCTCTAGAAATCTCACGCCAATCCACTTTATGTTGGAACTCTCTAATGAATTCTTCAGATAGTGTTTGACTAAATGAAATCTCACACCAATCCACTTTATGTTGAAACTCTCTAATGAATTCTTCAGATAGTTTTGGCTCTCTAGAAATCCTATACCAAGATATAATATAATCAGGCTCTTCAACAAAATCTCTAATAAACTGTTTATGTTTGATCGAATCAAAATTTAATATGAGAGTTTGTGGATTTACATATAAGAATATACATTTCTTTTTATTTGCTGGAATATTCATAGTTTTGCAAAAAATGAAATAGTTATAAGCATCTGTGATCTCGTCTCGAATCTCCATGCAAATTTCAGTTGGTAATACGATTTCGTTATCCATCTTTTATTATAGAATATATTCTTTTATTATAGAATATATTCTTTTAACATACCCCTCATCTGAATTGAATACTTAAAGATGGGTCCCCGGAAAAAAAAAAAAAAAAATATTTTCTATAATAAATAAAGAAATATGGGTTTAGATAACGAAGCATTAGATTTATGTGAAAAACATGGAGGTTTCTGGAAGTTTGTAAAGACACCTGAATTTCAATTTTATGAAAAAAACCTTGACGCACTAGATAATATTTTACATGAATTGAAGGAGTATAGATTTAGTAAAATGTTGTTGAAAGAACGTTTATTGGGTATCGATGGTAAACCACCACTCCGTACAAAGGAGGAAGTAAAGGCATTCCTTAATAAAAAAAAGATTAAGGTTCCTAAAAATGCTACTGAACATCAACTTCGAAAATTGGATTATAAAGAGAGTAAAGCTATACTGAAGCAGCAGTTTGAGGATAATTTTTACGCTTGCTAAAAGCTCAGAATGCCGGGGGAAGGATATTTTATTTTTAATGAGCAGTGTTCATTAAAAAATTACTTAGTTTTGTATTCCCACCCTAAAGAGTCGAATATAGTTTTACAAATTCTGTCTGTTTCATTTTTACGATCAAGAGATTTTAATGTAAGAAAATCTCCTTCGTCTAATTTATGGTTGTGTCTCAATAACAGTTTGTATAAAATAAACTTTGTATTTATAAAATTTTTTCTTTCAGAGTTTGTAAACATAGACGAATATTTTTCAGAAAATTTTTCAAAATCTTTGACTAGAATGTTTTCCAGATGACTTATGTCGTTTAATTTTTGACCAGTTAAATTTGCGTGTATAAGTACATAATCGTCATAATGTTTAGTATATCCGAGTTCTTTTAAGAAATGTATAATATTAGATTTTGTTACGTTTGCAAATTTTTTAGACCTAGATTCTCGCTCGTCTTTAATTATTCCATGAAATATCAATAAGCGCTCGAGGTCTGAATAAATAGTGGGGTTTATAAAAGTATATTGCTTTCCTTGATACTTTTGAATACATTTTTTAAAGTGACTAACACGATCATATTTGTATTTTGGTACTACGACGTTATAAGATCTATTATTAAAATAAGTCGTTTGTATAACTTCTGAAAAACATACTTTGCAAATTAAAATGTCGTTTTCTAGTAGAAATGTCTCGTCGTTTTCACAATTTTGACAGAAATTTCCACTATCAAAATTAAGTTTTTGTAATGCGCTTGTACTCATTTCTAATAGGAAAAATATTCTTTTAACATACCCCCCTAAAAGTCACTGGTTCTGATGTTTTGTGTTAAAAAAAGTTTTAACAGAAATTCAAGTCGCTAAACCGAAAAAGTCACTGGTTCTGATGTTTTGTGTTAAAAAATGTGTTCTGATGTTTTGTGTTAAAAAATTTTATCAGGGGTCTAACAGAAAAGCATTTTCAACAGGATTTATCACAAAATTAGTTTTAACAGGGTTTATCACAAAATCAGTTTTAACAAAGATTGAAGTCGAAAGTAAAAACATCAGAGCTCAAGTGAAAGTGTCCTCAAGTAACCCACTTACTACTATTATACATATATATATAGTTAGAAAACCAAATAGTTGTCACTCATCATTCTAAAAAGTTAATTGTTACTTGTAATGAGATCATCTTAGTTGCATAGAAGTGACATCCGACCACACATACGTAATGCAGGTATACGTTTCCCCCAGTCGCTGGAGTCCTCCCTCGGTTTTCGCCCTTATCCAATCGAAGGATACCCATCATCTTGCACCTTTTTGGAAAGCCCCAGTAAGTATCTATTACTGAAAAAGTACTAATCACACAGCGCGATCGTATAAACGAATTTTTAAATTATAGTGTTATATTTTGAGTTAAATTGCACGGACTTACATATATATGTATGGTTTTGTCGGTACTCAGACAGCTTAAATAACCATATCCAGACTTATAAAGTAGCTTTAGGAACCACTAAGCAGACCTCGGCCCTTGGCATCGTAAAATAGATGCCCTACGGACGCTACATGCCAAATTACAGCTTCATAGGATAAAAATCATGGAAATAAGCTGTAGGAGCTCCCTCAGCTGATCACGATAGAGGATTGTAATACAGCTTAAGTTTCATTCCAAAACTTGCTCGTCAATTTGCGCCCACCCTCATGAAAATCGATGCAGCCGTTCGACCCTGATCCTTAGACAGACAGACATTGGATTATAGAGAGAAAAAAACTAAATAATATTTTACTATAAAAAAATGGATATTCAGCATTTTTGGAGTTTTTAAAATCGTCTACAGTACTGTTTACAGCTGTAGTTCCTCAGCAGTATTTAACAGTTAGTTGCTTAAAAGGCGTTAAAGAAACTGAAAATAAATTTCAAAAGAGATGTCCTTGGGCATGAATTAGGGATTACAAAATCACATTTGACGTTAGTCAAAGAAAAAAAAAGAAAAGAAAAAACCCTGGAAAACCCCACTCCCAGCTACATGAACAGTTCCTCCATAATTCAAATAGCCTAAATATATACAATAATTTTTAAAAAAATTTCAAAAGTGATTTATTTCCTGTTATCAACGAGAATCACGCACCAGGCTGTCATTGTTCCTGCTAAACATATTTTCATTACGGCACGCGTAAATGTATCACTTTCATAACACGTTCCTTCAATGTCAAAATACGTGCTTGTATTGTAGTAAATAGACTGGGAAAGTCACGAGTGATGGCATCCGCTTTTATCTACCGCCAGAATACATGTCTATCCTCGATATGACTCCAATTTCTTTCTTTTTTACCCCTATCGGTATATGTTTTTTTTCTTTTCCCAAGTTATTCTTCTTCTTCCGAGAACCTCCCAAGCCTGTATTGAGCCGACAATGGAAAAATGCGTTTGGGCGGAGATCCGAGGTGGTGGAAGGGGGTCCACTCTGACTATTGTCTGAGTACATTTTAAAACGATTCTCGACCGCGGCGAATCGACGCACGGAGGCAGCTCTGAAGTCGTCCCGAAGCATTCTAACACGTCTTGGACCACTGTTTACACTCGGGTTGGCTCCTCCAATAGAAAAAAAATTCTCCTCATCCATCTCGCCTTCTTAACCCCTTCTATAGGTGTCACGCATCCAACTCCCAACGAAATCAATTCTTTATACAAACAATAGTTTGATACCTGAGCAAACAAAGTCGACGGGGGATATAAGGGCTCGATTGAACCGCCCCAGCTCACGTATTCCGATGTAAAAAGATACAAGGATGTTCTTCTCGTATCGGGAAGGTTTTTCGTTATACGCGTCAAGCCCTCTAAACATATTCTTTGCGATCGCTTTTTTCTTTTCTCCGCGAGCGATAGGGGTTTTCACGAAATTTCACCGATCTAAGAGTTAACAATAAAGTGAAAACTTCTGAAGTGTCAAACATTGTACACGTACTCGTATTTTAGCATAGTCAAATCGACCTATTTTAGGGCATTAGCCTCAAAAGTTTGTAACTTAATAATACTGGCGTACGAGGGCCTATTGATGAACATCAAAAGTACAAATCCGGTCAACTGATGCTGCTAGTTCTTGACAACACTAGGATTGTTTCCTCTGCTGTACAGCACAGATTCAGGTTAAGGTGCGCCTGAGCAGTGAAGAAGGAGTAAGAAAAAGGCATTTCTGCAATCACCCAGTTCATATTCGGTGCAAGATAACCAGTATTTCCGCTACCCTAGAAACATGATCCGAACACGAACTTTCTGCTCCGCCGGAAGACCAGGTGCAGCTTGTTCCACGCATGCGCTCTTTAGAACTTTGGATATATTTATATTTTTGGATGAATCCTTCCTCAAGCTTCTACAACATTACACAGAACAATAGCAGAAGGTGGGTCGTCGGAGGGCACGAAAACAAGGGTTCGTTTGCTAAAGTTCTGCCAACGTGACTCCATTTTCGTGGATCTTCTTGTATCAATCAGTTACTGCCCCGAACATGTCCTCGAGCGTTTCCACAGTCATATGAACTGAACCTATAGAGGTGCCTTTGCTCTGAACTTGCTCTGCACTGAACCTGCTCCGGTGCAGCAGTGGGAACAAACCTATTGATTCCATGGCGTGTTGAGCCATGAGGTCTTTTGGGTTCCTCGAGGGGATTCTCTAGCGTTTCGGTGATGGTCCAGCTTTCTAAGGCTCTGGTGTTACAGTATGCTGCCGTTGTTTGGAGTCCGTCTTATGCTGCACCGTGGTTCAAAAACCTAATCTAGCTAGACAACATTCAATTCCCGAGTTGAAAGGTATGACCTTAGCAGGTCTAGACATACAGAGTATGGAAAAGGAATCATCGGGGTGAACCCCCAATCTGATGCGGTATCCAAAGCCCTCACTTAACTGGAATACCCTTCGATCCTGAATGCAGTCATTGTGACTGATTCACATAGTGCTGTCTCAAAGCTTCATAACGTCAACATGAGATCTCGCCTCACTAACACTGAGGCACCCATACTCCAAACATATGCTGACTCGACTGAAGTAGGAACGAGAGATGTTTTTTGCTGGACGTGAGGCCATATCGAAGTTGTAGGAAACGAGATACCAGATGCTGGAGCTCGACGATCCACTGCCCTCCCCCAACCATCTCCATCTCACTCATTTCCACCATCGGACCCGAAACGTCTCACTACTTCGCACCTGTGCATCAACAGGGAACGGGAATTTTACTCTTACCAGACGGTCATTGGTGACCGTTACAAAGAACTGTTTCCACCATCGAACTGGACACCTTGGTTCGATAAAACAACCGAACCAATGCCAAAGCAATATTACAAGAGCATTGCCCGACTAAGAGTAGGGGAATGATGCACCAACTCATAGAACTGGAATACACCGAATCGGGAAAACAGACACTCCTCAATGCAGATTTTGTGGTGATATTTTGGAGACCCCAGAGCAATCCTTGGACTGTCCAGCTCACTCTGACCATAGACGATTAATGACGAGCAAAATCAACCAAAAACTTCTTCACCCGTACAACCTCGACTCCATCCTTGTGACAAGTGACGCGGAAGTTCACCTCAGTTTATATGAATATTTTACTAAAACAGACCCTAAAATCTTAAAGAAATTTATTTTATTACTTAATTAAACTTTTTACAATTTTTTCAATAATTTACTTTACACAATGTAATTAACATCTCAAGATTGTAAAACAAATCTATATAAATGTATGTATACTGAAATTGTATCGACTGTATGTTTTACGAAGCCAATAATAAGAAATACAAATTTAAAAAAAACCACCGAGGCACCAAGCTCCAATTTATTTATTTATTTATTTATTTATTTTTTTTTTTTTTTTTTTTTTTTTTTAATGATAAATGAGGTTTGTCTACAGATTTAACTCTACATTTTCCTCCATCTAGTGCAGCGCTTATTGAGTTGTATGTCAAAACTCATGCCAATTTACAGTAAAACTTTCCCCCTTATTATTACATACATATCTAATTGTAAATTGGCCACTAGTTGAAAAAAATTGGCGCTTTTATTTTTAATGAAAATCTGACAACTAAGGACAATAAAACGCCTTGGATGATATTCCGGAGGCATTTCTCCCTTGCAGCAGTTGGAAGAGGGAACCTCTTTGTTTATTTTGTTTCCCAGGCCAGAAACTGAATCTCTCCCGTATTTGCCGATGGCATCAATCATTGTCGAACAGGATGAAAGATGGTCAATCCGCAAAATGGACTCCGGAAAAACCGTCGGGAGAATCAGACGAGTCCCCGAACGCAGATGCGGTTTTTACTTCCGACGTGATCGATCGGGGCAAATACACTTGGCGAAAGGCGACTCATCTGATTAGCTCCGTTTTCATGTTGAGAACCCGATGATCCGACGTCTTTCACGGGAACCCACGTTCGGAAGGTCATCCATCAAAATCGAGTGAAAAGAGCCAATTTTTGTCGTTAAAAAACTTCTAACGATCTTGCATTTACTGAATTCCGAAGGACGACCCCAGTGAATGTTTTTAGCCTTGCAAGAGGCTCTACCCCTTGACCCCGCTGGGGGGGGGGGGGGGGGCAGTCCCCCCATGATTTTACTTAGAGCCCATGGCTAAAAGTCAAGAAACATGGAACATGCCTTGCAGAAGTGACCAAGTAACAAAAACCAAAATTTTCAGAAGCTTCATACGACAAATATAGAATCGAAATTAGAAGGTAATTTTCTGTTATGGTGCGCGTTTACAATTACTATAGCCAATCGAGAGCTTTCCAACGAGTGGAGAACGATTTTTGTCCGGTGAAAACTAAAGAAGTTTCATTTCCCCAGCAACGGCTTGGTTGTACGTGAAAATCAAAAGAAAAAATTTCGTGACACATCCGCGTAACGTTTTTCGCTAGTTAGTCTCTAAGGCTTAAGCATGTTCCATGCTAAAAATAACTGTTTGATGATGGCCTAACCGTCGAAATCGATTTAACATTGTAACTCTTTATTTTTCGTGGAAATAGACAACGCTTTTTCACTCACTTCCGTTTTTTAGTAGTATAAGGTCGTCATGGGTAATGGTTACGAAGTTGGAGCACTTTAATACGCAAAACTCGAAAAACCGCGTTTTTTGTGCTTCAAAGTGCTTCACTTCCGAAACCATTAATCGTGACGACCTGCGGTTGGTATCATTCGATTTAGGAGGTTGAAAACTATAGGATACAATGCCTCACACTCTTCAGATACAACAACTGGAAAAAAAGGATAAATTTTGACAATAT
Organism: Adelphocoris suturalis; assembly: GCA_030762985.1. Lineage (NCBI taxonomy): Eukaryota > Metazoa > Arthropoda > Insecta > Hemiptera > Miridae > Adelphocoris > Adelphocoris suturalis. The sequence continues at coordinate 18,597,520 of CM061047.1, forward strand.
CTCAAAACTTTAATGAGATGGGGAAAAAACGGGCTTCGGATTCGTGTTAAGCACACTCAAGAGCCCCTAGAATTGATGAGATCTCCATCAAGGAACATGGGTTTTCTTTTGTAAACCTGTTATTTTTTGTGCCGCATTCTGAATCAAACATTGCACCGCGCTCATTGCCATTACTAATCTTAAAATTCATAATAATGAAACCTTCTACGTCTTTAGTTTGTCACCTGTGATAATATTGCGTTACTTCTAGAAATGTAAAAACATGTTTAAAAACGTGAAACTCCACATACAGATGACGAAATTGAAAGTCAGGGTGCAAGTAACGCGATCTGCCAAATTATCTTGATGCAGCAGACTTCATCAGCCGTGTTCTTAAGTAAGAATTAGAAGTAGTTCATATTATTAAAATCTAGGCTTTCTATGGCCGTCTTGGTTGGCGATAACGGGTTTTCTAGAGTAGAACTCACATCAAAGTCATGGATGGAAAAGAACTTAACACAGACAAGCGGAACAACTGAACTTAGGATCTGGTGCCATTTTCATAGTTTTGTGCAGAATAACCATATTCCCCAAGTTAGCAATGCTGCAAGAGAAGTTCCAGGAACGATCCACTAATAAATTATGAGATTGTGTAAATTATGAAGATAATGTAGACATTAGAATTTATATATCCATGAACATTCCTTAGAAATGTGGGTTGCGGAAGCCTTACTGTAAATGATCGCAGGGCCGCTGTTAAGGTGTGTGAGAAGAGAATCAGTTGGTGTAAGTGAATTTGTGTTGAGCTGTTCTATTAAAAAACATTCGTGCGAAAACTGAAAACTAGTCATGCGACAGGTTTGTTTCCCATCTCACGGAAACAGGGCGAGGAGGGAAGGGCGGGGAGGGGGTTCTTCCGCTCGGGGCTGCAATGCTCGCAACTACGATGATGAACTTGTGCGTGATTCACAGGAGCCGAAAATGGAACGAGGACCCCGGAGTGGGGGGAAATTAAAAAAACAAATGCCTTCCGAATAATTACCGGGAGAGTGAAGGATGTGAAATGGAAAGAAAGAGAGAAGAAAGGGAGGGGGTAAATCAGAAGAGAAAATTCATGTAGGTAATTGGCGGCAAGACATGACAGTCTCGTGTGCGAATCAGACTACATGAGCTTGGAGCTGAGGAGGAGAAGGCTGTGACAGATCACGCCATGCCCTTCCGAATCACGATACCGACTCTTCCACTCCACATCGATCATACCCTATTCCCTTATTATCCACATCATCTCACTATGTATGGTAAGTCAAAGTTCCATCGATCTGAGCAGTTCGTACAGCTAAATTGGCCGCCCGTGGAAGACCATGACAACACTTAGAACGCAATGAAAAGCCTTGAGAAGTCAGAAATGAGAAAATGCTATGAAATTGAGATTCAAAACAGTAAAAACATTTGAGTTTTAGAAATAATAGTATATTATGAATACTATAGCACTAATTGTACTCATGGAACTTATTAAGTAGGGGCTGCTTACATTAATAGACAATAACTGGTTAATGAAAATTTGTTTTATGTCAATGAGCAGCGACGTTTGTTGTGGGATGTTTCAGTGTCTGGACAGTTAGTTGTTTGAGGTATGAATTATATGATGTATTTGTATTTACTAAATAATACTAAAATAATACATGTACAAAGAAAAATTACAATAGTTGGAGCAAAAAGGGCCACATGGTGAAATATATATGGGGATATTACACCATGTGGCCCTTTTTGCTCCAACTATTGTAATACTTCTCTGTACATGTATTATCACTGTACAATATATCACAAACTAACTATCCAAACACTGATATATCCCACAACAAACATCCCTAAATAATGGGCTTATGCTAACAGGTGCTAAAACCCTCTGACAGTCAGATGGCATAAAATATAAAACTCCCAAACTATCACACAATATTCTAATAACCCCTGATGAGGCCTTTGTAGGCAAAAGTACTTGAATTACAAATGATAAAACCGAGCTGCCAGTGGAGTTCATGATGGTGCTCCGTTTTAGTCAAGGATGGCAACATGGCTCCCCTTCGAATCGTGCCACTTCCAGTGTCCCTTAGACACCTTGTTCAATGCCGTTAATGACCCTTCTGGTTGAAATGGGCATAAAACTTTAGTAAAGATAAAAAATAAAAACTGATGAGAAATTTTCAAACCAACTGCTCGTCCCCTCACACCCCCACAACCATGGAAAATGAATGGCAACCCACCCAATGGATATTCTACTGGTTGTTTTTCACTTTCTGAATTTGGCAAACATTGTTATCTTCATGGTCCAAATAATAGCAATAAGCTCCCAGTAGTTTGAAACCTGCAGGTTCAACAGGATCGTTCATCTACGAGGATAAATCCAAGTTGCTGATTGGTCAGGGCGGCCTCAGCCTCAGGGTGAACAACCCAGCGGGGCCCCGAGCGTTGGGAAAACCTCGGACGTGCCCGACAATGGGCAGTTAAACAAAACAGGGAAATGCTCAACAAAACCAAAAACCCTCGACCGAAAGCCGGTTTTTCTCGGTCGCAAAACAAATAGGGGTGGGATGGAGGGGAAGTGACGACAAGGCTGAGGGGTGGGGGGGGGGGAGAGACCGATTCGAAACGGGCGGATCCGCAGGTCGCGCACGAAGCTCGCGTTAAAACTTAACTTTTTACCGAGTTTCCCGGAGAGGGAGCGTTTTGATACAAGTTCTTCCCTATTGAGAGCTCCCGTCCGTTGCCCCGGGATATATACTGGATACGCTGGGAATCGATTTTTTTCGCGTCCGTCTCTGATGTTGATCAGTGAACAGCAATCACAATCACGGCTTCCTCCATACGCCCGTATTCAACCCTATGAACTTGAAATTTGGTAGGCAGACTCTGGCGATAAGTGACGATTCGACAACAGGAACTTATCGTCGGCGACGACGATTGCCATTAAATCAACCAAAAATCGAGTTTAGTAACGTATTCAAAAGTTTTCGACACACAGAATCGACTGAAACTACTAGAAAAGCTTCCCCATTGAGAGCTCCCGTCCGTTGCCCCGGGATATATACTGCATACGCTGGGAATCGATTTTTTTCGCCTACGTCTTTGATGTTGATCAGTGAACATCAATCACAATCACGGCGTGATTTCTAACATGTTTAGTTAATTATTAATACAAACGAGATAAAACCCAAGTTACTATTCAATTCAATTCAATTCTATTGTATAACCCGTAGGTATTACAAGGAATTCTTTAAATACATATTAAAAAATAGCTCATGATATCTTCTTTTATTTCTGCCACAACAATGTTAGACTTTTATATATGATGTATCGAATAATTACATACATAGGTCTACATAATTAAGTTTAATAAATGAGCACTGCATAGTTAAAATAGATCACAATCAACAATGCCTACACTCAACTACCAAATTTCAATGATATGAGTCATTGCCAAAATTTCCAAAGCGGTGTTGATGTTCGTTCTATCTCATCTAGATTTTCATCTTTTTCTTGACCTGCTTTTTGGAAATGATGGTATGGGACGGAGGAGGAGTATTCAGGTTAAACTCCACATCTGACCCAGTAGATGTAGAATCCACCAACCGGGATATATATATATATACTGGATGGGCTGGGAATCGATTTGTTTTGCGTCCGTCGCTGATGTTGACCGGTGAACACCAATCACAATCACGGCTTCCTCCATTCGCCCGTATTCAACCCTATGAACTTGAAATTTGGTAGGCAGACTCCGGCGCAAGCGTAAAGTGACGATCCGACAACAGGAACTTATCGTCGGCGACGACGATCGCCGTCAAATCAACCAAAAATCGAGTTTAGTATCGAGTTTGAAACCAATAAAATTATATTGTTGATCATTTTATCGAAAAACGCTGTCCTGAAAATTTTGCCAAAGTAAGAAAAGGTCCCTTTTCCTAGGACGGGTCACATATTCTGTTCATGTTTCATATTATGCAACGATTATTATTTTTACGTGAGTATAAATATGAAGCAATTGGAGGGAAAGCGGAGGATCCTCAGTGCGGTATACGAGTAAAACATCGGCAGGAGCGGAAGAGCGAGGTGATGTCTCGGCCTACACTACACAGCCCTCCCCCCCTGGCTATTGCGTTATTGATTTCGCCAAACCTCCCCCGGGCCTTCGGCCTTCCTTGAACCTTCACGTTGAGCTCCCGGTTTTTTTCATTTAGTGGATCGACGCAAGCCGGTTAAATACGTCGGCTGTAGTACAACGCGGTTAAAACAAAAGTCACGATTTAGGGCCGGTTTCACTCAAAGGCCTCAATTTTCAAAACAACGTAACGTAATATAGTACTATAATTTACGAAAAATCGCTCATACGATCATGCTGTATGACTGGGAATTTTGATCGTTATCCAAGGGGGCTATTCTTTTTCAGCTAGACTTGGTACTGGAAAAAATTTTGTACATCACGAAAAAAATCTCCGAGAAAAACTTGAAAGTTGTTGTCAAGTGGTCTGTCTGAAATAATAACGATAGTCTACGAAAATATAAACATCGCCGCCAGAAAGTAATGTTTGCCGCCAAACTGTACCTACTTTTGGCATCTTTCATTTTCTTGTCAGAATGTCACTAATTTTTGGCCTGAGTTCAGTAACACGGATGCTAACTAATTGATCCACGGATCGGCTGATCTAGGATTAAAAAGTGATGGTGGAACAGTGAAAACATTGAGGGCTGGTTTCACCAACAATCCCTAACCATGGTTAAAATAGATCATTAATTTACGGAACCAGAGTTTTGAACGTTGATTTAAAACAAACGGATTTCACCAGCGTAATCAATGGTTAAACTGTTATCAGTAAACATCAACTTACAGCGTTTCCGTAATTTAGACGATATCAAGGAGGCATTTATCCGCAAAATGAGGGTAATAATGAGATAATAGTGAGAGAAAAGCTGTCACCAAGCTGAAATCTTCAATGCTTCTATCTTTTTTAGTCCGTACTGATAGCAAAATGTTTTACAAACTCGTAGGGGTAGTCCTTTGCTGCCTCATCATTTCGAAACTAGTACAGCGATGGTAATAATATATGGGTTTCTTCAAGGATTCTGGATTTGAGTTTGAAGTAAAAATCGCTAAATTTCGAACCACCGGAATACTGCATTCAAGCGCGATTTTGATTCGTCTCCGGTGGAAATTTTGGGAGTCGGTCTCCTAAAAAGCAGCGATTCGATGGATTTTATAACACTAAACATGTGTTATTGTAAATGTGTGATTTTGTAAATATTAAAACTTGATAAACGATTCTAATCAGACATATTAGCTCTGTAAGTTATTTTGATCTTATTCAACTCAAGATGCTGAACTTTGGAATGGGACCTCATCGGATGAGTTACAGTATAATTACAACTTCAGGAACCATTCATTCTAAAGCAGGGTGAGCTATGAAGTTGATTTTGTCCCTATTCATCTTAATATGCCGACATTGTTGAAAGGAGGTTGTGATAGATACAACTGTAGACTGTATTTCCTCGACACCGCTGACACAATTGATTAGAAATGTATGTGATGATACACATGTGATGATTCATGTCTTTCATCATCGAGCAAAGAGAGTGAGCACAGCCAGATGTAATATACATGAATGGATAGGTAGTAAAAGAAATTATTGTACAATTTGGAGCCCAACAGTCTTGAGGATGTACGAGTATCAATGTTGTGTGTGTTGTTATTGTTTGAGAGTTACATTTTCAATAGTACACACATTTTTTAATTAATTAAAAATTTACTTCGAAGATAAGAACACCATAAGAGGGTGCAGCGTGAATAATTTCGCTGCTCGATTGATCGATGATGAAATCTTTCATCGCATACGAGTGGGAGTAGCGCTCTAATCCTCTACGCCTAGGAAACTTATCTTTTTTCTCGAACCTCTTATTCTTAGAGACACTGCTCTTATGAGGGCCAATTGGATTTTAACCCTGACCCAAGACGAGACTTGGGAGAGCGGTTTCGTCTATGTTTCTGACAATGGGTACACAAATTCGGATGACTCCAGAACCGCTTGGAACGCGAAGCTCATACCACACATTACCTCCATGGTAGCTATGAGTGGAATCGCCATAAACAAGGTAACCGGTCCCAATGCATTAAGGATAATCTTAGGGTGAGGCGAAAGGGATCGTGATTTAACGCCCTCCACCTTACAGCGGGAATCTCGCAGTAATTAATAGAAAGGGCAACGTGATCTCCCTTTATCCCTTTTGCCGGGAAGGGACTTCCATCATTTCCAAAGGGCCCATTTATGCTCTTCTGGGTGTTTGTCCCATTTGTTTCCGGGAGGAAGGGTTCCCTCCGAAAGCGGGGGAATTACTTACATCACGCCCCACCGATATGGTCAGGCTCGGTTTTCGATTTCTGAGGACAAAGCCGGCTTTAATGCTGGTGTTTCTCTCCCTTTGTGAACATTCCCACTTGCTGAAGGTATCGTAATGCTTGCCCTCGAACAAGGGATAGGTGTGTGCACTTCGATTACCCTCTAAACAATACCTCAAGGTTTGTTATGGAACTAAGATTTTTTTTTGTTTTCAATTAATTTTTTTAAAGGTACCAAACCGCACTCGGAAAAGCCCCATTCCGAATTTGACCGTCTCAAGTTGTTTCGAAACAAAATTAGGTACAGAGCCCACCGTGCTGATTAAAAGAGACCGCACCTAGAGAAATCTCGTTCAAAAGTTCAGCATCTATAAGTGAAAAGGAACAAAATAAGCTGCAGAGCCTAATCAGCTGATTATTGATTAAATTATGATGATTAGAATAAAATATTATCTTAAACTCTACCACACTCCGAAAAGCCACGTCCCTAATTTCAGAACATTCTGTTGGATAGTAACAAAAATAGATATATGGCTCACTGCTGATTAGACTGATTCTCTAAGTTGAAATTATACTGTACTACACCCAGAGTGATTCCGTTCCAAAGTTCATTTCTTAATTTGAATAAGAACCAAATTGACCTCGGAGCTCACCCTGCTGATTAGAGAGTTGCATACTGTCTCACTCTACGGGGCCCGTTCAGCATTTTAAGTTCAATATGAACCAAGTCAGTTATCTATATGTGTAAAATAGGTATGGCTGAGCTCTCTCGCTTCTCTTGCTTGTCTTATTGCGTACCAATATAATTATATGTAAGTTTGAATGAATGTTTTTAATCTCTTAGAAAACTATACCTACATAATTATTATACTATAATTACGTTTAATATAATGTAATGTTTAATGAAACCATGCAGCACACAGTTGCATCTTGCGGCAGGTATGTATAAATACTATGTTGGCGACTGGATTTGTTGGTATGTTATCCAGAAAAACCTTCTTACCGTATTAAAATCTATTTGACTTAACGAGCAAAAATCGTTATTGGCTAGTTGGATTCGGAACGTAAAACGCTTTTCAGCAAATGGTTCTATTCAAACATTCTATGAAGTAAGTTTTACCATAAAAGATAAATTCCATATTACAGAATCGTTTACCAGGTCAACGGTGTTAGATTTTTACCGATTTTGGGTGTTACGGGATTTAAATATAACCATGTCAAGGCCACGAACTTGCTGATAACTTTATGGAATCCCGCATCGAAATCGGTCCAGCCGTTTTGGAGTCCATACTTGACGGACACAAACACATATACATCCATTTTTATATGATTAGACTACGCACAGTACATACATGATTAACGTTACCTACTTTCCATTGGTATTTCATAGGGTGAATGACACAGATGAGCGTTCATGACCCGGGTGATCTCATTCGATTAAATAACGTAATCTATCGAAATGGGGAAAAACGTGTCTCTTCTTTATTGCGATAATTCTAAGTTAGAAATGATAACCCGACATTTTTTTGTCGTCCGAAGTGAAAATTTCTACCCAAACTAAGCGTCTTAAAGCTAAATGCACAGAGTTGGTTTCCTACATATCTGTAAATATGGATTCTCGCTCTTGAAAATGTTTGAAGTACGAGTATTGTTCTTTAAATGAAATTGTGATGATCAAATCTGTAAATATTTTATAGGGGTTGATTACAATACGGTGGATTCAAATATTTCTCGATGAACAAGGCGATTTTGTAGATACTTGGCACGTTCCGATTTCCATGAGCGAAGACGTTGAACTTCCAAACGATGTTTTACATAGGGAGAAAAGGGAGTTTTAATTAATAATTCAAGATCCGACGTAGGATTTCAACTCTGCAACGAATTAGTAGAGTTGAATGGTTTAGCAACGGAATCCAATATGAAGGAAGGCAGGAAGTAAAACAAGGCCCGGGGGAAGGGGGGGTATTTATTTCCAAGTTAGTGATTCCTGCGGTTTGATGAAGGCAACTATTAATAATTCCCGGGAGAGGCCAAGTCCAACAAAGCGAAGATTTAGAGTTAAGGAACCGCAACTGTTCCCCTTCTGGAACATCTTGGAATACATTAGGGTTCGAGTCCTTATATCATTTAGGTTTCGGAGGGCCCTTTAGGCGGATTTCTGAGCCCTTTGGCGGGAAGCGAAGTACCCTTTCATCATGGCTTTGTCTGATCAAACCAACCGTGGTCCCAGAGCTCCTTGGACTATCAGTTGCTCTAGACTGGGTTTCATCGTGAAAACCGAATCAGCAGTAGTTTGAAATGAGCTTGCGAATACCGTTTTCAAAGAAATTATAGGTATTACTGCCTACTAAATCAATAAGCCCGTTTATTTAATTATTTTGCGTTCGGCTCTGCCAAAGTAGCAGAAGCATAGTTTTCACTGCTGAAAAGACAAGGAAAACTTTCAAGATCCATATTTTTACTCGCATTTACGTTTCAGGCCGTCCTAAACGGTTTTGGTGTTGTGCCTGTCTTTCTGTATCCGCTAATTCTAACGGGCGAAACTGTGCACTGATGCAGGGGAAAAAAAATTACAGGAATTAAGTATAGAGGTCGGGCAAACAGTAAATGGACATAAGCATAGTGCAAATGTAAAATTCTTGTAACCCTTACAAGTTTCCACTTCATTTTCATGACATTCGTTGGCACTGGGGAGTTGGGTACTTGATGGTCCGCCTTTTTTTTTTTTTCTTTTTTTGTTTGTGGATTATTCCTAAGCTCCAAGCATGGACAAACATAAAATCTAACAATGATCACAACACATCTGATGTTTTTATTCCATTATAAAAGTTAGAAGCTATATAGACGAACCCTAATGAATTTTATCGTGTTAGGAATAATGGAAGCATCTGCACATATTAATGCAGATCAAATACATCAACCACGCTGGTTTCATTTAGCATATAGGTGTATCATCTGAGTAAACTTGAAACTCTTGTAACTTCTATAATTTCCATTGGATTTCGATGTAACACTCATGTGTTATGCGGGTTGTAGTCGCAGTTTTCAGCTGTAAATTTCATTCCAACAATGACAGCCTCTGGGTATGTGCTCGGTTCATGTTTTTATCAATTGTTTTCACACTAGATTTGATAGCTTGAACACGAGAATTTATCATTTTTATTGATTATTTATTATATTATCCTTTTTATGGAATTTTCATAGACAATAAAGCTATTTTATAAGCCCCGAAATTGTTTAAATTGAAATTTTCGGAAAATTTTCTGTTTGGGATGTGATTTTGCTTGTTTGGTATAAATGTCAAAAGTCAGCTTCAAAATTAACAAAGTTTGTACGATTTATTTGAGCGAGCATTGAATTACGCCGATAATCATTAATGTTAATTATTCAATTAGATAAACTAACATCTCAATAACCCAGCAATAATTATCTCCTAAGTATGAAATTTCTCGTTTTTTAACTTAGTATAGTAGTAAATCAGATTGGTAAATTAGTAATTCAAAAGAGGGTGCCAAGCCATGTGAGTGTTCATACAATGAGTGTTGATGCTCTTGCAAGAAGAGCCATTGGTGATTACTCCAAGGATATGTTACCAGCATTGAAGATAACATCTCTTAAATCCAACATAAGTAAATTCCATTTGGCTTGAGCAATGGCAGGGTTAGTCCTGGTCTACATGGTGTCCTTCAGGACTTGTGCTCGGTAGGCCCTTTCGTAACCCAACATCCAAGGAGGGACCGTATACTGGTCGACCAGGTAGCCACTTGCCATACCCGTCTTACTCATCGAAACCTGCTTAGCGCAGAAGTCCATGATGGCACATCGTTTAGTGACGGAGGTCTACATGGCTCCCCTTAGAATCGTGTCACTTGCAGTTTCTCCTTAGTCACCTTGTTCAATGCTGCTAATGACCCATCTGGTTGAGGTGCGGCTCAAATCATTAAAAAAATTAAAAAAAGACCTACTTAAATGCCTGCATGAATAATGACTTGAATAAGTACATGCTGAGAAAGTATTACAATGCCTTGAACCGTATGTTCTTCATGTATTGTTTGTTATTGCTTCATGACTAAAATAACTTGACATTTCAAAGGAAATGAAGCACTGCTTCATTGAAACTTTGAGGAATATGACGTTCCATTTATAGATTTCGGCCAATTGTATTGGGACGTCTGCCATGCTAGATTTAACTCAATGGGATCATCTACATTTTTAGAGGTTACTGATACTTTTCTATGCACCCTTGTTGGTAAATAGGTCTAACTCTTTCATCATGGGCGCTCGTCTAGCCGGCCAACCGTGGTGCCACTGCTCCTTGGACGGGAAAAAGCTATTGATTTCAAGTGGCTGCCCTATATCGCAGGGATATACCCGCGATTCATAGGGGCTGGCAGGGGTTGTAGAGCGAGGCCGGAGGGGTAAGCCGTAAAACGAAGGGTGGTTTCGTACCCTCAGAAGGGGTTGGTCGAGGGGTAGAAAAAAATCCGGAGGGAGAATAAGTTTTCTAGTGTAGGAGATACTGTGTAAACCCTATCGATCTCCCAAACATTCTCCCTTGCTCCACTAAACTACACTTCCGCTCATAATAATAACCCCCGCCCTTCGCCATCTTCGCTTCTTTCTCGCCCACCTCTCATCGATCCTATCTGGACCCCCATCAGAACCTCGCCGAGTCCAACCGGCCTTTTCATATCATCAACCGCTTCGGTCCTCCGCAGCAACATTATGCCTTATTTACTCAAACACTCGGCCTTGAATAATTCTTGGATTTACCTTAACACAAACCATCTCCTTTCTGAACTAATGACTGTAAAACACCATTAGTAAATTACAGCCACGGCACGGGGTCTTGAAGACGGTGCTGCGATTGGTCTCCAAGGAGAAGAATGACGAAGAGTGTGAGGAAACGATCACAAAACGAAACACTTTCTATTAGAGGAGAAGCTAGCAGGAAACACCTGCATATGACTGAATTGGCACATACCCCTTATATTTGATAAATAAATTGTTTTTGGTTAATTCTTCGGTTACATAGCTCATCCTAAATTGTGGTTCTAAGGATAAAATTAACAAAAGTTCTTTTAAATTACAAATGATGCCCTCAAACTTAGAGCCTTTCACCGAAATAAACAGTTTTGGTGCTCATATTCACTACAACTGACAAATAAATAGCCATATTGATCACGACAATATCGTACTTAAAAATACTAAACAACTTTGAATCATCATTACATCCAAATTCAACAGAAGTCAAATACTTACTAAGCTATGTATGTACTACTATGTATGTAGGCTATGTATGTACCTGTTCTATCAAACCTAGTAGAGTCGAACAAATGTTTATTAACTCTTAGCAATGTTTTGTTTGCCTGTTGCCATTTTTCTACACGCCTTAAAATAAATCCAGTTTGATTCTATCTATTCTGAAAGTTGTATTCATTATTCTGAGAAGTTACAACAAAATGGCGGCGAGGTAGATAGATACATACGTATTGAACTTGATACCATTTTCCCACATAATTCTCCAAAGGCAACCACCACCTCCACACCGGTGAGATCTTTAATGGTGGGTGAGAGGGTCCAGGTGAGATTGTACCAAAACAATTCTGAAGTATGGCAGTTTGGGATAGTGACTGAGTCCCTTGGGTCAAGGCATTACTATGTCAAGTTGGATTCTGGACGCACATCAATCAGCTCTGCTCATCCAAGGTTCCATTTCCCCGGAACCCAAGCAATCTAACGACTAGTCCTCCAAAACAAAACAGCTACTGCAACAGATAAGTTGTATTTGATATACCGAGCAACCAGTCTCACAAAAAATATGCATCAGAGGCACCTGCACTGCAGCCAGAACCTTCACCACAAGATGAACGGATGACACACCCTAATCAAGGACAGCTACGTCCTTCAAGCCAACGAAGGAATCAATCTCCGTACCTCCAGGACTATGTTCAGTGAAACCCCATAGTACTGTATCTGAGTGACCACTCATTAACTAATCCATTGATACAAAATAGTTCTCATTTATACGTTCACCTCATAATTTTCAATAACTTTTATATTAGTGGGGGAGATCTGTTGTATCCAACCTAGTAGAGTCGAACAAATGTTTATTAACTCTTAGCAATGTTTTGTTTACCTGTTGCCATTTTTCTACACACCTTAAAACAAACCCAGTTTGATTCTATCTATCCTGAAAGTTTTATTCATTATTCTGAGAAGTTACAGCAGTACCACTACTATGTATACTACGCCATGTACTACTATGTATGTACCACTACTATGTATAGTACGCTTATTCTACATCCCACGAGTATCCTTGGAGCCAATACTACCCGCACCAAAATCATTTCCATACGGATATTAGTAAAGTCATATTTCGAATTCCGTCACTCGAAGGGAAAGAAGGCAAAAGGAAAATCTCCGTTGATACGCGCCTTTTATTGCCGCCTCGCCATTGAATTATTATATCACCCCCATAAAACGTGTAGATGTTGATACGGACTATATAGACCCGGGTAATCCTTCATTTAAATCCCATTTGATTCATGGATCGCCCGTAAATTTCCCAAGAACCCAGAGGAGAAAAACGTTTCTCTCTTCTTCTTCACCTGTGAAGTGGCAAAGGGAAATAAAAGCTCTGGAGTATCGACCGAATAAGACCACACAAAAAAATAAATAAATAAATAAAAATCCTCGCGTCTTTCTTTAGACCGTAAAAGCCACCTTTTTAATATGTTATGATTAGGAAATTTTTGCTGTGCGACTCTCTTCGCCGGGCGGGGGGCGGGGAAGCGAGGTGCTCCACCAGCTGACAGCTTCTATCATCTTTGGTTGTTTATAACCCGTTTTTACTCGAGTTTCGACCAGAAAAAAAATCCAGTCCTTTTCCTCTCGTTTTTTTCTCTTCAAAAAAACTTTTACGATTCCCTACCAATAACTCAGAAGTTTTATGTATAATGGAAACGAAGAAACGCATATTTTGTGCCCGTAGCATTATTCTGTCCCTTGACTCCTTTAGTCGTATAAAAATTAATCGAAATCCGCCCCGCTGGGTTTGATTTCTCGTTTCTCGGTCTGAGTTTTATTTGTCGGTGCGCCTCGAGGACCTCTAAAACCCCAGAAGTTGCTCCTTGTCTTGGGCGACATCCTTTTTCTGATGATTTTATTTCTCGTCCTTTGAGTCCTGCTGTCGTTAAACTTGGTATCCTTTTTATGCGTCCCTCTGAAAGGTTTCATGTAGAACTGAGACATTCAATACCAAGGAAATGACACCAAAATGTGAAAAGCCTAATTAAAACATTGATTTTTGAAACAACCTAAACGACACTTTTGCTTCCACACTAACGGAGGCAGGGAATCTTTGTGTTCGTGTTTGAAGTCGAAAATATGTTTGTCCTCCAAAATCAAAATTTCACTTGCTTTTTGAGTTTCAGAGCTTGCTGATCTACTACTGAATTTTTGTAGAAAATGAAGCCTTTGCAAAGACTCCAAAAGTTTTAAAATCAAAAGTTTCTAAAATTTTCATTAGAGCCGTATATGTCGTTCCAGACGACAATTCCGATAACTGTTCTTACGATTGAGATACAGATTCCGTTCTTGCGCCAAAAAATCAAGCTTTCCAAACAAATGGACGAGTTCGTTGGCCAGCATTTTTTGAGCACATTAAATTCGTTAAATTCAAGGAAAGTTTTGAAAAAATCACTAACAATATCAAAAAACGGCTTAAAATCGTTAAATTTATATTTTTTCAGCAAAATATTGCTCAAATAAAGTACATTCACACTTAGGCACTTTCACATCGCCTATTAAGTATTTTTACACAGTCTAACGGAACGATTTTGATGGGATTTTCAGGAATTGTGCGGTTTAGCTCCAAGACGTTCCTCTATGAATTTCAATGCCGTCACATAAATAGTAGTCTGTGCGCATGCGCAAACGTTCATTTCTTATAACGTCGTGTGTCAATGTTGAGGAACTTTTAAAAGTATTTCGCATCTTAGCATTCAATTAAACAGGCAGAAAAAAGACATTTCCGTCAGTTCTTTGAGTGGGACGTACGAGAACGATTCCACGAGGACGCATTATGCGCGGAGGCGACCCCACAGCCCTTCATTAAAATATGAAAATCTTCTCTGTGGTTCTCCCAAGTGGATGCGACCTCCCGTGGATTAGTTTTGCGGGGATGATCCCAGACATTGACATTGTGTCCGTTCTCTCAGCTAAAGAAATTCTTTCGAAGAGGGGGAAGAGACAGATGCCGCTAGTTCTGCCTGCTGGACATCTGCTACCTACCTACCTTCCCGTCACCGATTGATTGATATTTGATTACCTTTGCCCTCTGACAGAGGCGAAACTTATTCTTTTTCGAGAGCTCATTCTTCTTTCCCCTCTATCGTTATTCTTAAAAGAGATCCTGTAATGTTTGTTGCTCAATCCCCCCTTTTCTTCGATCTGTTTTTTACTTTCCTTATTTCTTTTTTTCTCCGTCATTTTGTAGCAAAGGACCCCCTTGGCAAACTACACAGTTGATGTCTGGTGTTTTGCAGAATTCGATCATCAACCTCGTGTCATCTCAGGCTCTTCCAATAAACTTGACAGTTCAAAGGGCGCCATTTGAAGGGTACCCGCCGTTTCCACAAGTTCTCTTCCATCATAAACCAGAATTTTCATAGTTATTTTCTATTTGTGCTATACAAAAAATTAAAGAGCTTTCCAAAAAGGTGCCATATGATGGGTATCTGACCAGTAAAACCACTATTTAAATTCACTTCCACGGTTACTTCAATGCCTCCCCTTGCCACAACATGAATTCCCTGATACTATCGAAATGTTAGCAGTATAACCGTGAACATAGTATTTGTGTTTAGATTGTAATTTGATAATATAGTTTTCTCTGTTCATATAGTTTTTCTGTGTACCATGTCTTATATAAAAATGTTGGCTAGTATATAGTGTCTATATTGTCAATAAATGCTTGAACACTCACACTCAACATTCACATACGTACGGGTGTGTTATTTAACATAACATCTAAACATCGAATGAGAATTTGCAGAATTTTCGATTTCGCGGCAGAGGTCAACGATCGGACTTATGCAAATCATCCAGCTATACTTGTAGAGGGGAAACATGACGAGCTGTCAGTCGCGATTTTGTTCGTTTGAAAAAAAAAATTGGGGGAACCATTTACGCGAGGGTGCTGATATTATTTCTTTTCACGCACTCAACAAAAACTGACGCCGCGAGTACGACGAGTGGGAAGGATAACAAAGAGGAGACGTCATCTCATTCCGATTCCGTTTTTGATTTTGAGTTTTTTGAATTCATTGTTGGGACAAAAGAAGGAGGGGAAGAAAAAAATAATAGCGTCGACTTTATCCATTTTTAAACGTCAACATCCATGAACTTGTTCCGGATGAGGAATCGTAACGAGTTTTGCGGAACCAAGCGAAATTAGTTGGACTTCTCACTGCCAAGCAGATTACAAAACACTGCAAATTATTACAAAAAGGTTTGTTATTTCTGTAGTTGATAGCGCTTCTACGCAAAACACTATCTTGTCTAGAATCATTAAACGATATCTAATATCCTACGTGTATCGCTACACCAAGCCACAACATTGGGCGAAACCATAACTTTTATGTGGGTACCGAGAAATGTGTGTATTCATGGCAATCAGTGTGCAGATACCCTTGCAAGGAGAGCCATTGGTGATAACTCCATTGATACTTTGCTTATACGCAATGATGATCAAATCTCCTACATGCAACATGAAGCCAATTCCATCTGGCATGAGTAATGGCAGGGTGAGGTCACTGGTCTGCGAGGTGTACTTCAGGACCTGTGTCTGGAGGGCCTTTTCGCAATTCTACTTCCATGGAGGGATCGAATAGTGGTCAACCGGGTTGCCACTGGCCATACCCGTCTTACTCACAGACACCTGCTTAGTGCAGAAGCTCGAGATGTTGTGTGTGGGAGGTGTGGGGGTGATCTGTCCATCCGCCACTTTCTGGAGGACTGCCCAGCCCTTGTGGACCTCCGAGTCCAGCATCAGCCCCCTCTGTGGGTTGACGTTTTATCCGGACCAGACAAGGTCCGATCCCTGTTGTTGTACCTGAGAGCCGCTGAGCTCTACTACGAACTGTGATATATTTATATACATCTAGTCGTAGTTTTATTTCACTTTGCTGATTGCATATAATAGCATGTATATATTTATTTTCCCTATTTTACATCCAGTCTTAGTTGTATTATTTTATTTTGGGGTTTTTTTAAATTTTTTTTAAATCCACTTTGGTGGCTAAACAGTGGTCATCACTGTACCCCTAATTTTTCTCCCCCTCCGAGTTGCCAGTGGAATCCATGATGGCGCTCCTTTGCAACGTGGCTCCCCTTAGAATCGTGCCACTTCCAGTGTCCCTTTGGACACCTTGTTCAATGCCGCTAATGACCCTTCTGGTTGAGATGAGGCTTAAACCTTAATTTAAAAAATTACAAAAAATGGCTCCTTTTATGGCTTCTGAGATTTTGATTGTTGTAAAGGAGAGCTATCCTATGAGCATAGTTTTATAAGAATTCTATGAAACCAATTATTTCCTTAAGGAAAGTGTTTTTTCAATTGTTATTTCCTTTGGTTACTATGTTCCTGCAAAGGCGTCAAGATCGCTGACCCGAGTTGAGCAGAGCTCTGGGGGAGCCGAACGCACTCGGAAGCCAGTCAGAGGCGGAATGAAATCCTCCAAAGGGGGGAGAAAGGCAGAAGACCCCCCAAACAGTCACCGAGTCAGCATTGGAAATGTAACTGCGCATCTCCCGGGGTTGAACTGGCAGTGGAGTGGCAGACAGTGGTGGCGAGGGTGGGCCGAAGCCACCTGTAGATCTGCCACCATCCCCATTCACGACTGTTTCCAACTCCCATTCACAGATGTCACCGAGTTGTAGGGGTTTCCCATTCATCCCTACCGCACCCCAGTTCCAATTCGGTTTGAGAGTTCATTTCCGCGATCCCTCCAACAACCGAGTCAATGTCCCTTCCAGGACGAGACCGCTTTCAGGGATTTTCCCTTTCTCTTTATCTTCTCAGTTGTCTTTATCACACCCCATTCAGTTTATTTGCATTCACCCACGATTCTTTCGGGTGGTGGTTCCTCGACTCTTAATCAGCAATCATGTGGAGATAAATGCAAGTGAATTCTATAAGCCATTTACATTATTTTGTCTCTTACAATGCAATTTATGGGCTCAAGCAGTTTTTTTTTCTAAGGTTTAATACGCATTTCAACCAGAAGGGTCATTAGCGGCATTGAACAAGGTGTCTAAAGGGACACTGGAAGTGACACGATTCTAAGGTGAGCTATGTTGCCAACCTTGACTAAAAAGGAGCGCCATCATGGACTCCAGTGGCAACTCGTAAGGGGGGGGGGGGGGGGGGGTGCAGTGATAACCACTGTGTGACAACGCACCCCCAAAATGGATTTTGAAAAAAACCCAAGAATAAAATAATACAACTAAGACTAGATGTAAAATAGGCAAATAACTATATACATGCTATATATAGACAGTTGGAATGGATATAGACTGATGATAACTATATCCGAGAATGATGGAACTATTTTGATGAAATTTTCAGGGATTTTGCGGGATAGCTTCTAGAAGGTCCCCTTCAACTTTAATTGCCGCCACAAAAATATTAGTCTGTGCGCATGCACGTTATAACATCGATTTCTCATCATCTAGTGGTCCGATTCCGTTCAAACTCTCGGAGTATATGGGTATATGTTCCACAAAAATTTCCTATGAATTACATCAAGATTGGTGGAGTGATAACTATAGCGCATGCGCAAAACTAAAATTGATCGAGGCAGACAAAACTCCAAGACTAATGGACAGATTTTTAGGAAAATTTCAAGGATTTTGCGGTTCAGCTCCTAGAATCCCCTAGATTCCTCTTGCATTTTATTGCCGTTGGATTTATTCTATGCATTTCTTACCCAGGTTAATTCAGATCTGAAGGGGTTGTCAGTTTGTGACCATGCGCAAACGTTAATTTCATATAACGACGACTTATAAATTATTCATATACATCCATGTTACACTATGTGAGGAAGCTGTACTGACCACCCAACTTGGCAGACGTTTTTAAATAATTTTTAAATCATTTTCACACCATTCGGAGGAATCCGTCGTCACTAGCAAGTCGAGTACCAGAGACGAGTGCTTTCGATTTGAACACCATTTGATCATCATCATCAGGCCGTCGAAACAGTAATGAAAGTCAGTCAGTCGGCCAGTCACTTTATATTGTTGCCTTCACTATTACACGAAACGCAAAATGCTACGTTGCTATAAAATACCAAAACCACGAAGGTATCGTTAAAGCACCTATGTGACCCATCTGAATGTGGCGATTTCCAAGATGCCGAGATAAACTTCCATAATAGAGAAAATATATTTTGTACCCAAATCAAGTAAGATAATAGAGTCGCAGCTGCGACACGAAAACATAAATTTTAGATGTAAACACCCTTGGAATGTTGTCTGTCACTTATTGTCTGCAATCTCCATTATTTCGTACATCCCTTAATCTCGGATATTCTTTGTTTGTTCACATTTCCAGCTACGTTATTCTAAAAACGAATTTGCGTAATAATTTAAGAAGTTTTCATTTTCCCCTTCCAACAACTGCCGGGGAGCATCAAACGAGAATAATAAATTCACGGATTATTCCAGCGGTAGGGTTGCGGTTTGTGAAGGCGAGACGGTTCTACTTGTAGGGGAAGATGAGAATTCACATGATCTCCGCAGTAGGCGTGTGTGTTATGCACGCACATGATAACGCGAATGTGTGCGTAGGGGTGGGTGGAGGGGGTAACACCGAGGATCCAGTAAATATTTGAAGGGCCGTCCGCACTCATTAACACCCCTTTTCCTTGACCACCGTTGAAATCGCAGTCCTTCGTTAAATATTCATACATTGTTGAGAACTTTGGGAGGGGTCGCTAAAAACCTCTCAACAAACCACATCATCTGTATTTTTCACGTTTTCCCCCCTATGCTTTACTTTCTTTTGTGATTAATTTTTCGTTTGGATACCACAACAGCTGGAGAGAGTACAATTTAAAACAGAAATTTTTTTTCTACCATTCCACAGGTCAATGAATTTAAGATACAAAAGGAAAAATCCAGCCACAAGTTTCAAAACTTAAAAATCCCCCCTGTTCAATATTATACTTCATTTTAACCTTAATTGACGTTTCCTGTTGATGTATCTATGTTTTGTTAAGCCCCTTCATAACTAGTTATAAGAGAGTTCCTAGTAGATCGGTAAAACGTAACACGTCGTGCGGTATCGTAAATCCGGCGCCGTAACTCTGACGCAATGAGTTACGGTGACGCATCCTTCCGTACAGATACGTTAACGGATCGCGATTCGGAAAAAACGTAATCGTCTAAAATAACCTCCTTCTATGGACTCAAATAACCTCTTAGGGATAACTTCCTCCTTCATTGGATTTAGCGTTGCAACTAGATCCGTTAAGGACTTGACGTGACTTTAAGGTGCGGTGAATGTTTCTCGTTACCGCACGCCGTATTGAGACCGACGGATCTACTAAGAACTCTCTATAAACGAATCTATTTTATACCCCCCCCCCCCCCCCCCTCTCATCACTTGGTGCATTTTAATGAGCTGTGCATTCATAATGTAGATACGAAGAAACTATCTGAATATTGACAAGTTTAAGGACGGGTAACCATGGTGGATTAAAACAAGTAGATCAGTGCTCACGAAGTGAGTCACATGATAGCCCATTTTCTCGTAAGGAGATCCGCGTGAAATAGGGCTTTGTGCGTAATAGGGCACGAAATAGTCGTCTCCAGCATTCTCCCTTGAGCATCCTTTCAAATTTCATATTCCTGCGTTGGATAGGGGACAAAATGGCTTTGGAGCACACTCAGCTGATCAAGTGTCAGTGGCCCGTGATACATATTTTTCCTTGCCATGTAACAGATTACATCCATACCAAGTTTCATCGAAATCAGAAGCCGGGAAGCGGCATTTAAAACGATTTTAAGAGGACATACATACATACCTACATCAACGGACAAAGTGAACGCAATAGCTCATTTTTTCCTTTTTCAAAAGAAAATGCGGTAAAAATTGAGTTTTACTGAAAATAATAAACCAATAATCATATCAAGCAGACCATATTGAAATGGGGAAATGAAGCGATTTTGCCCGTTGGGTTTCTCGAAGGAAACTAATCAACCGAATTGAGATCGCGTGCTGTGCGCTGACCAGACGTCCGTAATCGATCCCCCTCTCCTCCATCCCTTCTAATTTTCTTTACCCCCTCCCCCTCCACAACTACCTTATCGCCCTTCCCCTCCTAACTACCCCTTTTCCTCTCCCCTCCCAAGACTACCTTATCAACCCCTCCTACCACTTATCATCCATACCCCTCACCCCTACCTCCAGAGTTTCCCTAACATTAATATTGCGTATTACAAGACCTTCAATTCAATAATATCCGACCCCAGATGTTTTACTGCACGATCGAGCTTTGCCGTTCGAGTCCCAAAAGACCGTTGGGAATGGGATTGTCTTCAACAGCGATAAATCCAATGGTCATCCTAAAAGCCCCTTATCATTACTTCCCTGATTGAATAACAACGAGCTATTTTGAATCTTTACTGCATAAAACTAGGCCACAGCTGTTTGTTTCTTCTTTTATAATTTATCATTTTAATAATAAACCTTGATAATCAACATTGAAAAAAATCGTTCCAACTCGCCTCAAAATTTTCTGTTTTACGTTTAATTCTGTAGATTCCCGAAATGATTTTAATAACCCGTTCATCTACCACATTCATCATTTATCTCCTACAAACTGCTACTGAAAACTATTTGGAAGATGACTTAGAAATCACAAACTTATAATTAACCAACAAAGATTCTTAAATTTGGGCACTACCACCAATCTACCGAGGCCTCATTTTCTGTTTCCGGGTGGTTGGTTGTACGGGAATATAATATACATTCTGTGACATTTTTGTGACAGACAGAATTTTAGAACGACACATCCGTGTCAAAACTATTCATTCAACTTCGGAAAAAATTACCCTCATTTCACAAATACGCAGATAATCCGGAGGTAAGGTATAGGCTCACGTCTCATCCTACAACCTAAATCAATCCAACAATACGCTTTAACCTCAACAAGGGGACAGATTAATATATACATGAGAATGGTTTTTCTCAACCATATTGTATGTAAGACTGGCTTCACCAACAACTTGTGTTGACTAATATATTCCGTTTATGAAAATAAGTCATTCCAGCAGACTTTGAAGTTCCAGTACATCAATATAATATATATGCATGAATAGGACCCAGATCCTGGGTAGAAACGTCGCAATAAAGAACTAGACAAGACTAGACTGGACATTCAACAATCCTGAATTTATAATCTCACTAGTCACAGAAACATCATATTATATATATTATATATATATATATATATATATATATATATATATATATATATATATATATACTTTGGCGCAGATGTGCAGAGAAAAATAGCACATATAAAAAGATGAATTACAAGGAAAAACTCACAGTTATAATATTTTGGCTTTTGCCTTTGTCAAAATATATAGATTTAATGAAGAAAAATTTAAAAATTGTTGGAGTCATTGCAATAATTTTAGTTTTTTACAAAAATTCTCTAGGTAATTCAATGTTTGGAATTTCTTCCGAAATATTCTTTATTATTTAAGTAATATATAGGTATAAATTTGACCAAAGAGTGCAGTGGTCCTTAATGTTGCAGTAAAGAATGAAGAAATTTGTATTCATTGTGCTGCCACAAAATTTGACTCCCTGGCGGTAATGCTTCGAAGTAATTACTTTGGGTGATTTCACCAACCTTGTTAACTTGTCGTTTTGACTATTGAACAACTTTGTTAAAGTTGACTATTTATCGAAGGTTACAGAACAAATGAAACTGTGACAATGAAAGGGGATCCGAACATCCAAAACGCTAGCGATGTTGTTGCGTTAGCCGTTGACGCATAGGTAACCCTTAGAAGGTTATCCACGGATAAGTAGTGTTCTTCCGCAGGATGAAGGCTGGTGACGCCACAATTGTTGTAGTACAGGTCACAACATAGTCTGGGAATAAAACCAAGCTAGTAATCATCTATTATGTGTAAACCAAGTAGGTATAATTCCCCTCTCTTTCAATGCCATCCGCGAATAGAAGCGCTCACAAGTTCTCATTGTTGAGTAATTTGACCATAACAGTCATTTGGCATACAATTGCGCGTCAACTCGGCTACACAAAACATCTCGGAAATTATACAGGCGCACATTGTGCTTCGTACAAGTATTTTTTATTCGAAATCGTCATTTCATTTCTGAAGACCACGGTGGCTTTAGGAGGATATTATTACTAGTTATGAAAAGGTCGGGGCAGATGAAACTATCGAGAGAGAAAATCACCACGTATAGCATCGAAATCACCTTGGTCGGCATTCAAAGTGATTTTTTCCCACCCGGGTCCGCCTAGAAAATTGACGTTCATCATTTTCTTGATTGGGGGCGAAATCGGATCCGTCAGCAAGACCGTATGGGACGCGAAGAGTTGGAATGTGCAGAAATAATTTATTTCCCAAACACAGTTATTTCCTATAATGTGGGAGCTTTCGGATCGGAAACATGATTGTGACTATCAAATGTTATCAGTGTCGTGGGAAAAATAGAGACACAAAGGCTGTAGAATGGAATTAACTGATTTGGTGAGACCGGCAGAGAAGTCCAACCTCCATTCTTGATTAATATGTATACAAGGTATGCAACGCTCATATTCGAAAAAAAGAAAATGATAATAAATAAATAAAAATAAGTAAATATTAATATTAATAAAAACAGTCCGATTCCAGTAATGTTACCCTTACCTGGAGTGAGATAAAATTTCCGTTCTAGCTGCCGTTTGCGAAATGATTTTTTGGGGCTAGAACGGATATTTCAATCCTAAGGATAGTTATCGCATGGAATGACACACATGGAATAAAACTCACGTAAAAACGTTAAAAACTCTAAGATTCGTTTTGGAATACTCCAAAAACGGATTTCAACTAAGAAAACTCGAAAATTTTGAAGGTATTGACTTTCTCACTAGTTGTGCCTCGCTCCGTGCATCGGCGAGACATTCCTTGATTTTCCAGGATCATCCAGAAGTTTCTTCATATTGTGAGGGTTATGATATTCATCAATTTGCACTTGGCGTTCAAGAGCACCATCATACCCCCCACCACCAGCCTCCGTATAATAAACCGGCCTCCTTATAAACCTTAATCGGCCTCCGCATAATAAGAAGGCCTCCTTAATAAACCATAATCGGCCTCCGTATAATAATCAGCCTCCGTATAACGAAACAGGCCTACGTAATAGATAAGACTGATTGTTATAGTTTGGTGGTCTGGATGCTCGCAAGCTCGCATCTCAAAAATAAAAACATATCCTAAATCAATCCTTTTAGCAAAATACAGATTAGTTAGACAAACAGAACAGATTTACGCCTAAAATTATATTACGGAGGACGAATATGAAGAAGAATTGAATCTAGATGGCACTGGTGATGGGGGGTTGGCCGTGCTGTTGAACGGCTAGTAATTTGCCTCTACCAAAATGAAAAGAATTTTCTTTACAGTCAGGGTTCCACGGGGATACGCACTCTAAAGTCACCTGAAAATGATCTATTTATGATAACGACTCGTCGTAAAAATTTCCAAATCGTTGGGGTTGCTATTCCTAAAACTAAAACTCAAAAATCCTGTCACTCACTAAAGTAGTCTAAATCGTTTCTTACGGGACTTAATTGAACGGGATAACAATCTTTTAACCCAATCCCGAATCGAAAAAATGCAGATGCGACTCCGGAAATTGGAACGAGATTTAAAAAAAAAACTCTGAACCAGGAACAAATATTTTTATAAAAACTGGTTGTAGTGAGAAACGGCTACTGTGGAACTTACATTAGGGACGCCGCCCTCTATCATTTCCAAAAAATGTCGGGAGCCGAAATCCGAAAACGATGGCACAGTCGAAGAAAAATGCCGCTCATTAATTCGGATTCTGGTTTGACAACCGAATCGAGATTTTTTGAGGATATTTATAATGTAAATTATAGGGGAAGGGAGCTGAGCGTTTAAAAATGGCGAAAAAAGGAGGGGGAGGGCGATACTTAAGGAAAATCCCGCTTTAAGGTAAAGAGGGAAAAAAAATTATTAAAAATTAATACGTGAAGAAAGAAATAAAGATGGCGGGTGATTACTGCACGGAGGTCGATACAAAACGGGTTCAAGCGAATTAACATGAAATTCAGATTAATGGAGTATTGTTACATAATTGAGGGAGAGGTTCATATCCTAACGTGATGCGGAATTAAAAAAGAAACACACAAAAAAAGTTGCGAGACGAAAAACTGAGTAAGTTTTTGGAGGGGGTTTGGAAAAACGACCGTCAAGTTGGGTGGGCACTATAGCTTCCTCACACATACTAACATGAACGTATAGAATACGTTAAAAGAACTAAGTACGAGTTTGGCAATGCGCACAAACTACTATTACTCCAACGGCAATGAAATGTATAGGGAAACGTTTTGGTGCAAAACCGCACAATCCTTAAAAATTTCATAAAAACCGATCCATTAGTTTCGGAGTTTTGTCTGTGTCAATCAATTGTAGTTATGTGCATGCACTATAGTTATTACTCCTCCAATCGCGATACAATTTATAGGAAATTTTTCTAGAACACATATCTATCTACACCTCGAGATTGAATGAAATCGGACCAATATATGATAAGAAATTGACGTTATAATAAATTAGTTTGCCATGCGCACAGACTATTATTTATGTGACGGCAATGAAAATTATAGGGAACCGTCTAGAAGCTAACCCGCACCATTCCTGAAAATTTCTTCGCAATCGAACTGAAACTTGGTATAGTTTTTGGAATGACAAGGATTTACCGCAGAAATTTACCGAAATTGATCAACAAGCTCTGAAACTCAAAATGCAAATGGAAATTTTGATTTTGGAGGAAATTTTTTTTTTTTTCATTTTTGGAAAACAAACCAACAAATTTACGTCAAAATCATAATTTCTTGTTGCATTTTTCGTTTTATACCATGCTGGACAACTTTGATTTTGTATCCTGCCTGTGTCCGCAAATTCTAACAGGTGTATATAAATATATAATACTGTGCATTCAATTTGAATTCAATTGAGTACTGTGTATTCAACTTTTAGATTTTGTATCAAAGTTTGGACGCAGCTATTTATATGGGATTGATAAATTAGGAATTCGTTTTAATGGAAACCAGAAAAAAACTTGTCCAAGACTTGGGAAGTTCGAATCCATAATAAAAGAATAAATTCGTAGAAAGGTAAAATGTACCCATCTCATATAGAACTTGGTAACAATATTAAGATAATAATTTGTCATTATTAGAACAACGGATTTTGTAAAACCCACTAATTGATCGTTTTGTTCGATCTTCCAGGGGACAATGACTGTTTTGCGGCAGGCTGATGGAGAATATCGAAGTACATCCCTTTAGGGTACATGCTGTTCATATTATGTATATCATAATATTTAATAGATACGTCAATGAGATGAAAGTTAAGAACTAACATGCCCACATCGTACAAATACTGATAGGGCTGTATAACGCTTTAACCTTATTTGCAAACTGGTTGAAATCGAGGGTGCTACGATTAAAGGATTGAAACCTTGAGAATTGTTCACGGTAACCCAATTTGATGGAAGATTTCTATTTTATGGTTTTCTAGATAAATCGAGGAAACCAAAACTTTAATTTTCGGAAACAGATTTGGCGGCACACTGCAGAGAAGATTTGTTACGCAGAGGATCGCGAATCTACTGTAAGGATATATTGGGATTGCAAAATATTTGCAATGACAAACTATTGAGGGTATTTGAAATTTTGGAAACCCTAGCTGATTTTGAGTCTGAATGTTCTGTGAAATTGTTGACTCAATTCTTCAGACGGCTTATAAATCCGAAGGATCTATAAATAAAGAGTTAACTACAAGAATAATTCCGATAAAAAATGATTTTAAAATAGAAAAATAAGCCATTAAAATGGTTTCTCAGTAAAATCTAAAAAAAGAAAACCCTGTTTGCTATGCTGTACGGGCGATTCCTAGTTTCGAAAAGTAGATCCAAAGCAATTTCGCACTGTGTTTGGGACATAGGCGTTACCAAATGCTGATGTAGAAATTCAGTAGGTACCTATTGAAACGGAAATTGCAGAAAAAACAATTTGATGGGTAAACATATCAAAAACTGCCAATTGAAATATTAGATTCCTCGAAATAGTAATTTTGTACTGAAGCTCACGACAGTAACAATAAGCTAGTTTTGATTACTAAGAAGGATTGATTATGGCAAGAAGTATGATTCTGCAGCACGCTCACTACTAAAAAGGGAGTCATACGAATAATTTACCGTATTGGGGTATACTAGTATATTGGAGTTCCAAGTACACTACTCCCAGCGAACGTTGGAATAAAGTTTACCTACCCTACTCTTAGGGTATGTAACGGGAAGGATATGCATTTATTAATGTTTTTAATTGGTAGGTATGTGTTCCGTGATGCAATTCGTGGAGAAGATGCGAATCCGTTAATTCTACCGGGTCAACCATTAGTTATCTCTGACGAATAACTTCCAGTTGCAAAACAGTTTATGAAGGTCCAAATGAAGGTTATATCTTGGAAATGTCTAACGTTAACCAATTTAAAATATGAACCGTCTCTCTGGAGGATAAGTACCAAAATTATCGGATTCGTCCTAACATTCTAATTTTTTGCTGGTATTCACGACAAGAAGATGCATTTTGTTCTTGAAGAAGGATCTTGTACTTAAATTGCATTTTAGGGATCAACAGAAAATTCTGAAGGTGGAGTGTAATGGATAGTACTCTTATTTATGTATAGGAACGTAAAGAGTCTTGAGAATATGTTGTATAAGTGTAAAGTTCATAATCTTAGGAGAAATCTGTTCGTATGCTACTTTTCATTGATTGGCTGGCGGCGCTGCAGGCTTCGAAGAGTAAGCAAAATTGCAAACTGCATTACGGTAACAGTATTTAGTGACTTGTAAAAATGTGGAAAATTGGAAATTCACATGATAAAATTACAGGATTCGCCCAGCTTGAATGTTTAGTTGTACCCATGAAAAGGAAAATCTGTTATATAGGAAAGTGAAGTGTCTTGAGAGGATGTTGTTTAAGTGTAAAGTTCATAATCTGAGGAAAACTCTGTTCGTATGCTATTTTTCATTGGTCGGCTTGCTATGCTGCACACTTTGGAGAGGACGCAAATTTGCAAACTGTACTGTTTAGCTGCTTGTAAAACCGTTGGAAATTGGAAATTTACCAGCTAAAATTACATGATTCGTTCAGCTTGAATATTTAGTTAGGTTTGCCCACGCGAAGAAAAATTCGTTATATAGAAAAGTAAAGTCTTGAGAATATGTTGTATAAGTGTAAAGTGCATAATCGTAGGAGAACTCTGTTCGTATGCTATTTTTCATTGGTCGGCTTGCTATGCCGCAGACTTCGGAGGGGACGCAAAATTCCAAACTGTACTCAGTTACTTGTAAAACCGTTGAAAATTGGAAATTTACCAGCTAAAATTACGGTATTCACAGCTTGAATGCCTAGGTAAACCCACGAAAAGAAAAATTTGTTACTTTCTGACATCAAGGAGGGATTGATTGTCTCTTAGAAAGGAAGATCAAATTCACTGAATATTCTGTAAATAGAGCGCAAAGTAGTAAGTTATGGAAGTGCAAAGCCTCCTAAGAGTATGTTGGAACGCAAAGTCCCACCATCGTAGGGCATCAAATATGGTAGATCTGTATGTAATGAGATTTTCGATTGGTTACCTATTTTGTTGTTAATTAAGTTGATAAACGATCTTGTAAAAAAAAAACATATTACTGAATTTATTTGAACAATACGCAATTTTCATTAGCAATGTTTCGATTTTTTACGGGTAACCACAACAAGAAACAAGGTGAGTGTTGATCATCGGAAAGACAGATTTTTCTGTACAGTGATGAGGAAATGCAGAATTTGAAAGTAGAGTAGATGTGCTCTCAGAGTATTTATTGGAGTGAGAAGGACCCGACCCTGTGGTAGTACGATTTTCGGCTGGTTACAAGGCCGAGATGCAGAACAGAAGAAAATTCAATACAAACTAAAAATCAATTCCTAGTGTATATAATTTAAGATTTACCGTCTTGAAATTTTCAATTTAATCGTTCTGATGTATAATCATGTCCAAAACCTGCTATTATATTAATCGGAATAGCTTGATTTTCTTCAGAAATCGACCTCAAAAAATTAATTCTGGCCATCAAAGAGAGATTGGTTGTTTGTTGCCAAGAGAGGTGGTTTTTGCCTCGCTGATTGGGATATTATGTAAGTAAAGTGCAAAGAACTCCTGGAGTATGTATTGCAGTGCAAAGCACCTCAACTCCCGGGTTGCTGTGATGCATTTTCCTAAGAGAATTCAAAACCGATGAATGGGATCCGGTTCATTGTACTTGACCTTAGATTAATTTGAAAAAATTCTAAAGCACTCGTAGTAAGGTTAAAAGTCGAAAATTTCTCGCAAGAGATTATAATGCAAAACTATTAGCATGTTTCTTGTAATATAGCAAATGATAAACTAGATCTAGTTTAGATAAACAAGATCTAAACTATTTCTTGTAATCTAGCAATGTAAACTAAATTTTTTCGATTTATTGCAGTTGCTTAAATGGATAGTGAAACCCAGTACAAGAACAATATTAGTGTCGACATCAAAGGAGGAATTGATGCTTCGGTGACAAGGGAGAATGAATTCTCTAGGTAGAGCTCGGATCTAAGGTATGTGTTGGAATTTGTGGTGTTCTATATGATATGTGGTGTCGTCTAAAATGCCCTATACTCTCTATACCCTATACTATTAGTAGGGTAGTAGGATGTTGGTTGTAGTGCAGCACCTTCTGAAGATGCAAAACCATTGCAAAACGTAAACTCTACTACTGCAACTTAAACTAACTTGAAGTTAGCATTGAAGTTATAAATAAAATTTATGTCGGAAATCCCTCAGGTTAATAATTTTAAAGTGCAAACTAGTTGAAAGAAACTGCCATGAATCTATTGTATTGACAACAACTTGAACGTGTGCGAATCTATACTTAATCGAACAGCAAGAAACGTGTTTCGAATATGATCAAAAACGGAGAATTAATTGAGTTGCTACTGGACAGAATGATTTCGAAATAAACTGGTTGACAAATTCTAACCAACCTGAGCGCAACAGTAGGGTGCTTTTAGGGTATGTCATGTACCTAGTGAAAAGTTGATATTCAACGGAAGGTTACCTGCAAATGATGCAAAACGTAAACTCTACGACTGCAACTTACACTAACTTGAAGTTAGCATTGAAGTTATAAATTAAATTTATGTCGGAAATTCCTCAGGTTAATAATTTTGATGTGCAAACAAGTCGAAAGAACCTGCTATAAGAATCTATTGTATTGGCGACAACTTAAATGTGTGCGAATCTATTATTAATCAAACAAGAAGAAATGTGTTTCGAATTTGATCAAAAATGAAGAATTAATTAATTTGCTACTGGACAGAATTCTTTTTTTCTTATATATATATATATATATATATATATATATATATATATATATATATATATATATATATATATATATATATATATATAACCGAGCAAAGCGCAATAGTAGGGTTATTTTTAGGGTATATAATGAATGATGCAATCTGTAAACTCGATATGTAGAACTGTGGATTTCAAAAGATACGGTTTAGGTACTTTACTATCAAAACTATTGATGAACCCGAAGATGCCAATCTGCTACTTTTTTTGCATTGATCAATTTGAAGATAAAACTGATTATAAATGGGTTACTTAAATTGTTGGGTTCGTCACTATGCTACTCACACACATACACAAAATACTATTATTATTTTATTCATTTATTTATTTATTTTTAAATTGTGTGTTTGGTTATAATCAAAGAGAAATTGGTTGTTAGAGACTCATTTAGCGGCACAACTGGGGAATTCTGTGAATGGAGTACGAACTAGAGAGTACTCTTGGGCTATGTGTTGGAGTTAACCGTGTCCTATGGGTATGTATTGGAGTGCATAGTGTCCTAGAGGTAGGTTACAGTTAGTCCCGAAAGTATCCGTAAATTCTCAATTTACCATAAAGATTAGTATTCAAGATTTTAACAAATTAGCTCATCAACTTTCTTGGGACATCGTTTAGGAGAAACGGTAAAAAATAAACGACCAAGTTCAAATTTCTCCGAAAGTGGAACGTTCATATCAACTACGGATATTATCACAGAACAACCAGAAGAGATTTGCAACAAAAATATTCGTAATTCCTTTGGTAAACGTCAATAGTAGCGAATTACTCAACATGAAAAACGTCGATTTAACCTTAAAACGACGAATACTCGTCGATAAACAAGAACTGTGGAATATCGAGTTTCTCTAGGGCAGAATGAACAAAACTGTCCCATATATTAGTTTTCGATTTAAGACCAATTGAACACAGAATTGAACCCAATTGAACACTTGTGGGGTCATCTGAACCGTCAGCTTGGTAAACATGACATTCGTAACAAAATTCGTAAAATTGAAGAAAGAGATTGTAAGATTGTGTGTGTTTTGAAACTCACTGAAACTGAAACTGTTGAAATTCGTAAGATTGATGTCGATGCCCATAGGCTAAGTTGTATGATGTCTAGGCTAAGTTGAGAGGACGGGATATCCGAATCAAAATTGAACAGCTTTTTTTTATCGTCGACTATTCGTAGTTTTTTGTTAACTGACGTTTTTATAGCTGATTAATTCGCCACTAATGACGTTTAATTTGAATACATTTGTTGTGAATATTTGTTGGTTACTTTGCGATAATACCTGTTGTTACGAACTAAATCACTCGCGACGAAGTTGTGGAAACCCATTTCAAAACGAAAGCCAGTGAAAAAACGTATTCTATTTCCACGAACTTGTACTTGTTGTGTTCAACATTGTAACTCTTTATTTTTCGTAGAAATAGACAACGTTTTTATCACTAACCTCCGTTTTGACAAACGTTCACTTTCTAAGAAATTTAGACATGGTCATTCATTTTTAACATTTCTTGTAAACATTGACCTAAAAAGTTGAAAAAAGCTCATTTTTTTCCAGAATATTAATTTTTATAGAAAATAGAGAATTTAAGAATATTTTTGGAACTAAATGTATGTATTGGAGTGTCCTAAAGGTAGGTTTGTATTGGATTGCAAGGTGTCCTGAGGATAGGAAATTTGGACATGGTCATTCATTTTTACCTTTTCTCCTAAAAATTGATCCAAAAAAGTTTAAAAACGATTTTTTCCAAAATATTAATTTTTATAGAAAATAGAAAATTCGCGAATACTTTTGGGACTAACTGTACGTATTGGAGTGCAAGGTATTCTAAGGGTAGGTATGTATTGGAGTGCACGGTGTCCTGGGTAGGAAAGGTGGACATGGTCATTCATTTTTACCATTTCTCCTAAACATTGACCCAAAAATGTTGAAAAAAGCTCATTTTTGTCCAGAATATTAATTTTTATAGAAAGCAGAGAATTTAAGAATACTTTTGGGACTAACTGTACGTATTGGAGTGCAAGGTGTCCTGAGGGTAGGAAATTTGGACATGTCATTCATTTTTACCATTTCTCCTAAACATTGACCCAAAAAAGTTGAAAAAAGCTCATTTTTTCCAGAATATTAATTTTTTATAGAAAATAGAGAATTCGAGGATACTTTTAGGGACTAACTATACCAATTGGAGTGTCCTATGGTTATGTATGTATTGGAGTGCAAGGTGTCCTGAGGGTAGGAAATTTTGACGTGGTCATTCATTTTAACAATTTCTCCTAAACATTGACCAAAAAAGCTGAAAAAAGCTCATTTTTTTCCAGAATAATAATTTTTATATAAAACAGAGAATTTAAGAATACTTTTGGGACTAACTGTACGTATTGGAGTGTCCTAAGAGTAGGTATGTATTGGAGTGCAAGGTGTCCTGAGGGTAGGAAATCAGGACATCGTCGTTCATTTTTACCATTTTTCCTAAACATTGACACAAAAAAGTTGAAAAAAGCACGTTTTTTCCCATAATATTAATTTGTATAGAAATTAGAAAATTTAAGAATACTTTTGGGACTAATTGTACGTATTGGAGTGCTTGGTGTCCTGAGGGTAAAAAACGGAAGTTAGTGAAAAAATGTAGTCTATTTCCACGAAAAAATAAAGAGTCACAATGTTAAATCGATTTCGACGGTTATGCCATCATCAGTAACAAATAATAGCTTATTTCTTGTAACTGATTCGATTCCCTAACTGTCGAAATTTACTTAACATTGTAACTGTTTATTGTTTCGTGGAAATAGACAACGTTTTTTCACTAACTTGTGTTTTGAAATAGGTAATTACAACTTTGTCACGAGTGATTTATTTCGTCCTAAGGGTAGGTATGTATTGGAGTGCAAGGTGTCCTGAGGGTACGTATGTATTGTAGTGCATAGTTTCCTATAGGTATGTTTGGAGTGCAAAGTGTCCTGGGGGTGGGTAGGTATGTATTGGAGTGCAAGGTGTCCTGAGGGAAGGAAATCAGGACATCGTCGTTCATTTTTACCATTTTTCCTAAACATTAACCCAAAAAAGTTGAAAAAAGCACGTTTTTTCCCATAATATTAATTTGAAAATAGAGAATTTAAAATACTTTCGGGACTAATACTGTACGTATTGGAGTGCAAGGTGTCCTAAGGGTAGGTATGTATTGTATTGCACGGTGTACTGAGGGGTAGGTATGTATTGTTCTGCAAGGTGTACTGAGGATAGGTATGTATTGTACTGCATAGTTTCCTATAGGTATGTATTGGAGTGCAAGGTACCCTAGGCACATAGGGTAGTAGGCTGTTGACATGTAATGGAAGGTTACCTTGCTGTGGTGCAGTCCCTGAAGAGGATGTCAAAGTCCTTGCAGGAGAGGAGCTTGCAGCGGTTGACGCCGGGCTGGATGGCCCCGAGGCCGCGAAGGATCCGCACCTGCTCGACGTTGCAGACGAGGGGGACGATGTCGAGCCGCTTGAGCTTCGTGTAGACGGTGTGGAGGCCGCCGACGAGGTGCTTGAGGAAGAGCTCGAAGGCCTGCGGGAGGCAGAGCATCGTGTCGCCGGCGATGATGAAGGCGGCCACCTTCTGCCCGCGGTAGTCGACGAGCTTGCACTCGTTGGCGGAGGGGTCCGAGGTGGAGATGGGCGGCGGCGACGAGTAGGAGCGCGGCGGCACGTGGTGGTGCGCCACGGCCATGAGGTCCAGCGGCGAGTGCGGGACCATCCCGAGGAGCCCGAGCCCGTGGTGCATCTGGAACTGGCGCGGCCCCAGCGACGCCGCTATGGACGTCGGCGTCGACACGGGCGGCGGGCTGTGGTGGACCACCGGCGACGACTCCTGCTTGATGACCGCCCCCGCGGGCGGCGACCCCTTCGGCACGGGCGAAGCTGACATTTGAGAGCTCCGGTCGCTCTGAGAACCGCTTTCCAGGTTCTCCATTACTTCATAACCACCGACACCGAAATTATCACGACAAAATTATCACCAAGTTCAAATACCAAACTTCCCTTAGCTACTAACAATATCGCGCACGAACACAACACCTCCGTCCTCGGCAACCTACAGAGTTGTAGTAAATACGAGCGGGCGCCGAGCGGCGCTGTGGAGGGGGCGCCTGCGCGCGCCGGGCGCCGCGGATTGGCCGGCCACGCCCCCCTCCCTGCCCCCCACCACTAACAACCCCGTCCACGCCCACCCCCAATACCACAGATCCAGAATAAAAGCAGTAGAAATATCATTATCCCCCACCACTTTTGTGTGACTACGCATTTTTCTCTCAGATTTATCATACAGCCCCACCCTTCCATATCTCAACCATAATAGACTGTATTTACATAATAACCTTCTCGGGTATAACTATAAATGTTAATATAATTACCCCTTCTTTTTTTCGCTATATAAATCCTACAACTGCTGTTATCTCGGTCCAAAGTTGTTACAGCGAGACCGAATTTCCTTCCCAGTTTTACCTCAAAATGAAAACACAAACCGCGATATTCGTGACAGCCGTTGAAGGTGAGATTTATGTGATGTGTTTTGGTTTTCAAATCACCGGCCATCCACTGGCTACGAGTTTCTATCATCGATTGAGTTTACCACGAGTATCACTCAGGTATATCAAACAATGGAATTCTCTATCAACAAAAACGGAGAATTAATAGATTTGCTACTGGACAGAATGATTTTTTTGGTTTTACATATGACGAGTACAGGCGAAGAACGGAATATCATGGTTTTTTCTAGTTTGGAGAAAGACGAATTTGAATGAAAAAAACTCAATAAAATTTATATCTTGCATTCAAAAAATCTGAAATTTTGACATTATAATATCATCATACAGGTGAAAGTAATAAAAATGCCAAAATACCTCAGGAGATTAATTTTATAGGAAATAACGGAAAGAAGTGTCAAACATCACAAAAAACAGCGGAATAACGGGATAACGCCCTTTACAGATTTCCTCACTTGTGGCGTTCTCAAAATACCTCCTGGCTTCGTCTGTAAAGAATATTTTTAAATGAATCAAATCCCTGAATATTTCGGAAGAAATTGACATTTTTCTTGTGTAGGTTTTTGATGGGAAGTGAAATTCTGAAGGACGAGGTGGCTACTGAGCCAAATCTTGGCAACTGATGCAAGTATTTTCTTCTTTTTTGGCGGGTTCGGCGTCACAAACTTGCAAGTAAATGTTTCATTATAGCTCTCACGGTAGTACACTAGCTGAGGGTAATCCAGTGACGGATTAATAGAATTTCGTGGGTGGGGGCGGTCCTCTACCGGGAGTACCCCCCCCCCCTTCGAGAAATTTTTTTTTTCAAAAAAGACCTTGAAAAACTTGCAGTTTTATTGGTTATAGACCCACACTTTATATCAGGTACTTATGTAAAAATTAACATGAAAAACATAATTATTATTTGCACCAATTTTAGGTTGGTTACCAAACATCCATGTACACACAAAAAATAAATGAATACCTAAAAAAATAAAACAAACATAATAAAGTTATTATATTTAAGTAATTTTTTCGGTAAAATTATATCGAAAAAGGCAGGGAACTGAACATGAAGCGCTGGAGAAGTTCAGTCCTCGTGATGTAATATTATTTATAAATTATACACTTATATTGTAAACACAGGATTAAATTATAATACACTCTTTATTTTTTTCAATTTACTTTATGAGTAAAAAACCATTTAATAAACACTCACGATGAAATTAAATGAATAAAGTACATTTTTGATTAAAGATGAAAACACAAATAAAATATCACCTTGTGTATTACACAAATTTCTTGTGTATTACTGGTAAATGTGAAACAGTGAATAATTCTCATCAATCGAAAAACACTGGTTGCAATCAGTTAAGAAAACACGATTCATTTCTTTCATCGTCGAAACAGTAGGTAGGTTGATTATTTAATAAGACTATTGATTATGTATTGCAGGCAGCACGACACGGACTCAACAACACCATTGCCAACCTGCTTTGATGATTTTTCCCTCAAGCACTTCTGGAAATCTCAGAGTTTACCGACGAAAATTCTGACACTACCCACGTAAATCTCAGATTGATACCCCGTGGTACCTATGCAGTTTGTGGGCCTACTAAAATTCAAACGAACAAATTAGTAAATTGGCCGTGGCAGATTAGTAAAACCGGTACCAATCATACAAGTTTCCCCACAGTATAAAGTTCCTTCATCTGTACTCGTATTTTTGTCAACCTACAAGCGCGACGGCGTGATTATATTCTGACGTTCCCTCGCAAGAATTTTTTTCTTCTGCCTCTCGGGGGGGGGGGGGGGGGAATATCATAGTAGAAATATCATAGAAATATCATTATCCCCCACCACTTCTTTGTGACTACGCATTTTTCTCTCAGATTTATCATACAGCCCCACCCTTCCATATCTCAACCATAATAGACTGTATTTACATAATAACCTTCTCGGGTATAACTATAAATGTTAATATAATTACCCCTTCTTTTTTTTCGCTATATAAATCCTACACACTGGTTGCAATCAGATAAGAAAACAAGATTCATTTCTTTCTTCGTCGAAACAGTAGGTAGGTTGATTATTTAATATGACTATTGATTATGTATTGCAGACAGCACGACACGGACTCAACAACACCGTTGCCAACCTACTTTGATGATTTTTCCCTCAAGCACTTCTGGAAATCTCAGAGTTTACCGACGAAAATTCTGACACTACCCACGTAAATCTCCGATTGCAACCCCGTGGTACCTACGCAGTTTGTGGGCCTACTAAAATTCAAACGAAATAATTAGTAAATTGGCCGTGGCAGATTAGTAAAACCGGTTCCAATCATACAAGTTTCCCCACAGTATAAAGTTCCTTCATCTGTACTCGTATTTTTGTCAACCTACAAGCGCGGCGGCGTAATTATATTCTGACGTTCTTCTGAATTTTTTTCTTCTGCCTCTCGGGAGGGGGGGGGGGGGGGGGGGGGGGCGCCCCCCCCCCCTTAATCCGTCCCTGGAGTAATCAACGTGAAATTTCACTACTCTCAGCCGCCTTATTTTCATTGGAGCTATAGGAATATACCTTGTGCCAAGATAACCCACCCAATCAAAATATCTGACTTTGATCAGGCCAAGAAATCAATGTAAAACACATGACCGAACGATGAATATTGAATAGAGACAGCAGCCGGTCGGAAAAATGGAAGAATATGACATGAGAAACACAGTTAACCTGCTGTGATTTGCAGGCGGTAGCTCTAAGGTAGCCCGTTCTTTCCCTGGACCGTTCCCATAAGCCCGTTCTTTCACTGTATACGAAATACTTACCCGCAGTTTTGAAGTATTTAGACCCGTTATTTTCCTATTTTGACCACACCACCGTTTTCGTCTACCCCCAATACATAAGGTACCATTCTCAACTCACTTTTGACTAAAATCGAGATTTCGAGAATTCGAGAATTCTTCCCCTGTACCTACTCTTCATATAAATATAACCGAGCAGAGCGCAATAGTAGATTAATTTTAGGGTGTATAATGTACTGAGAATTATCACCTTTTTATGATGGGTTTGTTGACATTTTAACGGAGTGTTACCTGAAAATGGATGCAAAAAGAATAAAAGCAGTAGAAATATCATTATCCCCCACCACTTTTGTGTGACTACGCATTTTTCTCTCAGATTTATCATACAGCCCCACCCTTCCATATCTCAACCATAATAGACTGTATTTACATAATAACCTTCTCGGGTATAACTATAAATGTTAATATAATTACCCCTTCTTTTTTTCGCTATATAAATCCTACAACTGCTGTAACGAATTCTTTATCGGCCAAACGTGAAGAAACATTATCTCGGTCCAAAATTGTTACAGCGAGACTGAATTTCCTTCCCAGTTTTACCTGAAAATGAAAACATAAACCGCGATATTCGTGACAGCCGTTGAAGATGAGATTTATTTGATGTGTTTTGGTTTTCAAATCACCGGTCATCCACTGGCTACGAGTTTCTATCATTGCAAATGAACGGATGAATGAAAATGAGTTTATTCCGAGAAACAGCAAATTATAAAAACGAGTAGACATAATATATGGCAATATGGAACATACACCTTAACCATAGGGCAGGCCCAGTGCGGTTAAGGGGAGATGCTTGAGCTCATACTCATTAATTGCATAAAAGGAACAAAGAAAAAATATACTTATTTAATCACAAAGTTATCTGGTTACACTGTTTCCTTCTGTTATAAAGGAGAAAAAAGATCAAAACTGAACTATAGAATTCATTAGATAATAATTTAATAACAATAAAGGGAACTGACATGATGATTAATGCATATTTCAATTGACATAAATGCTCGTAAGTAGAGTTTGGCAGTTTTCCAACCCATATTGGATTAACCACGAGAAAACTTTCTTTTTGTAATCCGAACGAGTAAGATTGAAGGGGGATCGCAAATTTTCTGGCAAGGAGTGAATTAAGAATGGCATACTATAGAAAATGTGTCTAGAAGTAATCCATATACGAGTTTTTAGTGCAGGAACTACAGCTTGTGTAGTGAACCGGAAGCCTACGGAGTGTTTTTAGAAAAATTGAAAAATTCCGGGTGTTTGTGAAAAAAGGTGACCGCCGAATTAATATACAACTGATGGACTGAGAACACACGGACACAGTTATACAGATCTACTGTAGGAAATCTGCGTGGTTTTATTGACATTACTTTGAGAATGGATTTTTGCATGATATTCAGTGGATTCAATACCGCTGAAGTGGCTCCTCCCCAAGCAATAGTTCCAAAGCCAATGATGCTCTGGACAAGCGCCTTGTATACAAAAATTAAACTTTCCTTCCCAAGACATCCTCGGAGGTGTAAAATAAATAAGTAAATTTTCGAAGTTTGTGAATCAACGTAGCGACATGGCAGTCCCACGTTAGATCCTCGTCAATCATTACTCCCAGGTACCTCACAGACTCAACACGCTCCAACTCTGGACATGCGCACACATAGGAATCGTACATTCTGCTAGTACCACATAAATGCAACTTTATTGAGGCAGAAATGGATTTTTTTTAAAGGGAATTTGGAAAACACGAGGTACTTGGTTTTTTTTTACATTTAGGCTCACAGTATTATTACATAGCCATTGGAACATGCGATTCATATCACTGTTATAGCAGTGTCACATACCTATTCCCAGGTGTCGCCTCACAATTTTACGCTTTTTAATTTAGTTGATAAACAATACAATTCATTACCAAGTCATCCTTCCAACATATAAAAGTGTTACCTATACTGTATATTGATATCATTTAATTGGTCAAATTTCAAAAAATGTGCTGACAAAATCACTGAAAATGGCTAAGAATCTTTAAATTGATATTTTTTAGCATAACATTGGTCAAATAAAGTTTATCAACTATGAAATAGAACATTCAAAAATTTATGTACGAAATTATGCTAAAAACTTGAACTTCATTAAATTTTGTTTTAAAAAATCTATAAAATTGCAAAAATAGCCTAAAATCCAAAATCTCTTTTTGAATAGAAGAGTATCATTTAGAATACTTTTTTTTCCATAAAATTAATAGCTAACATTTTCTTTTCACTCATAAATCTCCAATTTCTATACAACTTGAAATATACGAAAAAAAAGACACTTTTTCACCTATTTTTGACTCATAGCACCCATGAGAGTGGAGCGATCGAGCTGGCGAGAAGTTAGGACCAACTAGACCCCAAGTGGAGTCTATGTGCGAAAGAACAGATTTTTTAAGTCAATTCTAAGGCCTTTTATGGCCCGGACGGCGGACGGCGGACGGGGGACGGCGGACGGCGGACGGCGGACGGCGGACGGCGGACGGACATTTCAAATTTGGATTCTACGCACCTTGAAACGTAAAGTGACAAAGTTTGAGGGGGGGTTATAAACATTGTTTGCTATACGATCACATAGGCTTATTATTGGAAATAATAAACCAAAAAATCGATTCCCGATTCACGATACCGATACCATCGGCGCATAGTACAACATATAACTTATACTTACAAAAAATTGATCCCAATATATTTGCAAATGAGGTAATTTTTAAATAAAAACAAAACATGGATAAAATAAAACCTTATTTTTTGTTATCTATCAAGTATCAATTAATAGGCAACTTTTATTGCCTAGGATTGATTTCTTTCTGAGTAAAACAAGTTAAGCAGACTGACTTGGTTTTTTAGTTTTTCGTCGGTAACTGTAAGGTATTTCCAAATAAGACTGGCTCTAGGCTTTTATACTTGGAAAACATAGCTTTGTCTAATGCTTCTGTTGTCACAAACAAAATAACACAAGCCTCCTTGTAAACAAAGTTATAATTGTAAGTTGTGTTTTGGACAATTCGTGTTTCGCAACTGCTAACTTCACACAACGGTTGCACGGTACAACCATCTTCGTTGTTAGATGGTTGCAATAGTACCGTAGTGTAATAAAACGCCCATCACCGGGCGGTATCGGTATCGGCTTTAGGCGATCGATTCTCGATACCGATACCAAAGCCTAAGAATATATATATATATATACTCGGCGCTTCGCGCCTCGCCGGATCTTTTCTCTTTTCTACTGCGTAGAAAACGAGGATAATTTGCTATGCAATTCTTAGCCTGAATCAACTTAGTTTTGGAATGTAGCCAGGTACGTAAGGAGAGGGAAATTGGTAGCTTGAAATGTGAACATTTATCACATAAATCAAGCGCTTTCCAACGAGTGGCGAACGATTTTTGTGCGATGAAAACTGCGGAAGTTTCATTCCCCTAACAACGGCTGGGTTGTAAGTGAAAAACACTGAAATTGTGACACAATCTATAGCAACTACTCAACTACTCGGTTGTACGTGAAAATCATCTTTAATTTCGTTACGGACATTACAAAAACTCGGCGCTCCGCGCCTCGCCAGGGGGCAAGCCCCCTGGACCCCCGGTTACCTCTATTTACATACTTCGGACGAAATTATTGAAACACAGAATGTGTTTGCGTTGTCGCGCAACCAAGTGACAACCAAACAAGCGTCATTGTTTACTATTCATTTATAACATCAATTTATATAGTTATAGTATGAAACTACGAAAAAAAATACGAAATAAATTCGTGATAAATCCAGAGCGATTTATCAAGTAAATGTCCTAAAGAGGCTACATACGAAATTACAGCTTCCTAGAGTGTAAAGTATAGAAATTAGCTTTAAAAGCCACTCATCTGATCCGGACCCTGGACATCGTCAAGTAAATGTCCTAAAGAGGCTACATACGAAATTACAGCTTCCTAGAGTGTAAAGCATAGAAATTAGCTTTAAGAGCCACACATCTGATCCGGACCCTGAGCATCGTCAAGTAAATGTCCTAAAGAGGCTACATACGAAATTACAGCTTCCTAGAGTGTAAAGCATAGAAATTAGCTTTAAGAGCCACACATCTGATCCGGACCCTGAGCATCGTCAAGTAAATGTCCTAAAGAGGCTACAAACGAAATTACAGCTTCCTAGAGTGTAAAGTATAGAAATTACCTATTCAAATTATTTAACCTCCGCTTCACAAATCAAACCGTTTTCGTAATACTCAGATCACCTGCTATGAATCAAATCATCGAAACACAAGCTCAATGAAATCATCAGAAATTAACAAGCGGTTGCAATCATGTTCACAATATCAATTATTGAG
The DNA here is from genome assembly GCA_030762985.1 of Adelphocoris suturalis. NCBI lineage: Eukaryota > Metazoa > Arthropoda > Insecta > Hemiptera > Miridae > Adelphocoris > Adelphocoris suturalis. The sequence continues at coordinate 18,639,357 of CM061047.1, forward strand.
AATGATCACCTGTGTGTAAACAATTATTTATATAACCATGCTCATAACTCAGTTTGTTGGACACGCACTTCGCAGTAGTTAACCTAATATTGTTGGATAAATCGAGAGCTTTCGAACGAATGGTCAACGAATTTTGTGGGATGAAAAACAACGAAGTACCATATCCCTAGCAACGACTCGGTTGTACGTGAAAATCATCCGTCACACATTTCGTTACCATCCCGCGTTCCATTTTCGGCTAGTTAGTCCATGGCTAAAACACATTCTGTGTTAAAATTATTGGGGGTCGGCCTAAGAATCGCATAGCAATTAATATATATATGTGTGTGTGTGTTGTTACCCTATGCAATAAGTGCTCAACGTGCCTAAGAAGTTTTCACTTCAAAAATGTCTCGACAACTGCCATTCCACCATCAACTTACTTTCAAATAGGTTGCTACGTTATCCAAAAACAGATAGGTACGAGGAATATCCCTTCAAACCGAAGTGCTTCGTTTCTACCCTAGGGTACTTGAAGTGGCTTACCTGAAGAAGACTCGGGGAATTCCAGAAGTAGGCGGAAAGAAATCGAATGGACGCGTTCAACTGGGTCGTAGAAAGGAGCCAACAACCAAATTTGATTGGAATCAGGAAAACTTGCTATTTAACTGGAAGCGTTTGGTTCGGTTTGAGATCTTTCCAAGGAATGGCGAAGGAAGGTTCGCGGATCGTGTAGTGGTGGAGGGGGGGGGGGGGGTCGGGACGCGAGCACACGGGCAGATCCACACGGAAGGTATTAAACTCAATCATGGCCAGGGGGGGGGGGGGGGGGGATAAATCGTATCCCGTTTCTAGGATGCTACCTACTGTTCACGAAAATTTCCAGCAACTATGAAATGACCTACCTACCTAATTTTTATTTTTCACATTCTTTGATTGATCGTAATGAACATCGTCACTAGGCTTTCCTAAGCCAAAAAGTAATATTCGCGGATCGCGTAGGGTGGTCGGAGCGAGGGGCGGCGGCGGATCCACAAAGAAGGTATAGGCACCTACCTATCATATCGCCTCCGGGAAGAAATAAACGTAAGTACCTATATCGTTTCTAGGACGCAGCCGTTTCAAGTTCACTCGTTCTAACAACCTATCTTACGGAATCCCATCCTTTTAGAATTCGCTTACATTGTGGGACCGATCGTGTAGAGGGTGGTCGCATTGTAATAGTGATGAATACAAATCGATGTAAGATTCGATTAAATCAACTTTTTTCTAAAAAATCGAAGACTAGATTTTTTTTTAGAAAACTCGCAATAATTTTTTTTTTTTTTTTTTTTTAGCAAAGTTTAATGGACATTTTATAGCGTTGGTACCTACTAGCTAACACTCAGAAAACAGTATTAGGAACTATGAACTCATGAAGGATCAGTTTAAGTTTTTTCACTATGAAATCTGACACTCCGGCATACGTTCCAAAACTAAATCGAATTCTTGATGGAACAAAATAAGAATCACGAGAATCGGCATGTCGGCGTGTCCTATTTCGAGTTGCCACAACCTATACTTCTATAATTATATAGGCATGTTAATATATCTCGATTTGAGCTCCTATCTATTCAAATAGTTATTGCCTTAATAATATCATTATCTAAGTACGTACGAAAAGTCGAGAGGATATGTTATTAAATATGCGTAGGAAAAGCTTTGGTATTAACACACAAATATGACCTTGAAAAAAACATATTCATGCCTCTAACGAACGCCGGCGCCGTACCCACCACAAGCCGCGGCGCCGGCGCCTCCTCTCACTCCACCCCCCGCTCACCCCCCTCACCACCCACCGTGACCCCCTGCCAAGCGTGCCAGGCGTGCGTCTAACAAAAAAAGCCTCGAAAAAGACACTTTTCTCCCGTTTTTGGCCCATAGCATCTATGCGAGTAAAGCGATCGGGATGGTCGTAGTTTTAGTTGGCTAGCGTACGTCATAAGGCCCGTCCAGACTCCTCGGCGTGTCCTACTTCGAGTTGCCACAACCTATACTTCTATAATTATATACGCATGTTTATATTTCTCGATTTGAGCTCCTATCTATTCAAATAGTTATTGCCTTAATAATATCCTTATCTAAGTACGTACGAAAAGTCGAGAGGATATGTTATTAAATATGCGTAGGAAAAGCTTTGGTATTAACACACAAATTCGACCTTGAAAAAAAATATATTCATGCCTCGAAGGAACGCTGTACCCACCTCATGGTGCCGCGGCGCCTCCTCTCACTCCACCCCCCGCTCACTCCCCTGACCACCCACCGTGACCCCCTGCCAAGCGTGCCAGGCGTGCGTCTAACAAAAAAAGCCTCGAAAAAGACACTTTTCTCCCGTTTTTGGCCCATAGCATCTATGCGAGTAAAGCGATCGGGATGGTTAAACGTTAGGACCAACTAGACCTCAAATGGAGTCTATGTGCGAAAGAACGTGTTTTTTTAAGTAAATTCTTAGGCCTTTTATGGCCCGGACGGCGGACGGCGAACGGCGAAAGGCGAACGGCGGACGGGGGACGGCGGACGGTCATTTCAAATTTGGATTCTACGCACCTTGAAACGTAAAGTGACAAAGTTTGAGGGGGGGTTATATAAATTTTTTGCAACACGATCACATAGGCTTATTATTGGAAATAATAAACCAAAAATGAGTTATTTACATGGATTTAAAATATGGAGGGGGCGGGGACCACCTACAAATTCGTTTAATACACCAAATAATACAATCCTAGATTTTAACTTAATGTATATATTTAACCCTGGAATGTCCCGGCTAAATTTCCAACACTTAACTCCCCGGTGGGGTGTGTCAAACCCCAACTTTGAAAAATGTTAGAAAAATTAAAATAACTCAAACTTGAATCAAATTTTATTTTTATTCTGGTATCATGGGTGTAAAGAAACAAGAAGTAGGTAGGTACCTAAACTCACGAAGAAAAAAGTAATAGTAAGAAAACCTCACGCTCTGAAGAAAAAAATAATAGCAGAAAGGTAGCTCATTGTAACAAAGTTTCAATATAAAATTAGCACATTTTCATTTTTAAAAAATAGATAAATAAATAAAATCAATTACAAAACAATTTTCTGAGATTAGTTTGATACCACTTACAAAACCCAAGAACTATGATGAAAAGGTAACATAAAATTGGCACCAAGCAATAGGATCAACATTCTCAACACTTTGAAGATCTATGATGTTCACAGAAGGAACTTCGAACTAGTTTCTCCAAAACTGTCACTTTTGACGCTTCTTCATCGGAGGCAACTTCCTATAACTTGACATAATCTTCCGTGTTTGAATTTTCTCCGCCAAAATATACATCTTCTTCCTCCAACTGTTCCAACATGGATCTAATGTCTTCAGGAGCCGAAAACTGGCGTTTTCAGCCCTTTCTAACGATGAGCCAATAACAAAACTGTGGGAACGCCCACAAAAATAACACTTGCTACAGAGAAAATCACTAGCGGACCCCAGTGGGGTTTATCAAACCTTACTACACAGAAGTCTTAAACGTACTGAACTGTGAAAAGGCTGAAGCCTTTAGGGAAGAAGTGGGGGGTGATATAGAAGGGGGCGAGAAGAGCCAGACGTACGGGATTCAACATGATAAACTGACTTCAAATCGCAATTGGGGTTTGACAAACCCCACGGGGCATTCCAGGGTTAATGGGATTTAGTTCTTGACAGCTATGAAAAGATGAAATTTGGTGTAGGGCTCTTGAGAGTTGGTTTTGGGAAAAAATACTCAAAACTTTCTTGCCAACGTTTCGTTCTGTATGTAGAACTTCTTCAGGGCTAAAAAAATGATACAATCGATTGAACTAACTGAAAGCATAAGTACCATAAAAATATTGACAGTTTTAGAACTTTTTTGACAGGTAGGTAGGAACAAGGATCTATGATGCAAAACTATTGACCTACCTGCTTTATAGTACCTCAAATTTTTCCTCAATAGCATGTCAATATTTTTATGTAGATATAGCTAAGATTTATGGTACCTATGTTTTCAGTTAGTAGAACCAATTGTATCATTCTTTTAGCACTGAAGAGGTTCTACAAATAGAACGAAACGTTGGCAAGAAAATTTAAAGTATTTTTTACCAAAACCGACTCTCGAAAGCCATACACCAAATTTCATATATATAGGGTGTCCCACATAAGGTTGTCTACATAAGACTTGTCTAGGATTTCAGAGCTTATTTCAGATCGAATGTTCCTCTTTCAGATTTTTTAAACGCTTCGTTTTCAAATAATTCAATTTTGAGATTTTATTCTTGTTTTCGAACCTTTTGTCACCAAAACGGTACTTATAGCTCCCTCAATTTTCTTCGTAAATTCAGATTTGAGGATACCGTTGGAAACAACATTACATTTCCTACCGAAAAAAATGCCTGAGCCGTTTTCCCAAGTACTAAGGTTTGAGTCAGGCCTGAAAATGCCTCTGAAATGCAAATTGTACCTAAATTGGGGAACCTCGAGTTTTTTCAATAGGGAGTCGTATTATGAAAACCAACATTTTTTCAAGACAAAAGAATGGTAAACCGCGCCGAAATCTCACCATTTCAACAGTGTAATCAATCGGGGGAGAAAACTATGTTTTAATGTTGAAAAAACAAAACAAACAAAAATATTATTTTGCCTTGAAATTGAAGGGTTTTTTTTGGAAAATTACTTCCAATGAAAATCGAGTTTGGGGTCGCTTTCTACATATCTTTTTCGCTAAATCGAGCTTTGAAACTTTCATATCTCTCCAACCCCGTTGTAACCAAGTTTCACACTTTACCTCACTAATATGAGTTCATTTGGTATGATACATTTTGTGTTTTTAGGGGCTAAACTAGTAAGCTTAAGTAACTACGGTAACTACGGGGTCGAGGAAGGGTGCGAGTGATACCATTCGATTCAGGGTAACGAAATTACGTAGAAACCGACCCCAAACTCGATTTTCATGGAACGTCATTTTTCAAGAAAACAGTCAATTTCATTTTAAAAAAATTCCAGTCATGCAGCATGACCGTATGAGTGAATTTTCTTAAATTGCCTATCCTATTATAATATGTTAAATTGTATAGAAACTTGAGTTATTTGAGTAGAAAGAACTTGTTTAAATCCAATTTTGTGGGGAAATTACCGCAACAAAACTCACTCTGCATAATATTCTGTAATTCAAAAAAAAAAAAAAAAAATTAGTGACACTCGCCGATCTCTTCCCACTTTATTGTCTTTTTCTCCATTCACGTTGGAGCGACACATGGAGACGTCCGTGGAGACGTCCATGATGAAGTTGATAGGGAACGGTTGGTCCCCAGGACTTCCAGATCTATGATGAAGATGGGTACTTTTCAAAACTTTCCAGCTCCCACACGGCCAGCCTGACACTGACAGCGCCCCAATGGTCCTGAAAAGAAAAAAACTGACCGCAGTATCGGGATCACAATTTGATAAACTTTGCACAGCCAAATTTACAAGAAGATGATTGTAAAACCGTTTCTGAAAAAGGTTATTGGTTCTAATGGAACTCATTAAATTAAATTTCCTGAGCTATCTTCACCGCAAGTATGAGTGACACACAAAACTCTTATCAATTACAGCGGTAACTTCCAGACAACTCAGGTAGATACAAGAGGTTACCGCAACCTATCGAACAAATTTCAATCAAATTTATGCCCTCAGGTAGCTACCTAAAGATAGCTAACTGCTCAGATAACTTCGTCTGTGGGAAAAAGGGGTACCACTTACAACAATGATTTCCCCACAAAACAGCCTTACAACACTGGTATTTTTAGTTCTTCGTGACGTCCATGGGTGAAAAGTTGATAAGTATAGCTCAACACAACAACAACAACAGTCCTGTCCTTTCGGTTTAATCTCTGATGCCAAGGGATCTCGATTGTCATTTTATGTCACATTATGGTACATAATTAGGTAGCAACTACTCACTAAGACCATAGAATCTGAGCGTAAGGAGAAGTTTTGTGGTCGGTGATATGGAGTTGATTATGTTACAGCAGGATTCTAATTTTACTTCAATCAACTCCAGCACAAACATCGTCGGAAACGGGTGTGAAAATCGACATCATCAAGTAAATTAAATTAAACCGGACGTGGACGAACCGTATAAGCTCTTCGTTCGTATTCTAGGAATTGAACGACTTCCGCGTCCGAAAAATCAGAATCAATCAAGTCAACTTCGAAGTACATTATGACTTTATGTAATATGACTTTACATTATTATAACTCAAAAAGTGTTGTCCAACGAACTCATCCTTTCTTTTGAAATGCTTGACTTTTTGGCGAAAGAACGAAGTTTTTATCTCAAGTTATCGTCTGGAATGACACATACATATATATATATATATACGTATACAAAGCTCGTTTGCGACTTCCAAGATAATCCTACTCATTTGAGACCTGTAACCTGAGGTCTCAAACAAGCAGGTTTTGTCAACTAAATGCAGGTCTTCTAAGTATATGCGTTTTCTCGACTAATATACGAATCCGATCCGTTTGAGACTTAAAATCAGGCTAACCAACTATCAAAAAGTTGTTTGTGAATTAACTGACTCATGCACGAGAATTCTACAACTGACCTGTTGCTGCGAAACAACAAAAAAGTTTCGATGTTAGTGATTGCCTTTATATTGATTTTACAATTGCCAGAACACAAATTAAAAAATGAAATCCCCATTGTTACCATAAATTTTAATTTCTCCCTAGATGGGAAAAACAAAAGATCATGGATATGTCTAGTACCTACTGCTTACTAGTTGGTACCTACTACTCAATAATTGTATACCAACCATGTAGTGCCTTCTTTTCACAAGATTATTCCATTATGGTTACAAAACAATATTAGTTTTTAACTTAGAGTAATAAATCAGCATTCCTTGACACTACAATGGCTTAGAGGTCATGAAATGACGTGGTAAAATGAGAGCATTCTAAAAAGTGGCGAACGATTTTCCTACTATGAAAACTATGGAAGTTACTCTTCCCTAGTAACGCCCTGGTTGTACGTGAAAATCAATAGAAAATGTACCGGTCGGGAAAAAAAGTGTTGGTCGGGAAAAAAAGTGTCGGTCGGGAAAAAAAAGTGTCGCGAAAAATTCCTTGACCCCCAGCCAATAGACATATCCATGTCAAATTCCTTGACCCCCAGCCAAAACACATATCCATGTCAATATCTTTATATATAATTCCGAACGGTCTTTGAAATTGTGAAGAACTTCGCGGTCCGATTTTAGTGTAAGACTGCTCATTCGAATCAGCACGGCCCCAAGTTTGTTGCAAAAGTGTCGCCGTTCGTTTCTATACCCGCCTTGATCGTGTTCTAGGCGGTCCTTACCAACGAGAGTTCTTTATTAGGCTGTGGCGGTAACAACAGTTGCCATCAATTCGCGGTAAGTAAGAAACGTAGTGTAGTTACTAACATCTAGGAGAGTTATTTCTGAACGAAGAAATTGAAACTGAAGAACAGCGGACTTTATAAATAATTCCGAACGGTCTTTATACATAATTCCGAATCAGAACGGCCCCAAGTTTGTTGCTAAAGTGTCGGTAAGTAAGAAACGTAGTGATTGGGTCTTTTCTGATCAGCTGAGTGAGCTAAATTCTTTCCTGTTCCCTGTAGGAAGTTGAAATTTGATAGAAATTTGATGAAATTTGATGTCTCTGGTACATTAAGAGACGAGTGAAGTGATGGGGTCTTTTCTGATCAGCTGAGTGAGCGAAATTCTGTAGGAAGTTGAAATTCGATAGGCAGGACTTATATTGTTACTAGAATGTGCTGAGTTCCTGTTAGGTACTACTGTAGTACTGTAGGTACTACTGTTAAGTACTACTGTAGTACTGTAGGTACTAGGGCTTTCCAAGCCCTAACTAGCGGTAAGTAAGAAACGTAGTGTAGTTACTAACATCTAGGAGAATTATTTCTGAACGATGAAATTGAAACTGAAGAACTTAGCGGACTTTATATATAATTCCGAACGGTCTTTATATACAATTCCGATTCACACGCTTACAAAGAAACGAAGAAGACTCGGGATAGAATTATATAATACATCATCTCACCATGCCCAAATTCTGAATTCACTGATTCAATTTTTTGTTTCGTCTCATAGTGGCGAGGACCACCTCAACTGGTGATATTTATTTTAATTATAGTTTGATAGGTATTTCCTCTTTTTGCTTTGCACCAGGTCACATAACGCCGCAAATAGGTAGGACTTATACCGTTACTATAATGTGCTAAGTTCCTGTTAGGTACTACTGTTATACGGACTAGATTAGGGCTTTCCAAGCCCTAACAGGCCTCTAGTATATTATATTATTATTACTACTGCACGTTATAAACTCTCTACAAAACGTTATCCACCAGATAAATTGCTAACTGAGAGAGCGGAGTCTCATCTAAGGATACCAAGCAGATAGCTGTATCTTTCAGGTAAATGTGAGTTGATAAACAGCCAGCAAGAAGTTATTTGAGGCTGCTAGTAACCTAGCATTTGCCTGGGCTTATCTGTGATGTATAAAACGGCCCCTTAGTCAACTAATCTAGCAAAGAGAGTTAAAGTTGAGTGCATCACAGAACCCAACTTCTTTACAAATTTGTTGAGCATCACACCCAGGGTTTTAAATTAAATTTGCCATTTTTGTTGTAACCGAGCATCACACTCAAGTTTGCAAGGCATCACACCCAGGCTGTTGTTTATTTCTCTGAGCACCACTCTCAAGTTTGCTGGGTATCACACACAGGTTTTCATTTTTCTGAGCACCAGTTTTATGATTTTCTGAGCATCGTACCCAGCTTTTGATTTTCTGAGCATCACGCTCAAGCTTGCTGAGCATTGCACCATTTTTATGATTTTCTGGGCATCACACTCAGGATATTTATCCCAATCCTAAGGAGAGTTATTGTCTGGAATGACACACACTTTCATATACCAAAAAGTGCAAACTTTAGGAATCGTTTCAAAATACCACAGAACGGATTTCAATGAAGAAATTTTTCTAACATTTCGATTTTAAAATTTCCTGAGCCGTTGCAATAGCTTCATTTTTTACGAAAATTGCTAACAGATTTACACCATTTTCTCTCAGCTACAAGAGCTATTAGAGTTTGTGCGGATTATAAGGTAACATTAAACCGTTACTTGAAAGATGTTGTACACCCTATACCTGTAGTTGAGAATATTTTCACTAAACTACAAAAAGGTCAACATTATAGTAAATTAGATTTTTCATCGGGATATTCTCAACTTGTTTGTGATGAATCTACTGCAATTTCGTTAGCTTGGAGCACCCCGAGAGGAATTTATAAAGTAAATAGATTAGCTTTCGGAGTAAAGCCAGCTTGTTAATTATTTCAATCAGTGATTGATGAAACACTTCAAGGTTGCAAGGGTGTCTCGCCTTTCTTCTGGACGACATCGTAATAACAGGAAAATCTTTTGACGAACATAATGAAAATGTAAATCTAGTTCTCAAACGATTGCGAGTGGTTGGGTTCAAATTGAACCGATCTAAGTGTAAATTTTTTCAAAGAGAAATAAAGTTTTTAGGTCGTATCATTGACAGTGTAGGTCTCAGAAAAGATCCAAATAAATGCAAAGCAATTTTAGATGCTTCTAGGACTGCAACACTTTCGGAACTGAAGGCCTTTATAGGTACAAGGTCCGTCTTGGGTGTGGTTTTGTTGACAACTGATAACAATTTGCTAGAACATTCGAGAGGTGTTTGAGGGGTCGAAAACCCCGCAGTTCTATTCAAAAGGACACTGCGGACTTTTGCCCCTAGCGGGTTTTGTCCCCACCACCCCTACTCTTCTTTTAAAGTGCGTTCACATCCATCCGGAATTACGGAAATGCGACAATCAGACAATGCGCCAAGGCCTTGGAACCAGATGGAACCAGACCTCAGTGAAGGGATTACTTGCCATCACTTCAAGAAACCATAACCAATTCTAGCACCAGGACCAATCTTAATTGAATTAATCCCTAACAATTGCAGAATTTAAGTTAGACAAAACGAATTTATATAATTATAATAAAATATAGTCTTACAATAGTCTACAAAGTAATATCGGAAATTAATCTATCTGGAATGAATATCGGAAATTCGTTGCTTTACATCGTATCGGATAAGCATAATTTAAGAATTATGATCGACACTGGAAGTACCCGAAGCTTTGTAAAAGAAATTATAGCTGATAACATTTACAAAGAATATAAAAGAAAATCAAATTTTAAAGTAGTAACTCCTCATGGAGAAACAAAGGGTAAACAATGTGCGATACTTCCACTGTCTAAGATATTTAAATGTAAGAAAAACCACAAACACGAATTTCATGTGTTCAATTTTCATAAAGATTTTGATATGTTAATTGGAACGAACTTAGCCAGAAAAGTCGGTGCCCGATGTTTACTTGATAAAAATTTGTTCATAATAGAACAACGATCAATACCATTGTATTACCATGATTGGGACACACCTCAGACAATGACTTTAGAATCCAGAAAAATTCATCAAGTAAAAATAAAGGTCCCCAACATAACAAACGGCCCTGCTCCCATTCAACATAAAGAACATAATAACGTTGAAAATCCGAACTGTATTGTTCAGGTCAAAAAAACCATGAAGCTTATTTGATGGTGAATAATAATAATGATAAACAAATAAAATTAACCCCATTAGATTAAAAGCTGAAAAAAAAATTGAAGAAAAATATTAACAAATCAAAATTCTAACTTTCACAATATCTCAATGAAAAAAAAATAATAATAATAAAGCCCAAGCTTAATGAAAATTTGATAAGGACGGAACACTATACCAAAGAAGAAAAAGAAAAACTCACTAACTTACTAAAAGAATTCTCTGACTAAATTTATAACGAAGGAGAAGAACTTAGTACCTACGACAGTAACCACCAAACACTTAATAAATGCAACTGACGAAGTACCAGTATACCTATACTAGACCCAACAGATGCCTTCTGATTGACTAACGGCAGTTGGAAGATTAGAGTGAATCTTGTTGGACAAGCTCTCTTGAGACCACATCTGAAAAATTAGATATTTTACGGATTGCCGCAGTGCGTCATCCGTCGGAACTGTTGTTGTTTCGTTATCTTGAGTTATGGCTTTGGTCGAGTGCGAGTCCGTATTTTAAATATCCTCGAATTTGGATTTCATATATAGAAAATCTATTTCTGTAGCACTTGAGTGTAAGAATAAGAATAACAAATTAATAGAACACTCAGATTGAACACAGTTTTATGGGTAGTTTTCCGTTATCCCCCCCCCCCCCCCCCCCCAGTCAATGTGTCTTCAACACGCCCGCCCGCCCGATGTTTCTAGGCATTACTTCTTACTTAGATTATGTGTTATGTTATGAATTTTTGAGATGCGAGCGTCCAGACCGCCAAAGTATACACATCATTCTGACCTACATGTCCAACTAATCTGTATTTTTACTTAGGGATTGATTACTTGATGTTATGTATTTTTGAGATGCGAGCTTGCGAGCATCCAGACCACCAACCTATACACAGCATTCTGATCTACATGTCCAACTAATCTGCTTTTTTACTAAGGGATTGACTGGAAGTTTTTCAATTTTGGCGCTCAGAAGGTCAGTTAATTTCAAAATGAGCAAATCGATTAGTTGGGAGGCTGAATCGATACTATCGAGAATGGCTATTCGATGGCAGTAAATAAGAGTGGGGGATCCTTATATTTCAGTTTCACGGATACGCAAGTCTGAACGGCCAGCAACGGGAAGCGCGGAATCGAGACTTGTAGCGCCATCTGTGAGTGAGGGGGTCAAGCGTTTGTTCCTGCGTCGATAATGCCGGCCTACCCTCTCAACAAGGTGACTCAGATGTAACGGGTGCCGGTAGCGACGTACCCTCCCACCGTCTTCCAGAAGAGGTGACGAGATGAAGATGATTTGTGAGCAATGAAACTGACATCGCATCATCATCTGCCTAACCCGCATATTCCCTAAACAATTTCATCAGATTCTGATAGAAACTGTAGAAATCAAGCTTGTTGCAAGGATTTGCGGACACACAGACTGGTGACAGACACGAAACCAAAGTTGTTCAAGATGGTCTAAGAAGTAAAATACGAGTCGAAATTTTGATGCTGGCAATTTTTAGCTTCAGTGAGTGAATGAATGAAATTATTTATTTGTAGAGGCCTTCCAGCGTTATAAGATGTTCATGGAGTTCAGCCTTGCTAAGAATGCTAAAGACTGAAATGTATTTCAATTGTTCTCTTTGTATAGGTACTAGTTTGCCACATTAGCACATTCATTACACTACGGTACTATTGAACCATCTAACAACGAAGATGGTTGTACCGTGCAACCGTTGTGTGAAGTTAGCAGTTGCGAAACATGAATTGTCCAAAACACATCTTACAATTATAACTTTGTTTACAAGTAGGCTTGTGTTATTTTGTTTGTGACAACAGAAGCATTAGACAAAGCTGTGTTTTCCAAGTATAAAAGCCTAGAGCCAGTCTTATTTGGAAATACCTTACAGTTACCGACGAAAAACTAAAAAACCAAGTCAGTCTGCTTAACTTGTTTTATTCAGAAAGAAATCAATCCTAGGCAATAAAAGTTGATACTTGACAGATAACAAAAAAATATCAAATTTTATATTTGCACAAATCAAATTAACTAAAGCCTTGAATGAAAATATATATAAATCTGAAATTTAGAATTTGTAATAAGAATTAATCTTTAAAATTTATTTAATTTTAATAAGTAACTAAAGCATTAAAGCTTCATTGGAACAAGAACTCCTAATGACAATAAATAGAGATGTAAAATATATTAGCTAATTAGACTAATAACTTCATCTGCGACCAGAAGACAAACCGTCTGGACCCAGACAGAATTAAAATGTTGGTCTTTTTAAACAAAAACCTTAAGTAGAACAGATGGAGAATAATGGTTTTATTATCCATCTTTTGTTTTTATTTAAAAATTACCTCATTTGCAAATATATTGGGATTAATTTTTTGTAAGATTAGTATGTTGAACAAAAAAATTTGAATATATTACTAGTTCAAGAGGAATTTTTGTTTTTCACCTACAGGTAAGTTAGGTATTATGCGCCGATGGTATCGGTATCGAGAATCGGGAATCGATTTTTTAGGTATCGGTATCGGGAATCGATTAATTTTGGTATCGACTCATCTCTTTTATATTATATGTCATTCCAGACGATAACTCTCCTTAGGATTAAGATAAAAATTCCGTGTTTGCGCCGAAAAATCAAGCTTTCCAAACGAAAGGATGAGTTGGTTGGCCAGCACATTTTGAGCACATTAAATTGGCAAATGTCATATAAAATAGTGAACAAATACCACTGACATGATTGGGTCACTCCTAATCAGCTGAGTGATCTAAATTCTACCCTGTTAATCCTAGGAAGTTGAAATTTGTTGGGAGACTCACTGGGTCATTAAAAGTTTATTGAAATGATGGGCTCTTTCATGATCAGCTGAGTGGGCTAAATTATCTCCTGTTCACCCTAGAGCAGTGTTCGCCAAACCGTAGATCGCGAGCTACTGGTAGCTCGCCGGGAAATTTTTGGTAGCTCGCGGGGAAATTTCAGAAAAAAGTGCTTGGCGAGTGGGTTGGCTAATCTGATTTGCGCTACGTATCTCAGACCGACGACACATGAAAGCAAAACAACGTGTGTGTTCGATCGTGAGCGAAGTTATTTAATGTCTCTTGTATTTTATACGTACTTCGGACTGAGGTTATTGTTCTAATAATGGCGAGTTCCAGCAAAAAACGTATCAGGTTACTTAACAAGAAACATAACTTAACAAGAAATCTTACCCACGATGAATACGAACACTTTGCCTGTTTGAAGCAGACCCTTGATAAGCAAGGCCCTTCACAGGCTCTTTACAACAAAGAACATATTGCAGTTTTTTCAGATTTGAAAAATCAATTCAATCAACGCTTTCAAAACTTCAAAAACATTTCGATTGTAGCACAGTTTATCACATCTCCTTTTGTTGAGATTGAATTTTCTGCTTGTGTCATGCAATATTTTGAAGAAGACAACACTGCAGTGAAGATGGAACTGATTGATTTTCAAAGTGACCTTTCATTGAAATCTCTCACGTCAACCAATGAAAATATTTGGCCTTTTGTTCCTAAGCAAAAATACCAAATTTTGGTTCAGATTGGTTTACGAGTAAAGGCAATGTTCAGCTCAACATATCTCTGTGAGATCTCATTTTCCAGTATGAAATTCATTAAAAACCAGTGCCTACAGAAACAGGTTGATGGATGAACATTTGGACAATTGCATTCGAATGGCCGCTACAACCTATGAGCCCAACATTTAGAAGATTGTTGATGACTATAAAGAGTGCCACCCATCACACTGAACTACGTTTTTTTAATGCAAATATTTTTTTATTCAAGTTCTTATGATATTATTGCAATTTTAGAAATGTCATTTAATTAGATTTAAAATAAGCTGGAAATGTTTATTCATAGGTAATAAACGGCTGTGTGATTTAAGCAAAAACGTGTATTACTTTCTTACTTTGTTGGGTAGCACACAGTAATGTTTATTAGCTGTAAGGTATCTAAGGTAGCTCAGTCGCTTAAAAGTTTGGCGACCACTGCCCTAGAGCTTTATTTATTGTTGAGCAGTTGAGATTTTTGAACAGTTTGTTTTGCTCAAAAAGTGCCGCCCAATGAACTTATCCTTTTTTCAGGAACGTTTATTTTTTGCTTGCTTGTATGATATTTTGGGAAGCCTCGAATTTTCTCCTCCCAAAAGTGATCGCAAAACTTCTGTCACATTGGTTGCCTCCGAAAAGTGAATTTAGTTAACAATATATCTTATTTGTGTTTCTACGCCAACAAAAACTAAATTTCATAGGCGTAGTTAAATTTAAGCAATCTATTGAATTATGGATATTAATGTCGAAATCAGTAATAACGAAAAATAAATTTAATTAATCAAATAATACCTATCCGGTCGAATACCGAAATATATTGATACATGTAAATACAAAACACAAAAGTAAAAAAAAAAGTTACAGTAGTGCAGCATGACCATAAGGGCGAAATGTTGTAAATTGCAAATTGCAGTTATTACGCATCTTACAATGTACAGTTTTTTAAAGAATATGTGACAATTTTTCTTAATTTTATCGATTTTTGCCATATTATAATGAAATTAAAGAACATTTTTTGCATTGAATTTAATGGTTTGAAGGATGATAAATTAGTCTGAGAAATATTGTGCTTAAAAAACGATATTTAACTCTCTCAAGTCATTTTTTTACCATTTATTGGAGAGTCGTATTCTTTTTTAGTTATTTTTTTAAAATTTGAGCAGTTTGTTTTACTCAAAAAGTGCTGCCCAATGAAATCGTTATTTTTTTAGGAATGATTGTTTTTTGCTTGCTTGTATGATATTTTGGGAAGACTCAAATTTTCTCCTCCCAAAAAATATCACAAAGCTTCGGTTGCCTCGGAAAAATATATTTAGTTACCTTACAACATATCTTATTGTGGTTCCACACCAACAAAAATTACATTTTGTAGGTGTAGTTACATTATTAATCTAATCATAACGAAAAATCAATTTAATTAATCGAACAATACTTATCCAATCGAATACCAAATATTGATTTACGTAAATACTCACGAGGTCTACTTGAATATGTACGGAGACGCTTCCCAACTGAGAGACAATGACGGAATAGACTCTTGGGGTAGGTTAGTGAGGGACCGGTTTCTCCACGTCAGCCCTCGTATGCGATTTTTCCCACCCCTCCACCTTCCACTACGTAATGTTTTAAAGGGAGTGGCTTTAAATCCTTTTCCAGTTTTGGAAAGAACTAAGTTACCTATTCTGAATAATAAATCTAATTACAAAATTTCTCCATGACGATTTGGTATAAGTAACCGAGTTTAACTGGGTCAATTTTCTCTAGAATTATTCAAATATTATTGAAAACGTCTGCCGTTGCGTAGCAGGCTGTTCAGCAGCATTTGGCTGCAGAAAGTATGTTCTACATTGTTCAAGCTTTTGTTAATGGTGCTGTGGACAGTTCCTGTGACAACCGACAGGTCCGGTTATCGTTGAAGATGCTGATGAAGAGGACTTGGACGACCCATCTGCACCCGATGATCTCATCGAGGATTGACCACTCCCAAACCCTTCACATAAACGTGCCCGAGTAGTATAAACCCACTTTCCAACTTCATGTTTTGAGATTAATGAAGTAATTTTAAATTGTAATAAAATTTAGAAATACCGTAGAAATATTTTATGAAAACGAATGTTCTGAAAATTAATGTTCATTTTCTTCCTTTATTCACTGATAAATGTGTACTTATTCATTTGCATATAAAATATGTCTATGTGTGTGTCGCTACATTGACTTATATATATAAATGGTCCAGACTTGTTTTGCATTA
The DNA here is from genome assembly GCA_030762985.1 of Adelphocoris suturalis. Lineage (NCBI taxonomy): Eukaryota > Metazoa > Arthropoda > Insecta > Hemiptera > Miridae > Adelphocoris > Adelphocoris suturalis. Next base: position 18,655,843 of record CM061047.1, read on the forward strand.
ACTGCTATATTTTTAAAAATATTTGAATAAATCTAAAGAAAATTGAAATTATTACATCAAATGGGCTCATATGTTCAGAATCAAACAAAGTCATTTCCCTTTTTTCTAAAGTTTACCCCCACAATTATAAAATGCTCGGATTTTTTTTTTTTTTTTTTTTTTTTTTTTTTTTTTTTTTTTTTAAGAAACGAAGTTTAAAGGTAAATGAATTCTCTACAACTTTTATGATTGTGAAGGAAGCAATGGCGTGAGGAATACGGAAACTTGGATTTGACACCTCCCAACACATGAAAAATCCAGAAATTTCCCTTTCCATGTAGGGTACACCTCCTTGGACTATTGCTGGCTGGAGCAACTAATTTTCATTCATCTCTACTTGGTGTCTTGCATGCGCAAACGTATTAGGACCCGCTGGTATTTGTTCATTCCAATTTTGCAATTTTTTTTGTTTTTTTTTTTTTTTTTTTTTTTTTTTTTTTTAATTAAGTTTTAAGCCGCATCTCAACCAGAAGGGTCATTAGCGGCAATGATCAAGTTGTCCAAAGGGACACTGGAAGTGGCACGATGCTAAGGGGAGCCATGTTCCAATACTTGACTAGAAACGAGCGCCATCATGGACTCCACTGGCAACTCGGAGGGGGGAAAAAAAGTGGATAAAAAAATCCCCCATAAATGAAATGATACAACTAAGACTAGATATGCGTAAGATAGGCTAATAACAATATACATGCTATTACATACAATCAGCAAAGTGAAATAAAACTACGACTAGATGTACATAAATATACTCCTGCTCGGAATTTATTTATTTATTTATTTATTTATTTATTTAAGTTGTAATTACAATAAAAACTTAAATAATTCAAGGTAATAATGATTCAACTTTATTGCAAGGCAGAAGGCTGAGAGCCTGTAGCGCCCTACAAGAGTAGTGCCAAACTAAATGAAAAATAAAGCGTTACATATACATCTGTATAAAATACTCGTAAAAGAAATCCATACACCATTGAATAAATGAAAAATAAAGCGTTACATATACATCTGTAGAAAATAATCGTAAAAGAAATTCATACACCATTGAATAAACTACTACTCAATAAACTATCTCAACTTACACCATACTAAACATATATGCTACGAATTATATTCTCTGCTCCCTCAATTAGAGCACCACCATCCATGTCTTCGTTTGTCCCCTTCGGTTTTTCCTCATTAAGTTTTTATTCATTTGCACACATTGTTGGCAAACACAGAAGGAATACAGTAACCAAAAAAGGCACAAATTCTTGAAGAAAATATGTTATGGATAAAATTAAAGAAAAATGTGCCTTCTGGTAAAATTATAAAAATTTTAAATGTGAAAAAATGAATGTCAGTTTTGCTTTTCAATACTTCATATTACCTCCTCTAGCTCGTATGAGGCTTGGAGCCTTCGGACTATGTCTCTAATCAAGTTTTGGTTGATAGTTGATAAGAGAAGACACAAGGAGACAAATGAAGAAATGGATGGTGGTGGTCTAATTTTGAGCAGGAGTGTATATCACAGATCAGATATCACAGTTCGTAGTAGAGCTCAGCGGTTCTCAAGTACACCAACAGGGATCGGACCTCAAATCAAATTTTGCAATTGATTTGTATATAAATGTTGAAGCTCGGGGGAAGCTACAGCATGTTATTTCGGGAAATTCGCGGGCTCGCAAAAGGGTGGGAATTCACAATAGTGGGACGCGCAGTGACCAGCGCACCGGTCCGTTGCTGAGGCCAACAAAGCCCTAATTAGCCCTTCGGCCGTCATTGTTCGCTTCGCCAGCCAAACCGAGTATTGTCTGCAGGTCCGGCGGGGATGACCCTAAGGGCATTTGCATATCTGCAAAACGTTGCAGAATACTGATAGTGCGGGGGGGGGGGGGGGGGGGTGCCAATTGTACCCTTGTTCCGCGGACCCGCCAATCAGATTCGTTTTATACCCGAGTCTTCGGCTGGACATTTATAGCGTCCGATCGAGTCACTCAGCTGACCACCGTCCGGACCGGGCACGCGGACTCGTTTCCGGATCGGTGGGTCTTCGAAAAACGACCCCTTTGACCGGCGGAGTACTTCGCGGTTATCAGCCTGAATCAGGATTCCCACGACTAGGAGGCCTATTGTTCGACGCATTTTGCAAAAATTTGCTGTCGTATGCCTAGTTCAATAAGATAGACAACCCCCAGAATGCCAAAGGATCGAAAGCAATAGAATACAATAGAATAGAATCACTACAATCTTTATTGTACTTAGGACAATCAGTCCCTCATAGTGTACAAAGAATGACATCGGTCATAATCAAATTCATCAAAATAAAGCACTTGTAACATATTATGTGTAGATGCAACAATAAAATAAAGTATTTAAACAAGCGATTTAAAAAAAAACTCGCCAAACTAAAAGCACGTAATAAAACCGTGTGTAAATTATTATTATTAATTATATATATATATATATATATATATATATATATATATATATATATAATTTTTTTTTTTAATCCGCAATTCAACCATAAGGGTCATTAGCGGCATTGAAAAGGTGTCCAAAGGAACACTGCAAGTGGCAAGGATTCCATGCTCCCCTCCACATCCAAACGGAGTGCCATCACGGACTCCCTGGCAAGTCGGAGGTGGATAAAATAAGGGGTACAGTGATGTCCACTGTTTAGCCCCTAGAAGAGCGGATAAAAAACCTAGAAAACAAAATAGTACTACTAAGACTAGATCTAGAATAGGCTAATAACTAAATAGGTATATGTTACTATATTTAAATATTTAATCGCTGGAGTGATATAAAACTATGACTAGATTGTACAAAATATATCACAGATCAGATATTACTTTTTTTTTTTTTTTTTTTTTTTTTTTTTTTTTTTTTTTTTTTTTTTTTTTTTTTTTTTTGAACAGTAAAACGAAACAAATTAATGAAAAATAAAGTGGGGGAAAAAAAACTTAAGTAAAAGGGATCTGGTTTGGCAAAAAGTTTCATACTACGTATTCACGTATTTGAGAACTGCGCTCCTGAATCGGCCGAGAAGAGAGATGGATCTAATCTTGACTGGGAAGCTAGTCCATAGCCTCACGCCCACGACCGAAAATGATTGGTTAAAAGACTTACTTTTATGTGTTGTTATCCGGAGTGCACACGATCTTTGAGTCAATGCCCGGGTAAGAAGTTCTCATAGGCAGACGTGGGGAGGGGTAGGTATCCAAAATGCATGATTTTGGAAATTAGGGAAAACTGACGAAATTTGAAATAGTCAAACAGGTCAAGATCCACCAGATTGGTCTTAAAAGGTGTTTTATGGTCACACTTCTTGAGACTGAAGGCATATCTGTTGCAGGAATTGTAGGCAACTTCCAAGCGTCTGGAGCAGGCACTATCCATAGAGGTGCTATAAACTGAGTCATAATAGGTGAAGAAAGACATAATTAGTGAAACAATTAGATTTATCTTGAGCCTAGCTGGAGTGAAACGTGACGATTTCCTAAGGGAGTACAAAGCTCCATAAACCCGCCCACAGATTTGCTGAAAATGCGCCTTCCAACTGAGGTCAGAACTAAATTTCACCCCTAAGTTAATCACCGAAGAAGAAAAGGGTATTGAAACATGAACTAGCATAGGTTTCCTGACGTCCATCACACTACATTGTGTTTATTTAATAGCTGACCCGGCGGACTTTGTCTCGCCTAAAATATTATTCGTACAGTTATGGTTAACAATACCAATCATTTTTTTATTAAAATTTATCATTTAATTGGAGCGAAGAAAACGTTGAAAATAAATAATAAAGTAGTACATAAATAAAGGGTGAATACAGGTACACAAGGGATTATAATTTTGATTGATGATGGTGCGATTCATTTTCTAAACGATACTTGATCCTTTCTAAAGGATGGAGGCTAGACTAACTACGAAAAAAACGAAAGTTCGAATTTTTGAGGGGCTCAAAGCTCAGATGATTGCATCAGATGTGAGGAACAACTCCTGAAAATTTCAGTCCGAACCGATAACTCCTTGAGGTCTCCCAAACCCGTTTTTTGATAATTGAATTATCGATTTTAGAACACTAGACAATTAGGTCAAAAAAGACGGCTAGGACATGAAAGATCCATGCGTCTGGACACTTTTTGTACCTATTCCTATGTTTTCGGTGTCACGGACCACGATGCCGCCATTATTGCAAGCCCAGAAGCTGTATTTCTTTTGATATTCAAGAAATCAGTCCAAATAAGTGATGGAAAAAAAGGCATATTTTGCCGTTTTTACCTAGTTTTGACTGGGAAAAAAATTGTTTGCGGGTCTTTTCTGCTTCGGACCTTGTTTCCTGGCTTGTTCCGAATGTAACAAGACCAATTTCGTCCTATAATATATTATCCTCCTGAAAATATCTGCTCAAGAGCCGAGTTAGCTTTTTTAATGGTAACCGCTCTATACTTACCAGTAGCTACGAAATCAAAATTTAACGCCCTATTTATCCCATTATTTTATGTTTTTGGGCTCGTTGAACATTACGTGCTAGTAGTGGGGGCGTAGGACTCGTATTTCGGTTACCATTAAATAAGTCGATTCGGCTCTTGAGCTGATATTTCCAGAAGAAAAATGTATTATGGGACAAACTTTGTCTTGTTATATTCAGAATAAGTCACAGAACAAAGTTCAGGGCAGAAGATACACTCAAAAATAGTTTTTCCCAATCAAAACTAGGTGAAACCGGTGAAAAATCCCTCATTTCTATTAATTTTGTCAACTGATTTTTTGAACATCAAGAAAAATCCATTCTATTCACCGATTTTTGATACCTAGCTCTTGATTATTAACTGAAATACTATAATATATTATCCGCCTGAAAACATCAGCTCAAGAGCCGAGTTAGCTTCTTTAATGGTAACCGCTCTATACTTACCAGTAGCTACGAAATCAAAATTTAACGCCCTATTTATCCCATTATTTTATGTTTTTGGGCTCGTTGAACATTACGTGCTAGTAGTGGGGGCGTAGGACTCGTATTTCGGTTACCATTAAATAAGTCGATTCGGCTCTTGAGCTGATATTTCCAGAAGAAAAATGTATTATGGGGCAAACTTAGTATTGTGATATTCAGAATAAGTCACAGAACAAAGATCAAGGCAGAGGAGACACTCATAAATAGTTTTTCTCAATCAAAACTAGGTGAAACCAGTGCAAAATCCCTTATTTCTATTAATTTTGTCAACTGATTTTTTGAACATCAAGCAAAATCTATTCTATTCACCGATTTTTGACACAGCTCTTGATTATTAACCGAAATACGAGTCCTACGCCTCCACTACTACCACGTAATGTTCAACGAGCCCAAAACATACATTAATGGGATAAAAAGGCTTCAGGGCGTTAAATTTTGATTTCGTAGCTACTGGTAAGTATAGAGCGGTTACCATTAAAACAGCTAACTCGGCTCTTGAGCAGATATTTCCAAAAGTACAATATATTATAGGACGAAATTGGTCTTGTTACATTTGGAACAAGCCAGGAAACAAGGTCCGAAGCAGAAAAGACCCGCAAACAATTTTTTTCCCCAGTCAAAACTAGATAAAAACGGCAAAAAATTCCTTTTTTCCAGAACTAATTTGGACTGATTTCTTGAATACCAAAAGAAATACAGCTTCTGCGCTTGCAATAATGGCGGCATCATGTTCCGCGACACCGAAAACATAGGAATAGAATATTTATAAAAAGTGTCCAGACGCATGGATCTTTCATGTCCTAACCGTCTTTTTGTCCTAAGCGTCTAGTGTTCTAAAATCGATAATTCAATTATCAAAAAACGGGTTTGGGAGACCTCAAGGGTTTATCGGTTCGGACTGACATTTTCAAGAGTTGTTCCTCGCATCTGATGCAATCATCTGAGCTTTGAGCCCCTCAAAAATTCGAACTTTCGTTTTTTTCGTTGTCAGTCTAATGGAGGCGTATTTGGATTAGTTTCTGTTATATGATATAATCTTTTATTAATCAGAAGAAGGATGCTTATCTTTGGAAGTGTTTGAGATTAGTTTCTGTTGATGTATTGTCCAACCTTTCGGAGACAATCGATCCAGATCGGCTGTAAGTGATGGTACGTGGAAAGAGACCGTCATTATATTCGTTTTTCCATGTTTCAGAGAGGCTCCCTATCAAATTTCAAATTCCTTGGGTGAATAGGAGAGACTTTAGCTAAGTCAGCTGATCTGGCTGGAACCCGTCATTGCATTCGTCTCATAATGCCAAATTTCACAGTCCTACGGTGAAAAGGAGAGAATTTAGCTCACTCAGCTGATCAGTAAAGAGCCCATCATTTTATCCGTTTCTCGATGTCCCAGAGAGGCTCCCTATGAAATTTCAAATTCCCAGGGTGAATAGGAGATAATTTATCTGCCAGCTGATCTGGTTGGAACCTGTCATTGCTTTTTTCTCTTAATGTCTTAGAGAGCCTCCCTGATAATGTACATCCGAGGATCTTGTGAAACAGTCGGACGATATTTACGTAAACAATACCATACACCGCTCACTATATTAAAACTTAGTAATTTTGGGCTGCATATTATAGTAGTCAAGGCTTTCGAAGACGCTAAATTCGAATTTGAGATCAAAGGTAATGAAAAACGTCGATGTCCACAAAATATTGATTTACAATGACCTAATCGATTTCCTATGTCGATCTAACATTGTAACTCTATATTTCGTGGATATAAACAAAGATTTTCAATAACTCCGCTTTCTTCATTGAAATGGGTTTCCACAACTTCTTTAACTGTGATTTAGTTTGTGAGTCCTCTAGGAATACCAGGTGATCTTTATGTGCGAAACGTTTATGTTAACAACGCTTGGCTAACAATGTTGATTGCGCGAAAGCTCTTTTCAAACAGGGAAGTCAGCTAAACAAGTCAACAAATCTGTCGGTCCAACTCATAGGTTCATTGACCTCTAGAAACCGATACGAATGCCCTGTGACATTTCGCGAATAATATGCGTCAATGGATCCAATTATTAGAACAAGTTTAGTGTGCATTCACTCGTACGAAGGAAAGGGTGGAGTGGACCTTCTTTCTCTCCGCAGGGGGTCCCTCGCCCCGCGGAACCGGTGTAGTCAACCATGACCAACCCCAAACAGAAAGCCGTTGACCTGGCAAATTCCCTAACACATTCTGCCAAATCGATGGTCAAGGCGATTTGAAGTCACGTTCATGGCTAAGTGAAGTAACAGTGCGATGCTTCGCACTCCATTCCCTTACAGGTTTTTAGGGAATCTTTGTTAAAAATGAATCTATTGCAGCTACTCTAAAATTTTAAAACAGCAATTTTCAAAACATTTCTTCATTAAAATCCGTTATGAGACATTCTGAAACGAATTCTTGAGTTCAACACTCTATTTATTGACATACATACATATATATATATATATATATATATACTCGGCCCTTCGGGCCTCGCAAGGGGCTGCGCCCCTTGACCCAGCCAGGGGGGCTTCGCCCCCCCTGGACCCCCCTAATCTATACTCGGCTCTTCGCGCCTCGCCGGATCTTTTCTCTTTTCTACTGGCGTAGAAAACGAGTATAATTTGCTATGCAATTCGTCTCACGAAAAAAAAAAAAAAAAAAATGTTCAAACCTGGCTGGATTTGATCCCACAACCTTCGTCTCACGAAAAAAAAAAAAAAAAAAAAAAAAAAAAAAAATCAAGCCTGGCTGGGATTTCAACCCACAACCTTCGTCTCACGAAAAAAAAAAAAAAAAAAAAAAAAAAAAAAAAAAAAAAAAAAAAATCAAGCCCGGCTGGGATTCGAACCCACAACCTTCGTCTCACGAGAAAAAAAAAAAAAAAAATTTCAAGCCTGGCCGGGATTCGAACCCACGACCTCTCGCTTCCCATCTCGGGACAAAAAACGTTACACAAAAAAAGTGGACATTTAAAAAAAATTATTGGGGGTCGGCCTAAGAATTGCATAGCAATTAATATGAACACAAATTTTCCCACCGAAAGGTTACACCCCCCTTCATTTCCCCTGGATTCGGCGTAAAAATTTGGGACCAACGCCATTCTTCATAACTTCTTACGTAGATCTCAGGAAAAGTACTTTCGCGCGCGCCACTTTTGCCAGAAGTGACGAAAATGACATAAACTTTGTTTTTTGGTAACCCCCATTTTTTATTGCAGATTCGAATATCACGTAAAATTTCATGCAGAAATGACCCATCACTCGATTTTTCAAGTGCGCGTGAACGGGCAAAATTCCATTTCAAAAGTGCGCATTTCCGCTCTAAGTGCAGAAATTGTAATACTGAGTTTTTAAAGACATTCAATTGCCTCACGTAATTCATGATTTTGGGGTATTTTTTCTTGCTGAGCCTCGTAATTGATAGTTTCAACACCAACTGGAGAAAATATCATAAATCGACTAGAATTGCGCATGTCTTTCTCATTTCCACTCAGCACAAAGAGTACTAAATGAAGTTTTTTCATCATTAATAGCTACTGCGCATGCGCTTATGTAAAGTACTGGAAACGACCCTAATTTCCACAGTTTTCGTTCGATTTTGATGAAATCGTCAGTGCGCTGGATAGGTCGTAGATAATCCCATATATATTTAATTGTTCTCAACTCATCAGTTCACTATGCGCATGCGCAAACGTAAATTACTTTGAGTATCATCTTTTTGTTTTCTGATTGACCAATTATGACGTTTCACGCTACTTCTTGTTTTTTTACTTTATCCCATTCACTGAAAATGATCAAGGGGGTTAATCATTTTGTAACTTTGTTGTCTCCAAATTTTGCAGTATGACTAAGTTCTCCCCGAATATGCATAAATATGCATCTATAACTCTAATATGCAAAAATATGCTGTATAAAATTTGAGAGAGAGCACCAAATGAATCAACTCAAACAATGATAAAATCTTCGGATGCCTCAGATGAAGCGATAATAATAAAACCCTTTACTTAGTTCTGTGACTGATGATGGCCTAACCGTCGAAATCGATTTAACATTGTAACTCTTTATTTTTTGTGGAAATAAACAACGTTTTTTTCACTAACTTTCGTTTGAAATGGGTATCCACAACTTCGTCGCGAGTGATTCAGTTCGTGAAGATTTCTAGATTGCAACTTTAATAATCTTATTGAAATATTATAAACCGAGGGTGATTCTGTTATATGTTCCGCAATTCCGAGATTTATTAGAAGGTCGAGCGGTATTTCTTGCGTTGAACGGTGTGCACGGTCGGAATCCCCATTCTCCAGGCTTGGCAATGTGTCATTCCCTTTGGCTGGTAATTAGCCGTTTATCATTCGGTGCTCTGATTAGTCTGCGTTGCCAGGGAAAATCATGATTCAGATCCCCAGACTTCTGGTGGTGGTTGGCAGCAACTTAATGATGTGCCCAGGCAGTTGTTTGTGTGTGAAGCCAAGAATAGTCATTAAGTGCGTTGTTTAAATGCTTCTTGGTCTTCCCAATTTTTAATGAATTACTAACTTCAATTCATTATGTCCACACGTTATTCAACGTAGAAATGTCTGGGGAATGTAATGAAACTGTAGTAGGTAATTATTTAAATTGTAGTTTGAGGGAAATAGTATCATCACAAAGTCAGATTTATGAAAAACAGGTACGCACTTGCCCCCACTGACCCTAACGTGGGTAGTTGGAGAGATCTGCAAGTGTTACCATTCGATTCAGAGTGAAAATATACATAGAAACCAGCCCCAAACTCGAATTTTTTCAAAGCGTCATTTTTCACAAAAACCCTCGATTTCATGAAAAAACCATGATTTTTCAACATACAAACTACTTTTATCTTCTAATTAGTAAAGTAAAATAAGAATTTATTATACCGCTAGAAAGCTGAGATCTTGGGCGAAAAACAGTACAGAAATGGGACACTTACAGCCGGTTTAAAAAATTGGAATTTCTCATACTGGTGAAGATTTCATGTTCAGGCAGTTTTTTCACTAGCTGAATCCTATCAAAAAATATTAATTTGGTATTAGATAGGAAGGAAATTTAATGCTCATTCCAACGGTATCCTCAAATTTAAACTTACTATTTTAATAGTTGTAGTTATTGCTGTTTTAGTGACTCAAGTTCGAAAAAACGAAAAAAATCTCAAAAATATTCTGTTTTGCCAAATTAGTTCTTAACTAGATGTGATAATTTATGAATTTCGGTCTATAATTTTCCAATTTGGTTTCGAAAATTTCAAGTTTTAACACGTAGTCTTCATCATAGATACGGCATATACTTCGTTGCACAGCGCTGGTGAGCCTGAGGTAGATTAATTTACTTTGAGATCAAAATTTGGAACAAAGGTACAACGTCACCGCAATTGTTTAGTGATCCAAACCGAGCATGTTGATATGACCAACACCGCGTCTAAACTATCACTGAGGTTGACGCAATTAAAGCATTTATGGTCAATTCGGCCTCTGATTGGATCGATTTGGAGATGAATTAACTCTATGCAACCCCTACACTAAACTCCCCCCCTGAAATTGCAATAGTCTAATTGTGGAGCCATTTAGGGATCGGAGTGGACATGACTGTGTGCCGAGGCATAGTTAATACTAACCGCAAACCATGTTCAATCCTTCTATCCCATTGTGAAATTAATTAACCCATTTCCATTCTCCAGGTTGAGTAATTGGAGACGGCCGCTAATCTACCCTCCTGGACCTATAGCTGGTGTACGTCCTTTAATAACGTAAGCTTCTATTACCTGACGTCAGAGCTCTGATTATATCGGTTTTGGACACATCAAAAATGGATGGGCTCCATCTTGCCCAGGTAATAATCCGCGTGCAACAAGGGGGCCTTGAGTTTCCATTCTCTCTTGAGGTACCTACCGGGTACATTATGATAGAATCCAATAATTGGAAGTGCTTGTTTACATAGAGTGTCCCGAAACTATAATAGTACTTATGCAAACTTCAAGGGTCGATTCTAGAACTCATTTCTGATTGAAAGTTCCTCAAAGAAATTTTTTGGCGCATAAACTACTGTATAACTGGACTATTTGTGAATGAGGTCCTAAAATTTTCCACCACATTGTGGATGGTGCACAAAATACTATTGTTTGTGGATTCATTTCAAATTCCAGTTAAGCAAATTTCGCCTAAAACTGGTACATTAGGCGAAGAGACCAGTGATTGACAGGGACCCAGTGATTGGTATCTCACCAAGAACTTTTAATAATAAGGCATTTAAAAGTGTTTTACGGTCTTGGTCCATTTGAATTTAAAGGCAAAATACCTTCTCAGTAAAGTATAAAGGCGGGAAAAGGTTTCAGGCGGGTTTGTGTGAAATCTGGAGAAGGTTACCCAACAGAACCTCGTGTTGTAATTTCTTTGGTGCTGTTTCTTGTGATTTTGCTAAGGAGGTAAACGTTTTATTTTATTTATTATTTATTTATTTAAGTTGTAATTACAATACAAACAAATAATTTAAGGTAATAATGTTTCAACTTTATCGCAAGGCAGAAGGCTGAGAGCCTGTAGCGCCCTACAAGAGTAGTGCCAAACTAAATGAAAAATAAAGCGTTACATATACATCTGTAGAAAATACTCGTAAAAGAAATCCATACACCATTGAATAAATGAAAAATAAAGCGTTACATATACATCTGTTGAAAATAATCGTAAAAGAAATTCATACACCATTGAATAAACAGTAGCAGTGTATATCTCAACTTACACCATACTAAACATATACCTATGCTACGAATTATATTTTCTGCTCCCTCTATACCTAGATTAATTAGCCAGTCATAAATTTTCTTTTTATAGGCCACTCGTGTACATAATAGTGGAGATTTTATGGGAGAAACCACAACTCGAAGAACAATATACAATATTTTTTTGCTCCACCATGCCTTCCACATTTTCAAATTCGATTGTTTCCTTGGTTTTTCTCAATTAGTTTTTTTGTGTAGATTGCATTTTTTGGTAATAACCAAAAATAACAAGTGAAAATGCAAATGTCAATTACTAGTTCCCAAACTGATGCTCCCCTCAGTGATTAACAGTGCTGTCAATAACGAGACCTTCTCGAACGATCAAGTTTGTCCCCCACCCCGGCAACTACTTGGAACCGTTCCCTACAAGAAGAACTGTGAGTTCTTCAATTCCATGTAGGTCAGAATGTAGTTTATAGTTTGGTGGTCTGGATGCTCGCAAGCTCGCATCTCAAAAATACATAACATCAAGTAGTCAATCCCTTAGTAAAAATGCAGATTATTTGGATATGTAGATCAGAATGAAGTGTATAGTTTGGTGGTCCTAACACGATCACATAACAGTTTAGAAACGTAAATGTGACTTTTCATTTGTGACTCATGAGCTGCTCCGCGTTGAACGGAATTGAAGAACTCACAGTTCTTCTTGTAGGGAACGGTTCCAAGTAGTTGACGGGGTGAGGGACAAACTTGATCGTTCGAGAAGGTCTCGTCTGTCAATATGGATCTCTATTCGTTCTTGTCATTCGTTCTTTATATTTTATATTTATATAAATACATAGCAACTCACAAGGTGCTAGTTTACCATTAGAAACGTATTGTGCCTATGATATCGAGACAACATTGTACCTACCTATTTTGTTATGAAACATCCGGTGATATTTTCAACATTTTCTTTTTGAATACTCATATTAATTTTATATTTACATTAATAAACCTAAGTTCAAATGCTCAATTTATTTGTAAAATGTTGAAATAAATGTTTTTTTGGATACACAGAATCATAATTTGCAGAAGAACTGCTGTGTCAATCATAGGGTGTCAATCACAGGTACAACCAAAAATATGGCTGTCAAATACTGGGTCAAAAAAATTGATTTCGAAAAAATGAATTTATGATGTTTTGAGGTTGAATCAGTGATTTTTTCAATACCGAGCAGTTTGAGGACATACTAATGCAGCAATAGATGTAAGATTCAAGTTTGAACAAACGAAAAAACATAACTTCATTGCTTGTCAAAGTCAAAATGTCACTCAAGGTGTCAAACACTGGTCCCACCACCCTAATGATGCAATATTGATTCAGGATAACTTTTGGTTCTTCACTACCGAAGGTAGGGAAGCTTTGCGTTCGCGATTGACGTCGATAAATTTTTCGCCATCCAACATCAAAATTTTCACTTGCTTCTTGCGTTTCAGAGCTAGTTGATCAATTTTGGTTCCGTGTCTGTCTGTCTGTGGTAAATCCTTGTCACCCCCCAAAACTATACCAAGTTTCAATTCCGATTCTGATGACATTTTCAGAAATTGTGCGGGTTAGCCCCTAGACGGTCCCCTGTGATTTTCGATGCCGTCGAATCAAAAGTAGCCTGTGCGCTTGCGCAAAAGTGAATTTCTTATCATCTGTTGGTCCGATTTCGTTCAAACTCGGTAGGTAATTGGTTGGTAGATTTTGCGGGGTAGCTTCTAGACGGTCTCCTATAACTTTTATTAGGGAGTTTTCACAACACTAAGTCGTAGACGAGTGAGAGGAACTACGAATAAAAATGGAGCATTGCGCATGCGCGCAAAATGCAAACGGTTAGCGGTCCATTCGTTGTACGAGTAGAAAAATCCTATTCGAGCTGAAGGGAAGCCGGATACAGCTCCGAATACGCATGTAAACTTCCATGAAGATAACCTATAATAAATTTTTTTTGTTCCTATTTCAAGGTGGCATGACATGGACATCGTAATATTCGTGATTTAAAAAAAAAATTGTTCGTTTGTAGGATTCATCCTCACTTAAATTGTGCTGATACCTTACAAAGAATTTTAAAGCTTCACGATCTACCAACAGTCTGATTTTGCTCGAAGGTATTTGAGTAGGTACAAGTCTCAGGATGTCATCCTACTAATTTTGTTGGAATAGGTAACCATTACACATGTCAAACCTGAAATTGGTTGTTATAGGCGATGCTCCAATATTGATGTATCGATTTTGATGAAGTGGTTAGGGATTGTGCCACTTAACAGAGAAGATAGACTCAAACAGAAACTGCTGTCATCGCCCTTTGTCGCGTATTAGGAGGTATAATGGTTCGTTCAACTTCAAAAATGGTTCGTTATTTTTAATAATAAGAAGTAATTGTCCAAGGGTAAAAAATGTAAAATATCGTACATATGTAGGTAATAGGTTCATGTGGGTACATATTTACAATATTGGTACATCTTGATCGTTGATCATGTTGACGTTCCCGAAAGAGATTCTCCTAACCAAAGGAGAATTTCAATGTTGCCATAACAACTACCCTTCCAAGTTCCCTTCCTTCTTCTACCACATCTAATTCCAGTGAAAAAATTATACCACATAGGTAGATAAAGTTATAGCTAATATAATAGGTACTTCTTCCATTATGAATGAAAAATAATATATTACACATTAGGTAATCTATGACTCGTTAATTATGGAGATTTGGAGTTGTGTAGTCGCGTTAGTGTGACTTTTGAATAGTTTCTTTCAATCGTACAACCATTCCCTATTCGTGCAGTACGACTCAGTGGTTAGCTTCTGGTTTGCTTGCGCTGGAAAAACCTCAATTCGTACAACGACTCAGTAGAACTACTCAGATGAAAAACTGCAAAAAACTTCCTATTGCCGTCACCTAAATAGCATAAGTATTCGTCGTGTTAGCCATCAAGTCTCAAAGGAGCATTGAAATGAGGGTAGAAGGTAGGCGGCTTCTGTTTCGCCTTTGCATAGGCCTCTTCAGGTGCTATAATAAATAAAGAGTATTTTTATGGTCGATGAACAGAGTAATATTCTTTTTTTAGGCTAGTTATTCGAATTATATGGTAAAGAGGTACTTACAATAAGTGTAGTTGCTAATTCCATACTATGTTGTAGGTATGTCATAGATATGCACATTTATAATTTATTTAGTTTGCTTGAATAATGAAATTATATGGGCCTGAGAGAATCTGGAAGTAGGAATTTATGAAGTTTAAGTGGAAGTTATTTGTTGGGAGTTAGCTAATTAGGTGTATGAGATAGAGGTAGAGATCCTTACCACCCTTAGGGAGATCCATAGAATCCTGCAGTAAACCATAATTTTGTCCTATGTACATGTATCTTTTAATAAGTTTATGAGTAAAGTATGAGTAGTAAAAGCTTGAAATACAAGAATAAAATAAGTTTTATGAGAGAGAATGGACTGCTCCGAGTGAAAATAAGATTAATATGTATAAATTTAGTAGAGTATGTTTCAATATAATTACATATTTAATTTATATTTTAAATAATATATTTAATATATTAATTTAGTATAAATTTTAATATGAAAAATATGAACTTACCACGCACGAACTGAAGACGTGGTAACGAGGACGTACTAAGACTCGATCTTGTGTTGTCAATCATGCGGTCTTATATTCACGTCGTCCACCTCTACGAATTCGTCAGCTGTCAGTTTTTTCCAGATCAGCTGATCATGGCTTACGCGAACCGTGTGAACTAAGAACGTAGTAACCAGGAACTCTCTAATTTCTTGCAACGTCGACTTAACAATCTACAGAAGTATCACTTCGAGCTATGCTACAAATCACTGCATAGCTAATTAACCAACTCCCTGTCACTGTGTGGAAACAAACAAGTGACTATCGTTCCTGAAACTTTGTATTCTTCTATCTCCCGTAATATTATGTACTACGCTGTCAAAATATAGTCATCAGTTTAACTTGCTTCCGCGTTATCTCTGCTCGTTATAACTTCACTATTCAATCATTTTGACTCGTACTTTGTTCCTAAACCAATTCTATACGTCCATGTTATAATGTGTGAGAAAGCTATACTGCCCTACCAACCTGGCAGACGTTTTCTCTAGGTTTAGGAGCTCAGAGAGATCGTCTACGCGTGGGTTATGAATTCCTTTCAGAACGCATAAGCCTCAAACCTCTTTTTCGACTCAACTCTCACAGAAACGAATTCAAAACTCTAAATCCTTCGTCACAATAACATCGATCGCTCTGCATATTTCTCATTTTTTTCCCCTTTAACCCATCGGGCAAGGACCCTTTCAATAGGCAGATTGATTCCATGCCCCCGGATGATCTGTTTAGGATATGGCTCGGTAGGGGTGGGTTTAGGGAGGGGAGGTCCACCCCCACCCTCTTACTCCGCCGTCGAGCATATTTTTTGTCACAGTCACAATACCACTCACCCACACGCGCACATACGCGCACAACCCCTCAAAAACCTTCAATAGCCGACCCGTCACTCATTTTATAGCTTTACGCTTTAATGTAACCCAATATTCTCCCTTTTTAACATTTTTCTACCCCCAACACACACCATCACGACTGCCCGAAGTTGTGAAATGGTTGACGTTCCTTTCATTTATCCCCCCCCCCCCCCCTTCCAACCTTTTCCCACCCGAGGTGTTATTTTTGTTGGAAATTCTTTTCCACGGTCACAATTCTTTTTTATTCCCCTATTTTATCCAATTTGATGTTTTCAATGGTAAAACCCCATGGAAAAATCATTACGATCGCTCGATCGGAAACCCCCTGATATATTTCACGCCTCTATTTGCTCAGCTGACCGTTTCGATGGTGTGGTCAGTTCAACCAGGCGGAAAAACAACATTTCAATGGATAACAAACTCTATTTATATCAACTATCCACATACTGAATTCATACTTCTCAAACATTGGTAAGATTACCAATATCCAACCAATTTGCTATATAATCAATTCAAGGTTTTCACTCCGCTCCAGTTGTTTATAAAGTCGTTGTTGTTGGTGTATCATAAGAACCCTCAGTTCATAATGAACCAAGGAAATGAGCATTCATATCGAACAAGATTCAGATTGGAGGGAAATATAGTTAATCCTAGGCCATCAACGTCTCTGTGAACAAGAAGTCCTAGGTATATTTTATACATACTTTATCGATCGATAAATCAAAATTTGAATTCGCCTCAGTTATATTCGAGGAAAGTTTTCAAAAAATTGATTAGTGATTAGCTGGTTGAGGTGGGGCGGAGTGAGTGTGAGTCGGTGATTCGCAGCATAGATGTATAATTAGAGTTAATATAGTGTAGAGATGAACAATTTATTTATATACAGATGATTTATAAATTATATTAAAAACTTGGAAAATGACTTTTAAATTATGTACTACTAATAAAAAATTACTGAATATAGAAGATAATAGTTATTTTATATAATATTTGCTCATGTAATCTAGCAAATTGTGTAAGCAAACAGCAACACTTGCCAGGTAATTACGGGCCTCTGCCTAGCACCTGGCAATACATTGAAATTTTATAATTTATAGTATGAGTGTAATATTTAGATATAAGAGCTTCTGATAAAGAAGAACTGATAAAGAGTTCATTCTTCCAACGGAGTCCATTATAACATGTTTGTTACATATTTAATGGTAGGGTAGGGTAGGTAGGTAGATGTACTTGATATTAATCCTTTCAGTCACAAATTTAGATTCTGTCATGGGAAAAATCTGAAACTTTGAGAATTTGTTTCTCTACCCTATAGTAGTTTACTGATATTATTTTTTTTGAAGATTTTTCAGATAATCCGCTCTATGATTTTTATAGTGTGCACTATCGCGCACATAATGAATCAGGATAAGTGAAGAATGTATGGTTATCAAACCTTCTTTCAAACATTTTTTATTGAAAAATGTATAGAATTGCAAGCTGTAAAATGCTTGTTTCATAAAAATGTGCTCATTTTATAAAATCGCAATAACGCATCATATACAAATGTTGGTAAAGTCACATGGAAAACAGAGAAATAAAGTGAAGGAATCTCTCTTGAAGATAAATGCACGTTTAAAATTTCAGAAATTAAAAAAATCACGCTCAGTGAGTAGCTCATTATAAAAAAGTAACTAGAAGTAAAGAAAATGATAAGTATCACATGCTTTGTAAATCACATGCTTTTCTGTAAATATTAGGTAACATGGTATTTATCATCTAACAACTTATTTGTGAATAGTTGTTTACATTCTTTTCGTTCTAATAGAGATCAACACTGAACAGGTAGGTAAACTAAAAACGGTAGGGGGGAGTGGGGTAAAACCGCCTAGTCGGGTAATACCGCCACCCCCAAATAAATATTTAACAACCTGAGTGACAAATCTTGAAGCCAAATATCGTCATCTTTAGATCAGCAGAAATGTTGGAAAAGTTGGTTTGGGGCCATTAATTTGTTTTTATCAAAGATAAGCTAGTTCACAGTTTTTGAAGCTTGGCGTTCTAGTTTTACTATTGTCAAATTTTCGTGGTAACAGTTTTTCATACGTTTATGTGATTTGTTGAGCATGAAGACGTAGAAAAATCATTTAGCTTTAATTTCCACCCATTACTTCATATATATTTTTTTTTTACGAAAACTGGTTTTTAATGATTTTTTATCTCGAAAAGTTTACTGGGGCAATATCGCGACACTAAATTCAGGCTAATTCAGGCTTCGATCATCAGTCTTGTTGGATTTTTTCAAAGTTTTTTGTTGTAATAGTCACCTATTTCTATTGATTCTGAGTAATTAAAATATAAATTAATATTTAAAAGACGAATTATATTGTGATAGCTTATCTCAATAACCTAATCGATATTCACCTAATCGTGATTTATTATATATTTACCTACCTATCTACTGAATAATATTATAATTGTGCAGTACCTATCTACCTAACTGCGTTCCTATATTAACATAGTAATCGTTGTAAGATTCCACTTTTCATGCTCCCGTTTTGATTTTGACAATGGATGTAGGCCTTGTGAATTTTGCTGCGACCTGAAGAAGTTCCTGTGAAGAACCAACATTATTTTACCAATATTTATTTTGTTTCAATTTTACTATTCTGTTGTGGAATATATATTTTTTTTTCAACCCTTAGAGAATCCTTTTCTTGTCAACTAAGTTCCCAATACGGTGAGAAGTTACCCAGGAAAAGTTTTTGAGATTCAATATAACTTTATTCCGACGTTCTGATTACACTAATTTTTTCACCCTTGTTTTAATACGGCGATATTACCCAAATCCCATGGCGGTATGTTCCCAGCTAGCTGGGGTAATACCGCCATTTACAAGGGTTTCTAAAATTGTTGTTTACCTCGTAATATAAAGTTGCTACACAGCCAGCAAAAACGTTGTAATTCACCACTCGAGATGTTTTTTTTAATAATTTGAATCAAAATCTGAAGCTCCTATGTGCAAACCAGGGTTGTGATAGACAAATATGGCTTAAGATGGCGATATTACCCCATTTTTCCCCTACCTACCGACTACCTATTCAATGTATTGAAAAAAAAGCTAAATAAATTTAAAAAAATTAAACCTATTTTCGATTGATTACGTTGTCACTTTCGTGATAAGCCTTGAAACAGTTGTTTTCCTGAGACAGACATACATGTACTTCACAAATGTTGCAGGTCCAGTGCGTTCTAGCTTTGCAATTATTGTTCAATTGCATCTAGCAGCGAATGCTTTCTCGTCAAAGGTTGGTTCACGGAAAAGTCCATCGAATCAAAAGTCATCAATAGGATGTGTTTCATGAATAAAGTTGCTGCCAGTTGGTGTTGAGCAAGGTGATGAATCAGCTAAAGAAGGCCTGCCACGTTTTTTCGGTATAATTTCTGATTTTATAAGGGATTGAGCCACATGCAACCAATAGAATCGAAGATCCAATCTTTCTTTCTTCGGAACTCTCTTTGCATCTGCGTCCTGGATGTACTCCAATCATGAATTGGTGACTGCCATATCTACTCCATGACTGAATATCCTCAACGGCCATTTCTTTCTCCTTATAAATGTACGATAGAGGGCTAGTAGGAAGTCGTGCTTGTCCACTCCTCCCATACTTTTATTGTAGTGAGCTATAATTTTTGGTCTGAGGACATCAACGTGTCTTTTTGACTGGCCATACCAACGTCTCACTTTCGATACTACCTACTTTCCAATAATTGGATGCCATATTGACAATTTTATTCTCTAGCCTTTTCAAAATCACAACTCCATGCTCTGAAATTTTCTCTATCATAGTCCCCTTTTCTTTTTTCTTCAAATCCCCATCAGGAATCGCAGCTGCAGCACCGGGGAATCTGTCTCATTCTTCCAGCTGTATAAATTTTCAATTCTGTAAATTTAGTCAGCAAATTGTAGCTGTTGAAAAAGTTATCAAAATAGAATTTGTGTCCGGGTTTACTGAGCCTCTCCAATAAATGTAGTACCACCGGTGATGACATACCAAACTCATCTGAGATCTCCTTTTCGAAATCCGTTGAGGCCCCTTGGTAGAGAAGGAAATGAAGAAAATAATACCACTTTCCCCACACAACGTAAAGTCACTTTACCGGTTTGTTCTGCATGAACTGTCTAACGTTTGGTCGACCTTTGAAAGGGGTCATTTGCTCATCAATAGACAGGGATTCTTCGATTGCCAGATCCAGGCATCGAGAACGGATTGAATCGAATAGAGGCCTAACTTTGTAAAATCGATCCTTATGGTCAACAGAAATCGTTGAATTGTCAACAAAGTGCAAGCAGGTGCAAAGTTTGAAGAATTGGTTTAGGTTCATCGTTTTGGGAAATATTGACATTCCCGGAACACTATCCCAGTACATTCTAACTCTGGAATAGTTCAAACAGCCCATCAATGTTTGGAGGCCGATGAAAGATTTCATTTCAGTTTTATTCGTCATAGGGTATCTATTGACATTCTGCTGAACAGCGTACATTCAACCATGGTGTCGATCAGTGTCGGGAGTAATGTATTTGGTGAAATATAGAGCTGGAGACTGTGGAGTATTGTGAAATATTTGTTCAAAATGTACTAGATCAACTTCGAACGTATCGAAAATATCCCATTTGATTTTTTGCTTCTTACTTCTTTTTCTGCTTGTTTCTCTTGGTTGGTTCACTCTCTTCTTCCAGGGGTGCAGCATAATAAATTAATTAATTTAACAGGATTTAATAAGGTGGACAAAATCAATCGTCGCTCATTGACTTATCTCAAGGCTTTACCCACTATTTCGCTGAATTTTAGAAGTACCCAATAACATAGTAACGTGAAATTCATCTAATGATAATTTCCGACATGATGGAGTGTTAAATAAAAAGAGACCGAAGCTTATTACCGAAGGCGGCAGGAGCAGTGTGAAAAGGGGGCCGACGTCAGGGGCGAGAAGTTATTGGCATTATATGGACTTTATATTGACGTTAGTGTGACGCTTGTGTAGAGAGGTTATAAAGGGTTGGTTTTCCTATCGATATAGCGATAATGAAGCCGGGGGTCCGATCATCTGCGGGTGCCCCCCTCTCAATTATCAAAATGCATTGAGCCTCCCGAGACAATGGTCGGTATTGTTACCCTGATTGTACACGGTACCCCGATATCGCGCCCAATGGTCGGGTTCTCCACCAAAATGAGGTTTGTCAGATTTTAATTGTTCTCCGCCGTCCGGACCATTGTTCGAGTTAATGTGATTTACACCCAGCCCCCGCGGATTCATCCTCCTCCCCCGCCGTCGCAGTTTCACCACTTCCATAACTGCATCTAACGCAAATCAGCGATTCCCCTAACCCGCAATTCGTATCCTATCAAATCCTCCGGACAAAACCTGTTATGATTTGTTATCGCCCCGCACAAGTAAATGGGCCCAGAACTGCGCGTATTTCAAAACCAACGCACGATTAACGAAGTCATTCTGGATAATAGTGTCAAAATTGTCGTCCACATGCGCATTTGGCAGTTTTTAGGCAAGAGACATGAAGGCACTCAGAGAGGCGGTGAGGCATTTTAGACCCATCTTATGTGGTATAGACGTGCCTAGCGTTAAATTTCCAACAAGAATATCATATTTTAATTGAACATAAATTATCCTGGAATTTAAGAGATTTTTGGCAAAGATGCATATTCTGTACCTCCAAAATTTAACGTCTACGTGAAAAACGGGCTTCGGATTCAGCACCCTTGAAAATCCCCAGAACCAGTACCAGTTTCGTGAGGGCACCACTTTGATTTTTTTTTTCTGTTGGGCAGTGTTATCAACCTGACCAATTATTTCACCATTTGCAATGTTTTGAACAAAAATGTAATTCAGATAAATAACCTAGTGGGGTTTCTACGCAAGGCATCAGTACTAATGAACCTAGTAGGCAACTCATACGTATGTGAAATTATTATTTACGTCCCTTTCGGATGGATCCGTCGTCACTAGCACGTCGAGTACCGGAGGCGAGTGCTTTTGATGCAAAGACATCATCATCAGGCGTCGAAACGGTACTGAATTCAGTCAGCCGGTCTTTCAGTTTATACAGATGGGTGAGTTACGGGGATAGGGAGTAGAGGGTCGATTTTTTAGCAAGTTTAAATGAAATTTAATTACATTTTTCAGGATGATTTTTTACATAAATTTTTGAATGTTCTATTTTATAGTTGATAAACTCTATTTGAGCAATATCTAATTCTTCTTCACGTTTTCGACGCGGTTGATCATCGATGCCGCTAACCCCCTTCCGTTTTATACTGGAAGTTTATACGCGGCTCTAGTATCCCCTATTTTATACACGGTTATTCTTCGATGCGGTTGTACACTACATTGAGATATTATTTGAAAAACCTCCTTTTTATACGCGGTTACTCATTCGACGCGGCTGTTCTTCGACACGGCTGTGCGCTCCCGATAAACTACGAAATTGAACATTATAAAATTTACGCAAGAAATTATGCAGAAAATTTTACTGAAATTTCATTAATATTTTCTGAAAAATCAAAAAAACTCTCAAAAAGAGCTAAAATTTCCGAATCTTCTTTGAATCACAGAATACTATTTTAGAGAGTTTTGCAGCCATAAAATTAGTAGTTAACTATTTTATGCTATGCTAACGACGTTATATATGCACTCAACATGCTTGAATTTCAAAACAGTTCAACAAATGTCAAAACAATGAATTCCAAATCAATATGTTTTATCACATAATATAATACAATTATTCACGAAAATTCGCTAATACGATCATGCTGCATGACTGCAACTTGTAGCAGTGCCAAACATCGGTCTGACGGCCTGTCGGCTGACCCGTATTGTGTGCACCTCTGTTACTTTCAATCAATGCCCAGCCTCCTCAGTCCTCGATATTTTGTTTTCCAGGTTCTGGGCGTTCTCCTTCACCTCTAACATCCAGAGAAAAAATTTTTTTTTTCAGGGTTTGAGCTAAGGTATTACTGCTAGGAAAACATTTTGGATCAGTCCCTACCTATAACGGACCAAGCTGACGCCAAGATCCACATTTTGTTATTGACTGGATGTTTGATGGGTAGGTTTTCCCAACTTGAAAAACTAAGATAGGAAATCATTCGCTACAAAATGTATGGAGGCAAATTGATTTCACAGAAAGGATCTGGGAAGGCGGAAAACAATGAAGGCTGAAGAAAGTCAATATTACTTACTTTTGACGAGTAAATCTTCATGGAAACTTATAGAGGGTGTCCCAAAAGTAACCCCCCTCCCTTTAACATTTTTCAACAATTCTTGAGATATCGAAGTGAAACATGGAGAGCGTTCTGTGCCTGATACTAAGATTTGAGCCAATAAAAATCTGGATGGAATCTACAATTTTTGGATTAACCAAAGGCATACTTAGAAATAATTTTCCAATTTTTTGTAGATTAACACCTCATTTTTAGGACATTTTAGAGCTGAACATGATGATGAATCCAGAATTAGGTACGATATCTCGTCCGGTATCCGTTCGCAGGGTGGAGCTAATGAACCATGAAAAGCGTGGTTTCTTTTAAAATAACTTTTAATCAAATTTGTTCGATGATGAATGCCGAAAATCTTGCATACAAGTCAACACTACCCAGTCAAATAGTGTCGCAATCATGTTTCCAAAATTAACTGAGAAGGATCTCGTGCGTGTAAACAATTATTTAGACAACAACTCTCATATTTTAGATTGTTGACCATGCACTGCGCAGTGCCTGGTGGTGGTTAACATAATACGGTTAGGTAAATCGAGAGCTGTCCAACGACTGGCGAACGATTTTTGTACGATGAAAAATGCCCAAGATTCAGTTCCTTAGCTGTGATTTGGTTGTAAGCGATAATCATCAGAAAATCAAAAGAACACTTTTAGGTAACGTAACGTAACACTGGAGAGTTTTTGTATTTCCCGTATTGGTATGTAACGTAAACACGAAAACAAGCTGTTAGAGCAAAAAAATTTTATAACCCCCCCTCAAACTTTGTCACTTCACGTTTCAAGGTGCGTAGAATCCAAATTTGAAATGTCCGTCCGTTCCGCCGTTCGCCGTCCGGGCCATAAAAGGCCTAAGAATTTACTTTAAAAAACCCGTTCTTTCGCACATAGACTCCATTTGGGGTCTAGTTGGTCCTAACGTTTAACCATCTCGATCGCTTTACTCGCATAGATGCTATGGGCCAAAAACGGGCGAAAAAGTGTCTTTTTCGAGACTTTGAGTGTTAGACGTGTTAGACGCACGCCTGGCACGCTTGGCAGGGGGTCACGGTGGGTGGTGAGGGGGGCGAGCGGGGGGTGGAGTGAGAGGAGGCGCCGCGGCACCTTGTGGTGGCTGGAGTGACCAGGGGCGTAGCAGAGGGGTGTAGGAGAATGGATATTTATTACTTTTACGTGTTATT
Source organism: Adelphocoris suturalis (assembly GCA_030762985.1). NCBI lineage: Eukaryota > Metazoa > Arthropoda > Insecta > Hemiptera > Miridae > Adelphocoris > Adelphocoris suturalis. The sequence goes on from CM061047.1 coordinate 18,680,504, forward strand.
CCCATATAATTCACCGCGGCACCATGAAGTGCTTACAGCGTTCCTTCAAGGCATGAATATATGTTTTATTCTATTTCATATTTGTGTGTTAGTACCAATGCTTTTCCTACGCATATTCAATAACATATCCTCTCGACTTTTCGTACGTACTTAGATAATGATATTATTAAGGCAATAACTATTTGAATAGATAGGAGCTCAAATCGAGAAATATAAACATGCGTATATAATTATAGAAGTATAGGTTGTGGCAACTCGAAATAGGACACCCCGAGGAGTCCGGACGGGCTTTATGACGTACGCAAGCCAACTAAAACTACGATCAAACTCAATTGAAAAAATGATAAACCTTTGTGAAATAATTTGCAGCGTTTTTTTGTATCGATTTCTCGTTGCGTTTACGTAAGCACGAGAGAAAGAGAATTCTTATAGAGACGTTAACGTGACTCTTGTAGTGAATCACTGCTCAAAACTCAATTGTCACAGTAGACAATTTCCAAAATAAAGTAAGAAACAACGACCACTTACCTCTACATCATATAAAAAAGATTCAGCCGTGAAGAACACGAATCTTTAAAACGTATAAAATGAACCTTGAAACGAAATCTTGAGAATGAAAAAGCTGAAATCTTCGATAAAACGTCGAAAGCAAGAACAAAATGCCGCTAATGACCCTTCTGGTTCAGGTGCGGGGAAACAACCCGAAAGAAAGACAATTATACAAAGGTGAAACCAACAACAAAATACGACACAGGGAAAATTCAGGCGATTTTGTCGGATGTATCTGTTTGCCCATGCATGATAGTTGCTAAGTTATTCTAATGTGTTATCCTAGAGAAAGTTCAAGATGTCGTCTCGTAATTACGAATCCGAAAAAGCTGAGCACGAGTACAGCTGATTCTTCAAGTTCCGAAAAGCGTTTCCACGTAACGAAAACCACTTCTCGTTTCGGAAAGGCTATTTTTGTATACGAAAAAATGAATACGAGACATTCTTTCATTCTTTCGCATGGCATCCTTTTGGGCTGAATGTTCTGATCCAAACGGTTTAAGTTAATTTCCCGCAGGATTTTCTCTAGGTATAACTCTATCTCTAGCTTAGCAGTCTCCCCTACGGCTACTATTATAGAAATATGAATTTTAAAAGTTGGAATCCCAAAAAGATATTTTTTCCCCCCTTCTGAAGATTTCCCTCGGAAATCGGTGCATGACTAACCGTTTCCACGGATAATTCCGGCTATTACCACAAAAAATTTCCACTCGAACAAACTAAAAGCCGGAGGAGCAATTCTGAAAAATCTCTTCTGAAAAATCTCAACAATTTTTAAAAATGTCTTTATTTAGACAATTTTGAAAAATTCTCATTTTTAGACATGATTTTGACGACTTTAAGATTCCAAACTATCAAAAGTTGTTGCTGTCGACTTGCTTTTGACTGCATATTCGAGTTTAGCGACACCAATAACGTAAGTACCTATACAAAGTGACACAATTTTGCAAAGAAGTTTGTAAAATTTATATTCAAAAGTCTTATAAGCCTAAGCCAAAATCGAGCTACCGGCGTAGGTTTATGTTATGCAAAAAATCTGAAAAAAGCAGGGGTCATTTTTTTGACATTTTAAACCAAATTTCGGATGGAGGTCATCAAAATTCCACCTTTCTCAAAATAGCGGGCACCCTAGGAAGTACCTATTCTAGAAATATGAATTTTAAAAGTTGGAATCCCAAAAAAGACCTTTTTTCCCCCCTTCTGAAGATTTCCCTCGGAAATCGGTGCGTGACTAACCGTTTCCACGGATAATTCCGGCTATTACCACAAAAAATTTCCACTCGAACAAACTAAAAGCCGGGAGGAGCTTTATCTCGAGGGGAAAACGCACCAAAGCGACCGCGAGGTTTTTATCAGTTTTGGTTCACGTGCTAAAGGGGAAGGGGGCAGAGGGGGGCAGTGACACTGCACTTTGGCTTTTCGTTGCGGGCAACAAAAAAAAAAAAAAAAAAATCGGGGCGAGTCGCAAGAGGAACGAGATAGCAGACGAGCTTGCACCGTAATCCGGAGCCGAGAGCAGCTGGTCGCTCTGGAAAAATCCTCAACGAGGCGTCATTACCCCGAACCGCACCAAGATAAGCTCCGGAAGTCAATTCTAGCGGAAACGCACTATCGAACTCATCGCAGTTACTGAGGGTGTTGATCACGAGACTATCTGCTCCAACTCGGAACAAAAACTCGATGACACCCCCTGGGGGACTCGTGCGGGCGGCGGGTCCATTGTTGCCCGATGCATCCACTAGGGTGCACTCACACGTGATTTTTTTTCGTTATTCCATTTTTTCAATACACGTTTTTTCTCTCTTTCTCCCGGTACCATAATAATCATTTTTCACATTTCAGGAAATAAGAGGGTTAGATATCTGGACCAACTTCCCTTCCATCCATCCAGAAGTAAGTGATTTTTTTGGTTCTTTCTTGCGTTCCCCCCGTCGTCTCATTCCGTCCAACTTTTTGACACTTTGCGTTCTTCCCCCTCTTGGTTTCGCTGCCGAATGTCGTTTTCAAATCATAAATCAAGTGAGCACAAAAACCCCTATCTGTTGTCTTTCGCTGCTGTCTGTTTTTGATACTTCGTCCATTAGTGTCACAGCAACTCACGCCCTGAAGACCTCTTTCTCAACTGTATTTTCAACAACAAAAAACTTTAATAGTTTCTTGGCAATGAAGGGAGTTGGAGAGCCTTGTTCGGGAAACAATAAAAGTAATTATTTGATATTCTATCCACTTGTTATTAACTACCCTGGAGCAGGACGTTTATTTCTGCTTCAAAAAAGAGCTGTGAGGATTATTGCCGGAGTGGATTATAAGTCACACGCAAGACCTTTGTTTAGAGAACTTGGCATCCTCACAGTTCATGGCCTCTATATACTAAAAGCTGTGAACAGCATACACAAGAACTCCAGCTCTATTGCCAAAAGAGGTGATATGCATGACTACGAGACCCGTCAACGAGCTGATCTGCAGATTCCTCGATTTAGACTGACCAGATCCCAAAATCAGTTTGTGTACCAAGGGATTGCTTACTACAACTTTATTCCAGCTGCGATTCGTCAAGAGTGTTTGAAAAGTTTTACCAAGATGGTGAAGACGAAACTTATCGCAAATCCCTTGTACAGTAAACAAGAATATTTCACATTAAGATTTTAATATATATAATATATAGTTTTTAATATATAATAGGTATTGTATTTTAATATATAGTTTTGAATCATTGTGACGATATGTAAAATTAATTTGACGATTAACTTGACGATTGTTATGTACATTTTGTATAACAACAATAAAAACTATTATTATTATTATTACTTATTATTATTACCCGCAGATGTTACTAACATCACCCCCTGTTGCGGATATATAGATTTTATGTATTTCAATAGAGACATACATATGATGATAGTACAAAAGTAGAACTAGGCTCACCGAACTTACTTTTCCAACGGTACGCTTGGCCCGTCCTGTTGGTTAGGCGAATTGCCCATAATTTCAAACATAGCACGTTGACAACATCGCATATACGTCCACATAATCTACACATAGCTTAAATATTATAACCACAATGGTATTAGATGTCCCTATCTTCTATAGGTAAAAAAACTTTCTATAGTAAAATTATAGTTTTATAATATTATACATTAGTTTCGAAATCCGATGCCCCATTTTTCACAAGCCACGTTAAAATTTGCTTTTTGTAGTTTGGTCAAGTATAATTTTGAGCTATTACGAACTAAATCACTCGCGACGAAGTTGTGGAAACCCATTTCAAAACGGAAGTTAGTGAAAAACGTTGTCTATTTCCACGAAAAATAAAGAGTTACAATGTTAAATCGATTTCGACGGTTAGACCATCATCAGTAACAAACAATCAACGGTTATTGTTTGTTACTGATGATGGCCTAACCGTCGAAATCGATTTAACATTGTAACTCTTTATTTTTCGTGGAAATAGACAACGTTTTTCACTAACTTCCGTTTTGAGCTATTTTCAAATTACAATCTAGCGCTTGAATGATGTACATAATAAATTTTGGACTGTGTGTTCACAGCGTTAATCTTGGTCTTGGTGCAATTACATTTCCTGCGACTACATATCTTGTGGTGTATGCTGGATTACGCTGTGAATTTAATATTTGTGGATACTTATGGAAATGCAAAAGTAAATTTTTAACATGTAGTAGCCTTATGGCAAACAGTTTTGCTATATTATAGAGGAGAGTGCCCAAAACCGGACCCCTGTTTTGTTTTTGAATTAAAAGAAATAGAAAATAGTAACAAATTATGTTTTAAAATCATCTAATATTTACTTTGTAATGTTTAGCATCATTTAACTTTTACTTTAAAAAAATCTAATTCAAAATTAGTACAAAAAAAATTATTTTATTAAACCTTACACTTTCTCAATTTGTGATATCGTTGCCAAAACCGGACCCCTTGTCAAAATAAAAATAAAAAAATTTAAAAATGGTATTAAATCAAAGAATACTCATTCTAGTTTCAAATATAATTATAATTTAACAATCACAATACAATATAATACAATAAGATGAAGATTTCAATCTCAGAAAATGATACAGAATGTATTTTAAACAGAAACATGATTTAATTCCTTAGCGACAATAATCGCAGATGTACACTTCTTTTTCAGCACCAGCACAATCCACATGGGCTCACAGTGAGCACATAACGCACTTAACCCAACGCTCCCCTTTAGAATCCTCCGAAAATTTTCTTTCACAAAACATGCACCAAGCGTCAACAACAAAACAAGGGGTTCGGTTTAGGCAACAAGAGGGGGTCCGGTTTAAGCGACTAAAGCCATCAGTTTGTTAACCCGATTAATTTTGAACTAAATATCTAAATGAAACGTTTTGATGATAAACAATAAACTTAAACCTTGCCATTTAAGAATATATATAGATATAAAGGCTTACCTGAAAATATCTGGGAAAAATAACGAAAACTGTAGCACTGCTCAAAAACTTTTTTCACTATCAAAACATGTAATGGTGAACTGATAAGCAACATGTGAAGTGGGCGATGTGTGCGCTCCACTACATAGTGGTAGATGCCTAAACTACTGTTTACAGTTGTGTCATATTTGCCTCAGGGTAGAGTTCAGGAGAATGCATTGTCAGAAGACCAGGGGTCCACTTTAGGGGGAGGGGTCCGGTTTAGGGTACTTTCCTCTATACATTTATAGATGGCATCCAAGGTGGTAATGACAACATTACTTCCATAAAGATTTTCTGACGTACGTGTAATTTATTTATATGTCAGACTACGTGTTATATTGATTGTTATTATTTATCAATTTTCATATTTTACCCTTTCCTTTTTTCGTTCGGTGTTCTTTCCTTTAGGGGGGAGGGGGGGGGGGGAGTAACTGTTATGAATCATGATTCATAATGCTATTCACTATGGACGTATATTCTATCGTAGCATGACTATTTTTTATTGATAAAATACAAGTACAATTCCAATTTTCCAATATGGCAATTATTCAATCTATTCGCTTTATAACAATACATTGATTCCGAAATTATAAAATATCAGTCGAGTTTCGTGCGATAAGGTTTCTCAGACGACGAGTAACGTGGGATTGATTTGTCTCTTTGTGAGGCAGATGAGTCAGCTGTGATTGATGGGGTCGCCCATCCATCTTGGGGCCGCGGGCGTTTTTATTGCCGACGATTGAACGCTTTCGATCGCTGCTCCCAGTCAAGTAAGCAAACTGTTGAAGTTCATCCCGCTGTATTCGTTAAAATGTCCTTAGCTGTGGAGGTGGACGATTCTTAGGTCATAACAATCAAGTATGAGGTACGAGTATACACGGAATTAATTTCTCTTGTCTTGACTGGTGATTGAAATTGTGTGTACTCACTTAATTTTACATTGCAATGTCTTGGCTATGCCCTCATAACTTATGAGTGTGTTATTTAAACGTCGTGTAAGGATCTTCGTCCGTGGAATGTTTGTTATGTTGGAAAAACGTCTGCCAAGTTGAGTGGGCAGTATAGCTTCCTCACACATTGTAACATGGACCTATAGAATAGAGAGAACAAAGCGTGGGAATCGGTTCATACTGGGCATGGCTACTTCACCAAATGGCCGGAAATAGTAGCCATCCCAAACCAGGAAGCCCAAACTGTTGCATCTGCTCTGTTTGAACACTGAGTCATTAGACACAGAGTGCCCTATGAGATACAAACTGACCAGGCAGAAACTTTGAATCGAAGCTTCTAGAACCCATGCTCGTAGAACCCAAAAAACACCACTTCATCCACAGTCTGGTGGGATGGTGGAAAGGTTAAAGCGAACTGTCACAAAATACTTGTCTATGTTTGTATCGGACAGCCAAGATGATTGGGATGAAAAACTTCCCCTATTCCTACTAGCATATTGGTCCGCACCCAATGGCTCAACTGGGTTGTCACCTGCGCAGTTGGTTTTTGGTAGGGACTTTGTTCTCCTAGAGACTTGTGCGCCAGCCAGTACGAAGTCCGGTTACCACTCATCCTTATGCTTTCAAGTTACGAGAGAGGCTGGAAGAAATTCATTGATTCGCACGGGAGCAAGCCGGCATCAAGATGAGGTATTATGACCACCATGCCAGGAAACCTTGCTTCAAAGAGGGAGATTTGGTATGGGTGCATGATCCTAAGCGAACAAAATGGACACTGGGGCGACGGTATACGACACACTGTATTGGTGTCTTCATCAGTATATCAGCACACTGCTGTGGTGCTTTCATTGACAACGGATTGTAATATATAGGAATGTATGTACATAAATATGAAGTACTGAGAACCAGTGGTAGGTCATAAGCCTATCGTTGGGAAAGAAATCGAAAGTGAGTAGCTCAAGTTGTTCAATTTGTACCATATTTATAAAATGCATTTGTATGATTAAATAAATAAATAAATCATTTCGTAATAATTAACAATGTTCATTGTCGAGAAAACCATTAGAGAAAACCACTTCTGCCATCTTCATCAACTGCACATTAACTAAAAGCGCCAGGAAGTTGGAATATCTTTTGAGATTATTGCAGGATCAGTGCTACCAACTTAAGTATAGTAACACGATGTTTTTTTAGTTTCCAGTCACCCTAACACTCGCAGCAATTGCGACAACCCTGTACACGTCAATGACCCCGAACCCGATCATATGGTGTGTATCATGGAATTCAATTCATTCAACAGTGGGAGCCCGAGTAAGTCGGGAGGACCAGTGACTTTAGTCTCGGCCTGAAAAGGCCCATGTCCAATCTCCCATAGATGCTGAAATATGGGAATTAAGCATAACGTAAGTTATAGACCTATGACGTCACTCAAGCTCTAACTTTAGGAGGTTATGATGCATGATACATGAATATACCGTCGACTATTCTCAGGAACGGTCAATGATTATCGAAGGTATTGATATTTGGCCACTTCTATCATATCGCCACAGTGTTAGAAGACCATTTACCTGCAACATGGTAATGTTCAAGGAACCCTTCAAATCTGCGTGAAATCACTGAAAAACAATGTATAAGTGCCAATTAAATTGCAAATAAACCATTCTAGAGATACTCGCGTCCACAATGCATATCATGTATATCACGGAAGATACACCCTTCTTCCATGGTGTGTATTGTATCAGATTGTGTGTAGGTAGATGGGATATTCTTGAAACTTTTTTGGCCAACTTTTTGGTAAACCTTTTCATTCGAAATTCAATTCCGGGTGACGTTATCATTAGAAAAAAGGGCAACTAAAATGGAAATAATCGGGAGTCGAAACGATAAATCATGAGCCGTCGATGGATCGCGCGGAACAGAGTTGATTATGAGACCACCCTCTTCCCTCTCCTTTCTGACTCTCTGAAAGAAACTGATGAATCCTCCGTTACACTGCTGAAAATGTTTTTTATCTTCTCCTTTCTCGTCTTCATTTCATCGAAAAGGGGAATCAAGGAGAATGAGGAGGGGAAGTTATCGGGTGATAAGGTATAAGGGAGGGGGAGGGGGGTCTGTTTCGGAAAAAGGTGCCAAGTCACAATTGAGTTGTCCTGTACTCTGGAGTTGCTTCGTGCCTCCTATATGAGGGTTGTTCGGCGATACTTTCGGACTCCCAAGGGGATATAAAATGAATGACTTATTCATTAAAAGGTTTCCGTAGGTTGGGTTGATTGAGGGCAAGATACTTCAGGCATCTCTTAGTAAGTAGTTTATTGGTGTATTGCTGAACGCTTCCGCCTTGAATGGCCCCATCAAGCACAGGTTTGTAACCTGTTAAGCTTTTATAAAAAGTTTTTGTCATTCTAACTAAGTGTGTTTTATAAGAATATCAACACTGAGATAAGGATTAATCCGAAGACTTGATTGACCCTTCACCCTTACCGTCACTTCTCCCGCTTTTCTACCACCTCCACTCATCCGAGATCGAAGCACGGCAATCAGTCGTCCTCCCTTCTCCGTGCACATAAACTATATCCATTTTACATTTCAGTGCCCCGTGGGATTTAGTGTGGCCCATGCCTACTGACACCCGAAAGTGATTTTATCATTAACATGGTCTGTCAACTATTTTTCAAATTGTTCTACGAATCCGGTGAGTGAATTTACATTTAATACTTTGACTGTGGTGATCACCGCTTGTCCGAGACACAGGGCTGCAATATATTAGAGTAAGGTTCCCCCCTTTTTAATAGGTAGGGTCAAATGGTTTTGGAAATATAAATCTAAATTTTTGGAAGCTTTCGAATATTTATTGTCCCTATTTCGAACCATTACGTTACGTAGTAATAACCGTATGTTCCTTTTGCTTCCGAGACTGCAAAGCAGCGGAAGATTTGTTTTCACTTTCGAAATGAAAAAAAATTTTTTGCTCCAAAATCAAAATTTCCACTCGCATTTTGCGTTTCAGAGCCTCCTGAACAAATTTGGTTCCGTGTCTGTCTGTCTGTCTGTCCGTCCACATTTCCTTGTAACAGCCATAACTTCCACAATTTTTATCCGATTTTAACCAAATTTTCAGGGATCGTGCGAGTTAAGCTGTGAATGGTCCCCTATCAATTTCATCATGATCGAATCAACGGTAGCTTCTGCGCAGGCGCTAACGTGAATTCCTTGTGACGGTCAATGTTGAACGAATTTTGGTCAGATTTTCAGAGATGATGTGGATAAGGTCCCTTGAGATCCCATATGACAATCATCATAATTGCATTAGCGGTACGCTCTGCGCATGCGTGAACGAAATATTCTTGTTACGGTCCTTGCAACAGCCGTAATTTCCACAATTTTGATGCGATTTTCTTCAAATTTTTAGGGATCGTGCGGGTAAAGCTCTACATGGTCCACCATTTTCCCACCTTATTAATTCGCTGATGCCAGAACCGGTCGTTTCTAGTTTTCTGGAATTTAATGGTGACGTACTGTGAAGGTCACGAGGAAGCTCATGTGCCATTTCCTTGGCAGTGTATTTTCTTTTGTTTCACTTCTGATCTCGCACTTCTGCGCAACATAAATTTCATCCGTCTCAATTGCAGTTTAAATACTTGCATATCAAATATTTAAATATTTGGAGCTCAAATAGACTGGAAGCAGGAAAAAAAAACATTTTTTATAAATTACAATTTATGATTGAACCATTGAATATTTACAGAATTTCTTCATATTATATATATATATATATATATATATATATATATATATATATATATATATATATATATATATATATATATATAGTTTTGATGAAAGATGAAAACACTCGCGTGTAATATTAATTTGAGTTGTTACAGAAGGTTGGAAAAGATAGGAAACACTTAAATAAACTTACAAAAGTGAGAGAATATTTCGCTGACACAGCGAAATATTCTCTCACTTTTGTAAGTTTATTTAAGTGTTTCCTATCTTTTCCAACCTTCTGTAACAACAAAAATTTATATATATATATATATATATATATATATATATATATATATATATATATATATATATATATATATATATATATATATATATATATATATATATATATATATATATATACACACACATTTTTTTGCTTTTTATCTCGAGCTCATTCCAAGTAGAGCAAGGAACTAATTCATTTCTTATTTCATTGAATAAAGTGATCGTTTCCAATTTACAAAAACACAATAGCCATGCCCCATCAGTGCTTGAGGTGATCATTGTCTGACCCACTGATGGAATTCCGACTCGAGGATCAAAAATCTTGAAAAATTAAAAAATCAACCGCTTGACCGAGACAAAGGGCTGCAATATATTAAAGCGATGTTCCCCCCTTTTTAATAGGTATGGTAAAATAGTTTTGGAAATATAAACCTGAATTTTTGAAAGTTTTCGAATATTTATTGTCCCTATTGCGAATCATTAGGTTACGTAGTAATAACCGTAACAGTTTCCACATAAATATTTATATTTCTCAATTTAAAAGTATAATTTTCTACAAGCACTTTGGCCAACCATAACTGGTCACAGCAGGATGAGGAAGGAGGACTCCCCCTTCTGCTTAGCAAGCACAAAACTATGCTTGATGAGGCCATTCAAGGCGAAAACGCTCAGCAATACACCAATAAACTACTTACTAAGAGATGCCTGAAATATCTCGAACTCAATCAACCCAACCTCTACGTAAGGGTAAGGCAATAAACCAAACCATTAAGTAAAAGGTTTCCCTAAATAGAGTGCAATCGGAGTAAGGTAAAACTATTGATGCATTTAAAAGGTTCCAGTTATGCAGCATGATCTTATGAGCGAATTTTCATAAACTAGGTAGGTATCTTACTATATTATGTTGCACTGTTTTGATAATTGAGGGCTTTGAGTGAAAATAAATTCTTAACTAACAGTTTTATGGCGAAAACCCCTGTTCTAAATAATGACCTGCTATTCAAAAAGAGAATTTAGATTTCTAACTTTTTTTGCAGTTTTTATCGATTTTTTAGCACATTTTAATAAAATTTAAGTACATTTTTCGGCATAATTTAGTACTTATATTTTTCAATGATCTATTTTATATTTGGTAGACTTTATTTGAGCAACATTCTACTAAAAATAACGAGTTTTACAATTTATAGCTGTTATTAGTGATTTTTTGGAGCATTTTTTGAAATTTGACCAATTTAATATGCTCAAAAAAGACTGGCCAACGAATATGTCCTTTTGTTTGGAAAGCTTGATTAGACTACTTTATTCGACCAACATTCTGCTGAAGAATATAAATTTAACGATTTTTAGTCGTTTTTTGCTGTTTTTAATGATTTTTTTTAGAACTTTTTAAAAGTTGACCAATTTAATGTGCTCAAAAAATGCTGGCCAACGAACTCGTCCTATCTTTAGGAAAGCTTGATTCTTTGGCGCAAAAACGGAATTTTTATCTCAATCCTAAGAAGAGAGTTACCTATCGTTTGGAAGGACACAAATAATATACATTAAAAAAATATATTTATGTATAAGCGTTTAACTCTAGGATTCGTTTCAGAATGCCTCAAAACTGATTTCAATGAAGAAAGTTTACAAAAATTTTCATTTTAAAATTTTCCGAGCCATTTGCAATGGTTCATTTTCTACGGGAATTCGCTTTTATAGTTCAGTTGGACATACAGGTCAGAATATATTAATGGTAGTGAATTAACAGAAAAGGTACAAACATGTAATAATCCCTAATAAATCTAATCACCCCAAGATGAATATCTCAGGTCTAAACCTGAATAATGATTTTGGGGCCGATAACAGATGATAACAGCAGACCCAGCAGACGTTCCTGTTGTTTATTGCTTACCAATATGTTTCGAGTTTGCACATTTTTGGATCTTTGAAATACTCTATGTGGGTATACGTCAGAGGCAAGACCGTCCCCCACCCGAAATATAATAACGTTTCTAAAACCCCGAAGTTGAAGGGATTGGTTGAAATGTGTTCGATAGCGCTCACCACTTGACTCCCGGATTAGCCCTTTTCAATCTTTATCGCTTCACGGAATATCCTTCACCGGAATCGCTTATCTAAATTCACTGACACTTTATTTTTTCTTTTGAAAACCCCTACGAAAGCAATATCCCCCTCCCGGCCCCGATAGGTCTCTTTATGGCTGACATATATTTCCCATGCCTTCTTCAGCGTGCGGCGAATATTATGGAATTTCAATATCAAGCGGCGTCGGATGTTAGCTTCCAACATTGAGTTTAGGAGTTTCCACGTGTAATAATATTTGAACAACGCCATTTTATGTATCGATATATGATGTATATAGGTATATCTATCTATATACATTTTTTTTATTTAGAGGTTTGAGCCGCACCTCAACCATAAGGGTCATAAGTGGCATTGAACAAGGTGTCCAAAGGGACACTGGAAGTGGCACGATTCCAAAGGGAGCCATGCAACCCTCCACCACCAAACGGAGTACCATCACGGACTCCACTGGCATATCAGAGGAGGAAAGAATAAGGGGTACAGTGATGACCACTGTTTAGCCCCTAGAGCGGATAAAAAAAACCCCCCTCAAAAATAAAATAGTACAACAAAGACTAGATCTAGAACAGGCAAATAACTAAATATATGTTACTATGTATATAATCGCCAAAGTGAAATGAAACTATGACTAGGTTGTACAAAATATATCACAGATCAGTTCGTAGTAGAGCTCAGCGGCTATCAGGTACTACAACAGGGATCAGACCTTTTCTGGTCCAGATAAAACGTCAACCCACTGAGGGGGGCGATGCTGGACTCGGAGTTCCATAAGGTACGGAAAGTTCTCCAGAAAGTGGCGGATGGACAGATCACCCCCACACTTACCACACACAACATCTCGAGCTTCTGCACTAAGCAGGTGTCTGTGAGTAAGACGGATATGACCAGTGGCAATCCGGTTGACCACTATTGGGTCCCTCCTTGGAAGTTCGGTTACGAATAGGCCCAACGGGCACAAGTCCTGAAGGACACCACGCAGACCAGTGACCTCTCCCTGCCATTGCTCATGCCAGATGGAATTGGCTTTATGTTGCATGTAGGAGCATCCTCAATGCGTTTAGACAGCATATCGAGGGAGTTATCACCAATGACTCTCCTCTCAAGGGCATCAGCACACTCGTTGCCATGAATACCCACATGACTTGGCACCCACGTGAAAGTTATGGTTGAGCCCGATGTTGAGGCTTGGTGAAGCTATATACGTAGGCTATGCATTAGATGATCATCAGAATATGAGTCCCTAATCGCCTCGATGGTACTTAGTGAATCGCTGCAGATCACATAATTCCCAACTCCCAACAACTAGCTGTGTCGAACAGCCAGTGTCACTGCCCACAGTTCTGCTGTGAACACAGACGCGACAGGTGGCAAGTGTCTAGTGACTTGAAAGTTGAGGCTCCATTGTTTTTTATTTATTTATTTTTTTTTTTTTTTATTTTATTTTATTTTTTTAACTCTCACCAAACTTGTATACAATCCATTCAACGGGTTGTTTCTGTAATGTATGTATTATTGTCCAATATGTTTTCAAGTTGACTTTACAAAACATTAAACTCCAGATTATTTTTTCTGATGGGAATTATGATTAAGTTGTTATAACTGTAATGGTTAAGTTTTGATAGTCAGAGTTATGTATTTATTAACGTTGAAATAAGTCTATAAATCATTGAAACTCATTTTCTTTTGTTTGTTAGACATCTTGAGCCCCAAGATTTAAAGAAACATTCCTTAATTGTCATACAGTTTAAAAAAAGTTCATGAGCAGAATTATTTGATGGGATATTGACACCCACCCATATATCAAATGGTGCAAAAAAACACTAGTGTAGTCTAGGGTGAATTTTTATCTTTTTATCACCTATCGAGCTGAAACTTTTCTTTTGATATTATTGTGTGTGATGACGGACATAATTTATAGGATAGGTATATTATCTCTCCAAAATAATAGGATTTTTCATTTTTCAATTATTTTTGTCCTTCTTGATATATTGATTAATCTACATGAATTTATTCTTAGGTTGTTTGATTCATCTGATTACCAAAATTCCTTTTCGGGGTGATGCAACTCCAAATATTTACCACCTGAATATTATACATTTGACTTATCTCCCGGGAGTCCACAGAAATGAAACTTGTTAAATGAATCAAATCCTGACGGGAGAGGAAAAAACTGCAAGGGGCCTCGAGCGTGGGGGAAAGGGAGCCGAGTGTTTATCTTAGATTAGGGTCGGATGACTGGGCGGAATCTCACTGCCCAGTGTTTCTTGTGTTATTTAATGATCGCTAGGAGGTCGTACATTACTCCGCCAGGGGGGGTGGGGGAGTGTAAGGGCGCTTTTTTCCGCACCCCCAGAAGGGTCTATCGCATCCACCCTAATCTCAGATTGGCCTCGATTTTTTTATATTTTTTTTACTCCCCTCCCCCAATAGTCCCACTCTTATATGAGCTTTGGAGTTGGAAGCCGGGGAGGGTTATGAAGGAGGAATTTCTTCCGATTAGGTTTGTGATCTCCGGCTTAAAAGCGCAGAAAAAAAAAAAAAAAAAAAAAAACAGAAAGGGAAAGAGAAATGAGAGAATAAGGAAAAAAACATTTATAGAACGTTATTGAGGAATTCCAAGAACGTACGATATAAATATCGCATTCCCGATCGTACGACTCATTTTTCCGAGAATGTTCATTCGATGCCCTCAATATAATTTGTAGCTGACCATTGAATCATCATATTCTTTAGAAATATGTACAATGAGAGAGTTGAAAGGTTTTGAAGAACCCAGATAGTTTTAAAGGCATACATCTGAAGTGTTTTGAAATGGTTCTACTTTTCTTTCTTGGACCTTCTGTCCCCGAAAAATTATGCTAAAAACTTTTTTAAAATAAAAACAGATTAAAATAAAAGGATCGCAATTAGTTATAATAAAGAAAAGTTCAAGTCATGCAGCATGCTCGTATGAGCGAATTTTCGTAAATTACCGTATTGTATAATGTTGAATTGTTTTGAAATTTAAGCTTTTTGAGTGCAAAGAAAGTGTTAACTATTATTTTGATTGTGAGAGGTATTTAAAGTTGTGGACAATTCAGGGATGTGATCTCGGTGCTATTCCTTGCGTCGTCCAGGGTCCCCCAGCGTTCCCATATTGACCCCTTGCTCTATCTTTTGGTTATTAATTCCGAGTGTGCTCAGCCCACCATAACGTCAAATTCCTTCTCTTTGCAGGTGACCTGAAAATGTACGAAGTCGTTGACACCGAGGCTGATTGTTGATCCTTTAGGATGCGTGGTGCTGCTCTTGATTCGAGACTACATACAATCGGAGCCTCATTTCTTGGAAGAGTGTAAACTTTCATTGTTATTTCACCATTACTTTTTGTTGAGCGATTTGTTCCCCACTACTTCATTATAATATGTAATTATTTAAATTAAATTTATTGGGCTTACCTGTACTGTAATATAAATGAATTAATAAATTAGTTAGGAAGAGTCATCAAAGTCATCCTCTGCTTAAGCGCGAATGTAAAGTTCTTATTAAAACCATAACCTCTAAAAGAGTGTCTGCTTTCGAAAATTTCCGGAACTGTGCAGCATGGGATCGATACGATTCCCCACGACGTTCATTCATCCTGTATTAAAGAGAAGCAAAGACAGAAATAAGAAGGTAAAAGCCAGAGAAGTTACTTGATACTAGGTTTGCGAACGCGAAGACACGGCATAAAGGAATAAACGGTATAAACAGATATAAACGGTATGAAATCAATATTCTGGCCCAAACTCCCCACTTTCAAAAACATTCATTAAACTCGAAAAGTAATCCAACATTTTTCGGCGAGTTGATAGAATTTTCGGATAGAAGGGCAGAAGAAACCAAAAATGCTATACGATCTACATCACATTAAGCATGGGAAAATTTTGAATTTGGAGCAATTTTTTCACTTTTTGAATGTGATCATTATATTTCCGCTACCAAGATTGTTTCGTAAGCAAGATGCGATTGTCTAGAATCCACAATGCAGCTGGGTCAGTGTTGTCGAATACGAATACGATTGTAATCGCGATAATTATTCGTTGATTCTGAGTCAACTGCGATTATATTCGTATTTGTCTGTCGGCGATTACACGAATACTACCCATAAAAATGCTTCAAGGACATCAATTTCAATAGGGCGTCCCTCCTATAATATGCGAAGCCTTGCTAATATTACCTAGCTTCAGAGGGACGTCCTATTGAGATAGATTTGCGACAAATAGGCTGGGCTCCAATTTTTGGATTAGCTTTAAGGACGTCCGTCTGAAGCTAGGTAATATTAGCAAGGCTTCTCATATTATAGGTTGCCCTATTGAAATTGATGACCGTGACGCATTTCTATGGGTTGTATTCGTGTAATCGCCGACAGACGAATACGATTACACGAATACGAATATAATCGCAGTTGGTTCAGAATCAACGAATAATTATCGCGATTACAATCGTATTCGTATTCAACGATAAGATTATGCCCAACACTGAGCTGTGTTAAGAGAAAGAACTATATGATTTAATTGAAGAATTTGATCGGAGTGACTCCCTATCCAGAAGTTTAACCGAAACTTCCTTCTCGGAATCGAAATTACCGTAAAAATATTTGATTGGCGCAGGGAGCCCGAAATCTCGTGGCGCGGGGACTGCTGGCACTGAGATGCCCGTGCAAATGACAGATTAATCACAAGGTTTCTTGTGACTCCTTCGGAAACCGAAACCCCCGCCGCCCTCCAGAGCCAACCATCATCGCCGCCCCCGCCCCTATCGGCAACTCACTCAAACTAAGGCCAACCCCCTCCCGAAGGGGGTGAAGGATGAAGAAAACGACGGCAACAAGCATCAATCATGCCACTGTCAACGTAACGAATTAATTAAACATCCCTTTCTCTCTCCTTGCTTCCCTTATTATTAGCATTATATTCACCGAGTATTAGAACCGAAACCCTTCTGATCAACTTTTGCCGTGTTCGCCCTCCCCTCCTCTCGCCCTTAACTGATCATTTCCCTCAACTCCATTTCGACATTCATCCTACTCCTCATCTCTCCGATGAGCTAAAACTGAAATGAGAACATCTGCTCCTGACACGTTATTACGCGAAAAGCAGAGTATCCTCGGCCATACTGAGAAATGAAATTGGTAAGAAAAGTACCCTAATACGGTTTACCTACACTTTAAGCACAATGATGATTTGTTGATGTTAATATTTTCAGCAGATTCGTTTTCGAAAGCCAATGTTACCGTCCAACTATTTCCATAGTTCTGGTAAGTTTTCCCGTCTACCGAATGTAGAAGTAACTTTGCATTCGTGTAGGATGATGACGAATTTGTAATCCTCTGGATTTTACATCCTCTCTTGCCTGTTGCGTTAGAGATTTATGAAAAAATTAGTTCCAGGTCGTTCCAGATTACTGGAACTGAATATCATTAGCTTGAAACATGGAAGAATGGCATAGCAAAGGCTTAAGGGCCACCACGAGTAGTGCAAGCAGCGAAGATTTTCTAGCCATGAGAAAAGCACTTCAAAATTACAACCCGATTTTGATAAGTAAATGTACTTTGTGTGTGTTTTGTGTATTTTGTACCTAGGTGATTTCTGAGCCTGGAAAGGGCGGCCATCATGGCGCCGAAATATCGCAAACACATGAATTAAAAAGCTCATTTTCACAATACTGGTGTGGTTATTAAACCCCAATTCAACATCAAGTGTTTGTTTCGGATCCACTACGAATTTCATATCATTAGACCATCAGTAGTTTATGTGGATGCCATGTTGGAAATTTCATGAAACTCCAGTCTCTCAAGATCTTACAGACCAAATCCTCTCAAAATCTACTAACCTTTTGATTTTGATTTTCAATAATTAACCTTTGTAATTGACCAAGAACAAAAATTGTTTAACTCCCTCACAATTTGTAGGTTTGGTTCAAGATACGTAGATTCTAAAAACCGAAAATAAAATCCGTCCGTCCGCCGCGCCTTACGATGTCCGCCGTCCATGGCTTTTCTCAGAAACTACAAGACCAAAGTATGAAACGGGTCAAAAATCACGTATAGGGTTCTAGAACCTCGGCGACAACTTCGCACAACCATGAAGGGCTCAAATATTTCAAAATCCAGATCTCGATAATTTCGAAATGAAAGTATTTTGGGGGTAATTTGAAATTCAAATGGTCAAATCAATTATTGTGATTCTAATCAAAAATTGAGCTGGGTGCTTTGTGGCCTACCCCATTCAGTGTTTTGGTGAAACAGTTCCAGGATGACTTGATGGTGTTTTAAAATGCAGTAGATTATGATAACTTAATGTGACATCACACGGTGATACTTAAATTAAGAAGGAACTCACATGGTGTACTATAATTTTGTTTATAAGAAACTATAATTTATGTATTTGTATTGTAAATAATCATGTATTGTAACGCCTGTAATCGTTATGGGAGCAGGCTTGAATAAACTCCCTCATGCTAGGGCTTACTAGTGTGAGGAAAAAAAAAACACACACACAAACATACACAGACATGGAACTAAAGTTGTTCAACATTTTCTAAAACGTAAAATGTGGATGGGAATTTTGATTTTGGATTCAAAAAATTGCTTTTCTCCCGAAAGTGAAAACAATGTTTCCGCTACTTGAAGTTAGACTTGGAAGGAACAAAATAAAAAACAGATACATGACTAACACTATTTCGAAATCAATCAACGCTGCCTCCACTTTCTGAGTGCTTCAACTATTGCGAGTGCCTCTGTTTCAACTGAGGAGTGTCGCTGTTCTGTAGGAGACAGTGTTTTCGAAATCAAGCATTTTAATTCCCTTGATGGGAAAAACAAAAGATCATGGATATGTCTAGTACCTACTGCTTACCAGTTGGTACCTACTACTCAATTGTATACCAACCATGTAGTGCCTTCTTTTCACAAGATTATTCCATTATGGTTAAAAAACAATATTATTTTTTAACTTAGAGTAATAAATCACCATTCCTTGACACTTCACTTCCTTAGAGATCATGAAATGTCGTGGTAAAATGAGGGCATTCCAAAAAGTGGCGAACGATTTTCCTACGATGAAGACTCTTCCCTAGTAACGCCTTGGTTATACTTGAAAATCAATAGAAAATGTGCCGGTCGGGAAAAAAAGTGTCGGTCGGGAAAAAAAAGTGTCGCGAAAAATTCCTTGACCCCCAGCCAAAAGACATATATAGATACAATAAATATCAATACAATCCATGTCAATAAATAGATACAATTTTACACAGAGTACTGAATGCCCTCAAGAGCTCAACTAGCGTGTCCCGGTTCCTGGATAAAGTTGATGGAAGCCATGGTGTACTCTCCCGTGTACCCTTTGTAAATCTGCGCTCCCATATTATTCGGGAATGGTTGAGACCGAAGTCTCGATACAGGCGTGAAGGATGAGCGCTGGAACGGAAATATTTTCTTCAAGAAAGCACTGCCGAAACCTCACCCCAAAGACGCTCTATTGAATGGCTAATACGTTCTGGATTATTTTTATCTCGGAATGTACTGCAAAAGGCGTATAGCGTATGGTAATGCTGACACTTTTATCTGGGAGGAGCAGAGCAGGCAGCGGTTCTCTCCTTTCATTCATCAAATCTTTCCCCTCACATCTCCCCCCTCCATTATCCCCCGCTTCCCCGCCTTTGCTCCTGTCAGCGGTGTTCCTGCTTACCTTTTTTCACCAAGCAAATAAGTCCCGTGCACTACCCACATTGTTGCAGGGGATGGGGGAGCCCCTCGCCAATCTTGAGCTTTCCGGCTCTTCTTCGCATGGGCGGGTTTTTCGGCTCGATTGTAAACGAATCGCTTCGACGATCCATCACGCCATTCTTTTCCTTTATCGTAAGTTACTTCCTTCTCTGTAGAGGTTTCGTTTGCAATTTCGAATTTGCCAACACCTTCAGGATCAATGAAAGTGATGTAATACTCCTCAAATGTAATTCAATTAATTTCAGCCTGGTTCAGTTCAATAAAAAATACTATTGCCTACGATTTTTTGGGGTCACCCTTAAATAGCCTTTCAATCAGTGATTAAGAGTGTAGTATATTATAGTATGAAGTAACTGAAGCATATAGTTGAAAGCAAATCTTATGTTATTGATATATAAAATCCAATGTCTCAACTTAAATCTCATATCAACTAGCATCTCAATCAGTGATAAAGAGTGTAGAATATTATATTATGTACTAGCTGGACTGGAGCATGCAGTTGAAAGCAAATCTTCTGTTATTAATATATAAAATCCAATGTCTCAACTATAATCTCATGTCAACTAGCCTCTCAATCAGTGATAAAGAGTATAGTATATTATAGTATGTAGTAGTTGGAGCATGTAGTTGAAAGCAAATCTTATCTTATTAATATACAAAATCCAATGTCTGTGCGTTTGTTTGTTTGTTCGAGCATCAGGGCCGAACGGCTGTACCGATTTTCATGAGGGTGTGGGTAAATTTTCCAGATTAGAACTTAGGTTATAATACAATCCTCTAGACTTACTCCTTCATCGAGAACTCGGCTTTTCCTAACGACGACACCCGGGTAAACAACTGGGCATGCATCGAACTTTTCACGTCAAATGTAAATGAGTTGGGCTCACGCGTAAAGAACTTTTGATAACAAATTCATCGATACCTTAACGATTTTGGTGGGTTGATCCAAACAGTTTATATTAGTAAAGATAGATCTCCAAAAATTGATACCTAAAACGCCTCATTAACTACAGCAATGTTTTCGGAAATAGTTATAACGTAACTGAGGATATATATTGAGTTTTGTACATTGAGAGGACGCATGGTTGATGAATTAATTAGGTACAAGTTGAAACTTGATTGCTGAAATTTGAATTGAAGCCTTTTTGGGACTGCTGGGTAATCCTTATATATTAAACTCAAAGTTTGTTTTGTCTATCTATAGCATTTACAAGTCAAATTAACCTTTTTACAAGTCAATTTAACCTTTTTACAAATCAAAATAACCCTCCTTGAGCAATGCGCAAAAATCGTTGAAAGGCAAAGAAAAGGAACTGAAAACATTGAATACGACAAAGTAGGTGTAATAATAATTAAAAAATATCAATTTTCCAACAAAAAACTAGGTATCAAAATTTTCCATCAAAAACTCAATCAACAAAAATATCAATTTTCCAACCAAAAATATATCAAAATTTTCCAACAAAAAAATGAGGTAGTTAGTCAAAGAGGTCAATCAATATAAAGAGTTCCAAAAGTATGATGAGTCCCGAAAAAAAGCGTCACTCTCATTACTGCTACTACTTCACAAATCTGACTCGCTCATATCTAATTATTATAGTTACATAGTAGTTGACACTCGAAAAAATAATGTTCACTTCAACAACGGAGAAATCTCGACAAAGATTATCGCCAACAAACAGAAGGATGTGAAAATTACTTAAAGATCACAGTGAGAAGGTATCACTGGGGTAGGTATTAAGGAACGCTGGTGAAGAAATTCATGAAAAAGGAATGCCAGTTAAACCCGTACTCCTATTTCTATGCCCTTCAACGATTTTCGCGCATTGCTAAAGGAGGGTTATTTTGATTTGCAAAAGGGTTATTTTGATTTGTAAAAGGGTAATTTTGATTTGTAAAAAGTTTAATTTGACTTGTAAAATGTTTAATTTGACTTGTAAATGCTATATCTATCTATGAATGTTTCTATGTATGCTCCAACTCTATGTATGTTTCTATGTATGCTAAACGGTTGGACCGATTCTGACGGGAGCGGTCGTGAAATGATCAGCGAGGTCCGGCGCACAACATAGGCTAGGCCTGAACCTCCAGAACATCCTTCTACTTCGTAAACGGAGCTACCCTTCGCACCCGGTTCGTTCAGTTACCGAACTTTTGTTATTATGGTTGCTAACAGGCAGTTCGTTAGCGGCGGAAATTCGTGACAAGAGAAGCCTTGACGGGTTGCTGTACGGGTGTTCCATGTGAAGCAAGATATTGATATTATAATAATATGATATACTATTGAAAGAGGAAAGGCGGGAATTTGATACATCGTGCGAAGAACGGGACGGAAAACCGATTTGTTAGGCTCTCAAAATTTTATTATGGTTGCCAACACGCAGTTCGGGGCCTTTCTTGGCACGTGTTTGGCTTTGACGATTTCGATCAGCTGAGTGAGCAAATTATTCTCCCCTGTTAACCCTAGGAAGTTGAAATTGTATAGGGTGGCTCTTTGGGACATTAAGGGGACCCGGTAGCAAAAAATTTGAGAAAAATCAATTTTTTTTTCTTTCATAAAACGATGTACCTATTAACATCTAGGGAACAGTTAAATTCAATAAAGTTAAATTCAATACTTGCTTAAGTACAGGCCGGCAGCATAGGCTGGCTAGATGGTTCTGTCGTCTTTATTCTTGAATGACGGTTTACTGGTCCTTTCTTTTTTTTGAAAATTCGTGTAGAACCACCTATTTTCAATAAATAATCAAAATAAAACGTAAACACGAAATTGGGCCACTAAAAATCACAAAGAAACCATAAGATGTAAGATGTATGACAAGAGTCGAATGATAAGAGTCTCTTCATCAATTTCTTCTTTGTCTTTATTTGACTGGGCTACAACCATGGGTATTATGTTTATATTATCCATGGATGACATAGTTAAGCTATCATGATACAACAATTCATTTCAGATAGGTCTAGGGAAAGCAAAAACAGCTTCTATTTGCATAATGCGTTGCGACGTCATGAAAAGATGGATGCTGTTGGTTTTTCTGCTCTCCTGTAAAGTAATGTTTTTTCATGTTCACGGGCGTTTTTCTTCGGAACGGTTGACCCTATTCGGTTGATTTTTGTTTTGTTTTGAAGAAGAGATCTGGGCCAAGATATTAACGTAGCGGTTTTACAAAATGTTGATTTCAACTGCCGCTAGATGTTTCTGAAGTAAAAAAAAAAAAATATATGACATTTATTCCATGATACCTACGAATTCGTGTTTTTGAGATACCTGGAAACCCCTATGTTAATTGAAAATTGAGAATATAAGGAACAAAAAGAAAAAAAAGCACTGAAATTGGTTGCAGGGGGGCTGAGGAAAACGCCTGTAAAAAGAGGTCTATAAAGGGCGGGAGGGGGGGTGGGTGCCGGGTCCCCTCAAGAGACGTTGAAATTATGGGCTCTTTTCTAATCAGCTGAGTGAGATAAATTCTATCCTCTTAACCCCAGGATGTTGAAATTTGATAGGGAGACTCTCTGGGTCATTAATAGACTATTGAAATGATGGGTTCTTTCATGATCAGCTGAGTGAGCTAAATTCTCTTCTGTTCACTCTAGGAAGTTGAAATTTGAGAGGGAGACCCTGGGACCCGGCACCCACCCCCCTCCCGCCCTCGGTAGACCACTTTTTACAGGCGTTTTCCTCAGCCCCCCTGCAACCAATTTCAGTGCTTTTTTTTCTTTTTGTTCCTTATATTCTCAATTTTCAATTAACATAGGGGTTTCCAGGTATCTCAAAAACACGAATTCGTAGGTATCATGGAATAAATGTCTTTTTTTTTTTTACTTCAGAAACATCTAGCGGCAGTTGAAATCAACATTTTGTAAAACCGCTACGTTAATATCTTGGCCCAGATCTCTTCTTCAAAACAAAACAAAAATCAACCGAATAGGGTCAACCGTTCCGAAGAAAAACGCCCGTGAACATGAAAAAACATTACAGGAGAGCAAAAAAACCAACAGCATCCATCTTTTCATGACGTCGCAACGCAATATGCAAATAGAAGCTGTTTTTGCTTTCCCTAGAACTACCTAAAATGAAGTGTTGTATCATGATAGCTTAACTACGTCATCCATGGATAATACAAACATAATACCCATGGTTGTAGCCCAGTCAAATAAAGACAAAAAAGAAATTGATGAAGAGACTCTTATCATTCGACTCTATCATACATCTTACATCTTATGGTTTCTTTGTGATTTTTAGTGGCCCAATTTCGTGTTTACGTTTCATTTTGATTATTTATTGAAAATGGGTGGTTCTACACGAATTTTCAAAAAAGAAGAAAGGACCAGTAAACGGTTATTCAAGAACAAAGACGACAGAGCAACCATCTAGCCAGCCTATGCTGCCGGCCTGTACTTAAACAAAAAATTTACGCATTTGTAAGCATAAATTTGACGATTCATTGAATTTATATATATATATATATCTATATACATCGTTTTATGAAAGAAAAAAAAAATCGATTTTTCTCAAATTTTTTACTACCGGGTTCCCTTAAGACACGATTGAAATTATGGGCTCTTTCATGATCAGCTGAGTGAGCTAAATTCTCTCCTGTTCACCCAACAAAGTTGAAATTTGATAGGACGACAAATTATTACACAGAGGTTTTTTATTTCTGTAAAACTCGAGTGGAAATTTCGATTTTGGAGACAAAAATTTGTCCTAATCACGAAAGTGAAAACAATGCTTTCTTTACCTATAGTTAGACTCGGAATCAAAATCCAGATATCCGAGGTTCCGAAATCAGAGATAGGTAAATTATCAAAACTTTCCACACTGCGTTCTTAAAAACACTTGACAACTGAACACGGTAGGATATTTTCTGAAACTGAATACCCAATATGAAGCGTTCTCAGATTACTAAGGAGGGGACACGCTCAAAGAAACAGTACTCAAATTATTATCAACCGTTCCCCAGTGCATATAACACAGTCACCTCTTTCGTAATGAAATTTGAAACTCCTGACGTACGTTACAAAACTATATCGAATTCGTGATGGAACAAAATAAGAATCACGAAAATCGGTCAAGAATTGTAGCCCGGGTGGCATCAGCAAAATTTTATCACGCACGAAGACACACACACAGAGGGAGAGAGAAAGAGAGAGAGATATGTTTATTGATCTGTACAATTTTGGACTATAATTAATGTCCACTATTACATCTAGATAGAAAAATATATAAATGAATGCAATAAATTACAAGTCAGGTGAAGATCATTACAGTGTAGATATGACGTTATGGTATCGCCTCTGGTTTCGCAATAATTTCTCTAAATTGTTTCTTAAATGATTTCACAGTAGCAAGTTTGAATAAATCAGGGTGTTCATTCAGCAATTTAACACTTTGAATTGTGGAAACTCTGAATAAATTGTGGTTCCGTGTTGAGGTATTTGGTATAGGTTTCTTAAATGTCTAGGTACAACATCATGAATGGTAGTTCGATTTTCAAAACATTTTTGCTAAATATTGCGGCATAGAAAACTTCAGGATTTTATACGTAAGTGCGGCTAAATTTAATTTCCATCTTTCCTTTATTTGTTTTTCAGTTCAGTTGTTTATAGTATGGTGTGACGTAATCATCAAAACGCAATTTGAATATAAAACGAATTGTGGCATTTGGCGCCTTCTGCAATGTGCCTACTGGAAAGTTAAATGCAATACGCCTAAGCTGCACTGTGCACTTTTTTACGTTTCATTTGAACTTGGTTAGACCATGATAAGTTTTCATCAAAATCTATCCCAAGATTACGTACATTTCGTTCAAAATCTAAGCTCTCCGAGTTCAGTATTACAGAGTGTAACATATTTCGATCTAAATTATTTAGTATAGGTACGTCTATTTCCAATTATAATAGTTTTACTTTTAGACGAATTAATTCTTAATCAGTGTTTCGAACACCAATCTACTAAGCTCTCTAATTCTAGGTTAGGTTTTGCTATGAAGAAGAGAGGGAGAGAGAGAGGAGGGGGGAGAGGGAGAGAGACGCCTATGGTTTTTTCAGGTCTTAAAACGGTCTGAAAAAGATTTGTAGGTATGCGGTTATTTTATTTATTTTTATTTTTTATTTTATTTAATTTTTTTTTTTTTTTTTTTTTTTTTTTTTTTTTTTTTTTTTTTTTTTTTTTTTTTTTTCACGCTATAAGTTCTCTACACCCCCAGTTCACTCAGTGAACTCAATAGTTCGCCCCTTAATTGACAAAGCCTAGCGATACCTGATTTCATGAAACGCACACCCTCTTCCCATGTCTAATATTTTTGCAAAAATAATATCGCCTACGACCTCTTCCACTTATACTAGCCCGTTGAAACGCCTTCTCATGAGAGTGTATACTATAACTCATGGCGGTAAAGTTAAACAGATCGCCGCTCCAGAAAATCTTCAGGAGCTAAGCTTTAGTTTAAATATTCATGCGAGGTGAGTTACCTCCGTATCTACTATAAAAATACACAAATCGTAGGTTGGGAGGTATTCGTTAAAAACTATCGCAAACGAAGGTTTATATTTAAGCACATTTCTACGTACAGATAACGAACACCACCCTCCTACCTTCCCTTACCTTATGTGTCATTCCAGAAAATAATCCTCCTTAGAATTGAGATAAAAACCGCTGCAAATTATTACACAACGGATAATAATTCCTGTATTAGATAGATTAATGGTCTACTATTATTCAACCCAGCCTATAGTTGATTTTGTCAGACTTTTCCTGTTATCCAAACGCCAGCACCTCCCGCGCGGCATCGGCATCCTGAGGCCAATTTCATAAAGCAACAAGTGACAAGTTACAAGCCAATTTTATGTACAAGTTGTATAAGATGAGTGTGCAGCTAGTTTACCGTGCATTACAAGTACCCGCACTTGTTAACTTGTACACTTGTAACTTGTTGTTTTATGAAGTAGGCCCCAGATTATGCAACCGACCGCCAATGATCAGGGTGCGAAAATGAGCGTAAAGCGGGCCAAATACAGCTCCGAATACCCATGTAACCTTCCATGACGATTACCTATATTCCGTTTTTTCCCCCCTATTTCTGGGTGGCATGACGTGCACATTGTAATACTCGTCATTTTCAAATAACGTTGGTTAGCATGATTCAATCTCATTCAAATTGTGCTGATACTCTATAATTGGATTCTAAAGCTTCACGATCCTCCCTCAATCCGATTTCGTTCAAATTTGGAGGGTATTTTGGTACAAGTCTCAGAATGGCATCCTACTAATTTCGTCTATAGATGGAAATTTTCCTGTTTCAAAGTGCACCATCATTATAGGAAATTTAACGCTGATTCCGAAAATGTGGTCAAAATTTGAAATTGAATGAATTAAAGTGGAGAAATTAACGGTGAAAGTTAAAAGGAAAAACGCGGTTTACCTTGAGAAACCGCGGCAAAAAAATCTAAATCTTTTGGAATCGTAAAATATTGTTAAGAACTTTTTTGCCATAAAATTTGTAGTAAACTATTCCATTTTACTCAAAGTGCTCTGTGATTTCATCACAATGTAACATAATACAGTACGACAATTTACGAAAATTCTCTCGTACAATCATGCTGCACGACTGGAACTTTTTTAAATTAGGGGCGTGATGAACTCAAGCAAATGGCAGTAGGTGGGCTCGTCCATCCGTATCGTATCGTATTATCGTTTATGGACATCAAAATTGCATATATTGTTTGAGAGATGAAAATATTTATATAAATGAAAGTCATTAGAAGAAATAATAATAATAATAAAATTAATCAAGAATATGCACTCCGATGCATATGAGCCTGCCCTGTATAACAAGTTCCTGAGAACTTGTGCTATCCGGAGGAGCCGCATAACCAGGCCGCATAAACAGTCGAAACATAATTAATGACATAACAAATTAAAGGTTATACACTGAAATGTGTTATTCACATATCAAAAGAAATAGTGGAAACTTAAGCATATGCATACAACGTAAACCGATAAGGAACACTGAGGGACACTAAAAAATCCCAAAGTCCTAGATTTATAGAGAGAGGAGGGAATTCACAAAATTTTCTTCAAGTGAAGATCTAAAGATTTTTGGAAACTTAATATACATTGGTGATTTAATGGATTCATACAATTTTCGGTAAAAAAAAAACGTAGTGCGCAAACATAGGCATTACGCCAGTAAAGCTCTGAGTTAACTTTTGGCATAATTATACCAGATTTCGCATAATTTCGAGTGGAGGGTTGAACTGATACATGTTCCTCACGAATACCAGTGCTGGAATACGCACCCCTATCAGTTTCATTCTTGCGTAATCAAAACTCCTCTCTGAGGATTCGTAAATTCCATTATGCTCCATTTTTCACGTTTTCAAATTTGGACGATACTCGTAGTTGGGGGTTGACCATTTGATCATCCCATATCAATTTCAACATGATTGTATCATTAATAGCTACTGCGCATGCGCCTATGTGAAATCCTTGTAACGACCTTAATTTCCACTGATTTCATACGATTTCGACGAAATTGTCAGAGAATTCGCGGGTTAGGTTGTAGATGGTCCCCTATCAGTTTCATTGTTCTATCAAAACTTCATTCTGCGCATGAGCAAACGTGAGTCCCATCGTGTTCCATCTTTTCCTGTTTAAACTGAAATCTAAGTAATTGTTACTAGGTGATGTAGTAAGGAGAGGATCCATAATATATATATTGGATATTATCCATGCCACAATCAACGTGTATCGGTGATACTTTGATATAATTTTCCATCAATGTTTCCGGAAGTTGATTCCGAAATACTTTGCTTTGTGGTGGGTATTATACACCGAGATCCGACACCAGAGGAAATTGCTTTCCCAACTCACGCAGAATTAAAATATTTACTGAGGATTTTATCCTTCCTCGTTAGGTGAACTTATTTGTTTGTGTATGTAGTGTGTACGGATGTGAGAGAGTGTGCGAGGACGGTTATGGGGTATAGATATAAGACGTAAGATCCTCCGGCGCATAAAGTTAACCTGTTCATCCGTAACCTCCAATTTCACAGTCTCTGCACCTTTAATACACTTGATGAATATACAATAGCTGGCTTCGAGGGTGGGGAGGGGATGGTAGGGTTTTCTTGTCTCGGAAAGGCCTTTGGTATCACAGCTGCGGAAGGGGCGGTTGGTGGTGAGGGGAGGGGGGGGGGGGTCTGAAGTGAACGTTACTGTTTTATTAAACGAGATTTACTCCGTGCTGCCTCCCAGTTTTCATCCTTTCGAGATTACCTAATCCAATTATCATTTCCACTTCCCTTTTAAAGCCTAGTATAGGGAAAGTCTAGCCTATCGATCAACGTTGCGACGTCGACCCAAGACCATCTTTAACCCTACCGACGTCCTTATTGCTCACAAGGGCTTGTCAACGGGTAATAAGTGGGAAAAAAGAAGATTTTCCAGGAAGTTGCTAAACGAATTTTAAAATGCTATAGCGTAGTGAACATTTAAATTGTTTCGCAATTACCTTGTAGGTAGGCGTGTATACACCTGAAAGCGTGTTTTTTCTAATAAAGCGCCAGTTATTCCTTGGCAAAAGCCTAAAATTATGGGGTCCTGGTGCAGTAATGCAGTGATCCAAATTGCGGAGCGCGAAGCCCCGAGTTTCGATAATAAAATGTACTAGGTATAAACGAGGTTTAATAATTACGGACCAGTGTTCTGCGTAGAAGGGCTATCTAATACAGAAATTATAAACCTATGTGTAATAATTTGCAGCGTTTTTCAATTGAATCTAACAATAGCAGATCCTCCCAACTCAGTTATAACCGAGTTTTACACTTTAACTAACGAATTTTTAGTTTATTTGTTATACTCAATTTTATGTGTTTTGGGGGCAAATCTAGTTAGCTAAATTGTAAAACTCAGTTATAACGGAGTTTGGGTGATCTGCGACGTTACCATTCAATTCAGCGTGAAAAAATACGTAGGAACCGCACCTAAATTCTATTTTCATAGAGGGTCATTATTTACGATAACCCTCTATTTCATTGAAAAACCCACGTTTTTCTACACTAAAGCACATTTTTCTCCCCTAATTAGCAAAGCAAAAGTGAATTTACTATACCATTTGAAAGCTAAGATACTGAGGAAAATATTCCCGTGGAGTAGGTACTCTTCCACAATAATTTGTATCAAAATTGAAAAGACAAATGGAAAAAAGTCAAATTTTCAGAAATTTTCAAAATTTGCTTTTTAGCCTCTTTTGTTACTTATTAAGTCGGCTCAAAATATATTGATTGGGCATCAGGTAGATAGGAAATTTGACGATTTTTCAAACGGTGTTCTTATTTTGAGTTTGCAATGATTCTATCTAATGAGATTTATGGCCGTTATAAGCCATCATGGCCGTCATTATGTACAAAACACGAAAAAATTCTAATAATTGAATAACTCAAAAACAAAGCATTAAAAAAATGCACTAATAGAAACTTTTTATCTGAAATGAGCTCTGGAATCGACCCCTGAAGTTTTTATTGTTTATTGGACACCCTGTACAAATTAATGAGCGTTAGTCCCTCAATCAGAATATGTCTTTCTTTAATTTTGAACCGTTTAAAATGGATGGATGCAATCTAAAGAAGAGGAGCTCACAGGATATGCAGTGCATACAGGACAGTTTCTGTCCCCGCTGCTCAGGTTAGGTATTGGGGGAGTAGTCCCTGATCTCCTTACTGAAGAGCGACAGGGGCGGATCCAGAAATTTTTTCCGGAGGGGGTCACAGGGTAGAACAATATAAAAAATAGCAAAAAATAACAAAATAACCAAACGAACAATACAAACGGAATTTTCTTACAGACTAACAAAGCCAGAATTACCTTATGCCTAAACTCGTCCAATTTGTCTACTTAAAAACTAATTGTAATTATTTATAAAATTTATTGTTTATGTAAAAAATATTTTTTTAATATTTATTAATTATTTAGCTGATAAATGTATTTATTTTCAATTTTCTTCTAAAAAAGTGTCCTAATGTGTTTTCAAACAAATTGGCGCCTTTTATGGCAGCGTAGCTAACTTCAGAGTTTGCAAATCAAAACATTGAAACCACAACAATCGATTGTTGATCGCAGTGAATTCAGGATCGTTTTTACAGAATTTGGCAGGAAAGTAAACGAGAAAGGGAGTTGAACTTCTGAGTTAGAATTTCCTTTTACATTCACGTTTTTAATTATATGCTGATTTCTTAATCGATTCAGAATATCTGATCGATCCCACAACCACCACCTGCCATACAACACTTGTTCTATTTCAGATCTAAATAAATGCGAAAACTGAATAGTCTTCAATATTAACGAGGCCAGAGCTCGATGAGCAAGGAGGTGGGCTCTTAACATCTCTAGCATAAGCGTGACCTGTCGTAACTTCTTCTGTACTGAGAACAGCATAAATTAGGTTGAACAGATCGGTTAGGCTACTCTCTTCCATGATGACCCCACAGCGCCCATAAACGACAACAAATGGCACTGCAACAAATGGCAGAAGGCCCCCCAGACAGGGGCGGCTACTGATAGGAGCATAGGCGCATGTGCACCCCCAGTCAAACCAAAATAATAATAATGTTTCAAAATTTCTCCACTCTCATAGAGTTAGCTGGTGAGCTAGTGACAGAAGACGGAAAACCTAAATCTACGCGCGAAACAGAGAATTTTGCGGTAGGGAGGGGCTGAAGGGGGAAGCTCACCCAACCTGACCAATCAGAAGCGAGCGGTACTTTGTGTTTTAGACTTTGTGTTATAAATGATCGTCCCAGTTGGAACTTTTACAAATGTAAACAAATCACAAGTGTTGCTACAAACCAAATACATAAAAAAATCAGTATTCTATAAAAAGACTAGTCGTTATTATTGTTATATTTTGTTTCCAATGTTTTTAGTTAGCAATATGGTAAGTTAACTTTGGTCATTTGGTTTGTTTCTGGTTTTTGATTTTACAAAAATTGGGTTCGTTTTGGTCGTTCTTTTTTGTTATTGGGTTTGTCAACAATTCGTTGTCGTTCAGCTCTGCTTTTTGAAATGCAGGCTGACTCTGGGGGGGGGGGGGGGGTCATGACCCCTGTGACCCCCCCCCCCCCCCCCTTGGATCC
The DNA here is from genome assembly GCA_030762985.1 of Adelphocoris suturalis. NCBI lineage: Eukaryota > Metazoa > Arthropoda > Insecta > Hemiptera > Miridae > Adelphocoris > Adelphocoris suturalis. The sequence goes on from CM061047.1 coordinate 18,712,420, forward strand.
GCGCCTGAAGAGCGAAGGAGGATCTATCTGCGAAAGGGAGAGAAACCAGTGCGGAACATCAAGAAAGAGGAAAGAGGAGGAGTTGTCGTTGTCCAATGAGTGTTGTATTTTCTTGAAATTATGGTATTGAGCCTCAGTTGGAGGGGAATTGAGATTACCTGGGTACCTACCTATTCTGTGATTTGAATTGTATGCTTGTTGGTTGTTACTAGTTTTATTTTAATATTTTGTTGTAATGTCATGCTGAGACTCTTCTTCATTGGTTTTAGGCCCTGATGAAGAAAATTTATTTTTCGATAGCTTGGCGATAGAGGCACTTTATTAGTTCTGACCCCATCCCGATTGTTGACATCATTGAAAGAGGAGAAACGCTGAGGAAATGGCAGGCTAGATGGGAGGATGAGACCCGAGGCCGCTAGACATACCGATTGATTCCTAGCCTGGACATCTGGGTGAATAGGAAGCACGGTGAGGTGAATTATTACCTCACCCAGTTCCTCACCGGCCATGGTTACTTTCGTTCATTCCTTGCAAGGATGCAGCTACTGCCGACAGGGGAATGAAGATGCCCATCACACACTTTTCGTGTGCCCAAAGTGGGGAAGTGCTCGCACCGGAGACCATCGTCAACAAAATGGTAGTCGAGAAGAATAACTCGGACGTGGTGGTAACATACATTTTTGCCGTTCTAAAAGGCCAAGAGCAGGATAGATCCCGGGAATAGAGAAGACATAGAGATATGAGGAGCCAAAATGGCCACACAAAAAAGGGAGCTACCCCGAAGTAATACTAAATAAGTGGTTCCGGCAAAGTTCTCTATAAGAAGAGAGAGTGGTGGTTCTTAGTTGGTATGCCCTAAAAGCCCAACAAGGGAGACTCCAACACTGTTGAGGAGTACAGTCACTTCTTTTCGTTCATAAAGAACTCTCCCCACTCCACACAAAAAAATAGTCTAATTGTATTGTAAAAGTATTGTCGAATTTGAATTGAAAGTGGACAGGGTCAAGTACTGAAGGGTTAAGGACAGAACCTTGGTTTTCCACCATAAATATGTCAATTCCAAGTTCTGGTGTTTAAAATGAACTGCGAGCAGATTAAGCAAATACGTAAGTGAATTCTTGTCGTGCAACTTGGTGATTCGAAGCTCAAGGCGAAGAGAGCACTCTCCACCATAAAAGTTTAATGAACCTTTATCCACCGTCAACTTCAACCTTAACTCGAAAAAATAGAGAGAGAAATATAAAAAAAGGAATGGACGTTCGAGGAGCAAAACAGGATAGGGCGGGCGTAAAATAAAAAGAAAAGAAAACTTCAGGATTTTTCTCTTTTTATGGAGTGTGGAGAGTGAGATGCATAAGTAGGGAAGAGTGCTTGGCAATCACGGCCTCTCCAGGGGCGATTTGCCTGCCGGGGTGAGAAAGCCGATGCCTAAACGCCTTTCCCCAATAATATGACCTAAACCCCTAAAAACCTCCCCTCTCGCAATAAATTTTTTTTCTCTTCGTTACTTTTTCCGTGGAAGAGAAAGGGGAGCTCGAAGAAAGTATACACACACAAAAAAAGTGAATATAAAAAGGAAGTAGAAAACCGGCTACTCGGATAACTATGCTCTCACTTTCCTGCCACTCGATCACATGGAGATTCTTCCCCTAGTGTAAGTGGTCGGGGGTATTTCCCTTGTAGTTACAAAGGAATTCACTTTGAGCGAGTGTTTCTGACCGACCTCCGCAGAGCTGAATCCATTTCACCACCTTCCCCCTCTACCTTATCCCACCTTCGATGAAAGGCGAAAGATAAAGTAATAAATTAGAGTTTTGCAATAAATGTTTCATAATGTCACTATATAATGGCCAACGACTCCGAACATGAACTTGGTTAAAATTAGTCTTGAAAAGGTTGACAATTTAACGATCCAAAAACCCTACTATAGTTTCTTCAAATAAAATAAAGACGCTAATAATCAGCCAAATACATCGATTCCCAAGGAAGGCTGTTGTGGCTGCGTGTGTTGATCAAATTGAGATTGTAAATTGACTCCAAAGGAACGACGTTGAAAGTGGATGTATTATTTGAATTAATAATACTACCCTAAATACACGTAAAACCCTACGTGGGTTGGTTTTTTTTTTTTTTTTTTTTTTTTTTGCATCGACGCCTCCTGCCTAATAGCCGGACATTTAACCGTCACTTCTAATTGCTAGATTTCATCAGACCGTAGCACTAACTAATAGCCAGACTGCGTAGGCCCGTAGGTGTAAGCTGATAGCCAGAGTAGGCCCGTAGATGTAACCTAATTGCCAGACCGCGGAGGCCCGTAGCTGATAATATGATAAAAGAGAGAGTGTGAGAGAGAGAGAGAGAGAGAGAATGTAGTATATTCAAGATTCTACGCATACAGGAACATAATAAGAAAACACTTATTTGAATAGTTCAGCTTGTCGACAGGCAAAGCCTGTGTTGACAAGCTAGAGTAGAGCCCCATTCCAATCCAAATTTGGTTCGACCAAAAACATTTTCGAACTTGAAAGACATTCTCACCTAGATAGACTACGTTTTAAGAATGTATATAACAGGCAGTATCGTAAACGTAAAAAGAACTAAAGTGAAACTAGAAACTCAAGAATGAAAGATTTGGATATATAGGTAACATCGATGAATTGAATGGAAAAATATACACAAACTGGTGATTGTGGTTTGAAGAGAGAAGGTTGATTGTGGTTGGTAGAACAGTGAGAATGACGATTGATCCTGAATTCTCAAAATCAGTCAGATAGATCATAATAAATCGACAAAATATGAAATTCGCGTTAGCATATGCATACACGCTACTATTGACCTGACGGTAAGGAAATTTTTCGTACTCGATCTTCTTCAGAAACCTAAAAAAATACAGAAAGAACATACTCAATGGATGACAATTTTATGATTTTTTGAAACGACCAATTTAATGTGCTCAAAAAGTAGGCTAATAACTACACTCAGGTGCAAAAAATTTGGCCCACTCTCTAAAATGGAAGAATTTATGAAGTTGTGACTAATATTCTCTTGTTTTCGACTGAGTTACTGTCTGAACTCAGTCAGAGGCATTGTTTGTTGTTTTTTAGCCAGGCGGATGACATTTTTTTGATCTCTCAACCATAGGGAATTGCGTCGAGACCGGATCGTGTTTCATTGCGTCCAACATTCATGTTATCTTCCAAACTGCGATTATGTTGTTCATCTATTGCGAGTGTTTTTCTGTTCATTGAGTGCATTCCATCCAAAATAATCTCTTTATGAGAAAAAAAAAAAAAAAAAAAATGTCTTTCCCACCGGAAACTGTCGCACAAGCTGTAGCTCCCGTTAATGATTTAAGGTCACTGAGCTATGCCTCTCGAATGCTTGGACAACGGGCTCTCTTCCAGTCATTGTGGCAGGAACAAAATTAATTCAACTAAGACTAGGCCTAGAATAGGCTAATAACTAAATATCTGTAACTATATATAATCGCCAAAGTGAAATAAAACTATGAGTAGATTGTACAAAATATATCACAGATCAGGTATCACAGTTCGTAGTAGAGCTCAGCGGCTCTCAGGTACAACAACAGGGATCGGACCTTGTCTGGTCCGGATAATACATCAACCCACTGAGGTGGCTGATGCTGGACTCGGTCCACAAGGGCTGGGCAGTCCTCCAGAAAGTGAAGGATGAACAGATCACCCCCCCTGCCTGTCTGAATAATTGTTTACATACAGGTGATCCTTCTCAGTTAATTTTGTAAACATGATTGTAACCACTATTAGACTGGAAAGAAACTTGGAAGTTGAAATTTGATAGGGAGACAATCTGGGACAATAAGAGACGATGGAAATGATGGGTTCTTTCCTAATCAGCTGAGTGACCTCAATTCTTTCCTGTTCTCCCAAGGAACATGTTCCATATCTGTCAAGATTTAGTGCTTATGATATGATTACCTATAATAAATACGTTTTTTTTTTTTTTTTTTTTTTTTTTTTTTTTTTTTTTTTTTTTTTTACGGATTTGGTCTTTGAGTAGGCTGAAACGGATTTTTATGCCGTTGTTTTTTATATTGTTATTGTTCATTATTTTATCATATTTGAGTTGTCCCACACCCCCTGATCGAGGGGCCTAGGCGTCTTCAGGATTCGATCATTGTGAATATTATGATATGAATATAGAAGGACGAGAATGTTCTTTCAGTCGAGTAGATACAGAGTATGCAACTTTGGAAATCAGGAAACCGAAGGAAATTGCTTCGGTTCAGGTAGGGATAAATGGAAGACTTCGGCGAGTTGGGGAGAGGCAAACCCATTTTGTGGATGCCTGGAGGTAGCGTATAAATCACTCGCAGATAGACGGTAGCAGGACCTATGAATGTATACAGGTCTATTATTCTGTCAGCTATAGATATATCGGTTTAATATTGGTAGAGCCGAAGGTGAGGTATGCGCCAGTGTGCGAGGGCCCGTGTATTCCGGCTCCCGTGATCTTGCGGCTGTGGTCGTGAAGACGCGGTGCTTCGCTCGGTCGATACGCCGCCCAAGGTGGCGGCGGGCGCATCAATCATTCCGGGCGTTTTTTCCCTCGAATGGAGAGAGCGAGCTTATCTGAAAACATCGTGTGTACCTATCACAAAAGTATGGGCCAACCCCTCATCTCACTCTTTCCCGAGGGATAGCCTCCTTTTACCAATTTGCTATGGAAAAATACTCTTGTTTTCACGAATTTTATAACAGTTCCTGGGTTATATTTCAACGTTCTGTACAAGATACACAACTTATTTCATGATAATTTCATGATTTCATTATATCATATTGTTTAACTAGCCGCAAGCTTCGTAAGTGGCGCACAAAAAAGACCAAAAATGCAAACTAGTCCGCTGACCCAGCTGTGAGCGGAGGGGTACCTCCGCTGATTGCCGAGGTCAGTGTTGGGCATAATCTAAGAGAGTTTTTGTTCTTCCCGTAATTTTCTACCCCTGTACGCAAAAAGACTGAAACACCAACTGTGCATGTGTAGAACTACGCGTGTACGGGAAAAAGGCCTATCTACACGTGCGCGGGAAAATGCATTCGTTAGAATCTCGGCCTGTGGGTAATCATCATAGCCTGACGCAAAGGTAACTATAGTTGCTGGTAACAACAGTTTGACCAACGTAACCGCAGTAACGCAGTTACCAGCAAAGGTAACCAAAGTGTGATTCGGTCAACAAGTCGAGAGGTTATAGTGAAGTGCACCGCAACAAAATTCAGCCATTTAAAGTAAGCAATTAGAATAGGAAAAGAAAAAATTAGAATAGTAAAAGAAAATGAAAGGAATTCTTAAATAAGAATAGGTTGTACGAAAAGAATACGAAACAGCTTCTGAAACACTTATAGAGACGTTAGCGTGACGTTAGCGTTTGGTTTTTCACGTATACGTGTAGAAATACACGTAAAAATCACGTGAAGAGCTAGCATCTCCAGCTGTTCGCTCTAGACGCTGTTCTACGCGTCAACGGGAGAAAATCTTACGGGAAGAACAAAAACTCTCTCTTATCGTCGAATACGAATACGATTGTAATCACGATAATTATTAGTTGATTCTGAGTCAACTGCGATTATATTCGTATTCGTGTAATCGTATTCGTCTGTTGGCGATTACACGAATTCCTACCCATAAAAAGGCGTCACGGTCATCAATTTCAATAGGGCGTCCCTCCTATAATATGCGAAGCCTTGCTAAAGGCTTCAGAAGGACGTTCTTAAACCGAACACAACTATTGGAGCACAGCCTATTTGTCTCAAGTCTATTTCAATAGGGCGTCTCTCTAAAGCTAGGTAACTTGAGACCGCATATTATAGGAGGGACGCCCAATTGAAATTAATGACCGTGACGCATTTTTATGGGTTATATTCGTGTTATCGTCGACAGACGAATACGGATATAAGTACTGTTGACTCAGAATGAACGAATAATTATCCCGATTACAATCGTATTCGTATTCGACGATTAGATTATGCCCATCAGTGGCCGAGGTTAGCTCTGTGATTGGCTAGGGCCGTCGGAAAATCAAGGCTCACGTAAAAACAATTAAACGGCGCACAGTTGGCCAGATGCCGATTCTTGATGGACAAAATTATTTTATTAACAATTTATAGAAAATTTCGAGCTGATTCCGAATATACCCCATATCCCTATACTAAAATAGCTTCTTCGACCCAAGAAATAGATTTTTGACAATTTTTCTCACTTTTCGACCTTTGAAACTGACCTATTTTCTGATGATCTACAATTCACTTGTTGTGGATTTCCATAAAATTGGGTACTCGAGGATTCGTTTCAGATTTTCTCAAAACGGATTTAAATTAAGGAAATTTTCGATAATTTTGATTTTAAAATTTTTGAAGCCACTGCAATAGCTTCATTTTCTACGAAAATTCACAAATTTTGTTTCTTTGGTGTTTCTTATGTTCGGTGATCGTTTCCATGAAATTTCTCATACAATTCGAATCTGCAATACAAAATGGGGGTCCTAATTGATAATAATGAAGTTAGTGCGCCCTGCGTGCGTTTTGCACATGCGCATGTGCGCATAACTTCCATATTTGAGTTCTACGGAAAAAATAGAAGAGTTACCGTTTTGAATTGTTCTTATAATTCCAACCCATTTATTTGGTTAATAGAATATGGTGGGGGGGATTAGTGGGACAACCTGTTTAGGTAATAATTGAATTTTGCGATTAAAAATCACTTCTCAAAAATATGAACAAAGAGCTGAATAGTCTGGGCCTGTAAAATAGTCACTAACTAACTCAGATCTGGTCAATACCACGCAACCAAAATCTGGAATGAACGTAACTCCAAGAAATCACTCGTTTTGTAATATGCTTTCATCGCTTATTATCACTATTGCTTACAACACCACATTTCGATTCGAAAGCTTGATTTCGGGTGTAACAATGCCTATTGTAACTTTATAATCGGTCGTGAACTTTTACCGCAATGTTGGCCTATAAGAATCTTATACCTAAGTTTCGTTTAAATCTTCTAGATTTTGTTGAAGTTTACGTACAAGCGATGATATTCCCTTCGTTGGCTTGTTCATATGAAAGCTCAGGAGTTCATAAATAAAACAATAAAATACTGAACCACTTTGTGGCTGGACATAGGCTTACTAGATTCTCTCATCATTGAATACTTATTTAAACAAAGCGTTGTCATCTCCTCGAGCCGTTTTAGCATTGAAAAAACATTGAGCTTCAACTCCAGGGTTTAGAAGATCGTTGGTTCATGAACCTGCGTTCTCTCCCCTTAAGATGAATATCGAAAGAAAAGAAGGAAAATGAAAATCGAGAAGGGAACAGATGGTTATAAATTGTTCGCGACTCAAGTAAAGCTCGGGAAGCAGAGTGTCTTGCGATGATAAGGAGTCAATAGGGACAATCCAATCGATTTAAAACAAACCCGCAACTTTGTTTACACACAAAAAAGTAATGTCGTGGCATAAAGAAGGAATGGAAAGGGGCGGATGCGTTTTCTAACCCTCCTCGGCAGATAATAAATGAATAGCCGAAACTCATTCATCTCCCGAAAATTAAAAGCGAGCTCCAGGTGGGGAAGGTAATTATTTTCTGTTTGGCGGAGATAGGGGTTCTTTTGATAATCGGAACGAGGAAAGGCTTTCCGTTTGTTTTGGCGAATTTTGGAAATAAAATGGAGTTTTTAGAGAGTTTTTGTACTTCTCGTATACGAAAATGTCCTTTCCGAAACTACCAGAGGTTTTCGTAAGGTGGAAACGCTTTTCGGAACGGGAAGAGTCAGCTTTACTCGTGCTCCTCTTTTTCGGAATCGAAATTACTAGACGACAACTTGGCCGAATTTCAGCTCCCGACCATGGTTTTTTTGTTCCTTTTTTTACCAACTAAAAATCAGGCATCATGTAATTTTACTGTGTATGTTCGTCTCCAAGCAAAAAAGCTTCAGGATAGGCCGGTTTGGGGCTTAAAATCAGCCATATCTCAGTTATTTTCGTGCGTTTTTATTCGAGAACACAGCTCTAGGATGATAACGTCAATTTTAATGGACGTTCGAATATAAGTGTACAGGCTTACACTACTTTGTTGGGATAATAAATTGTAAATTTGAACCTGAAATTCTGAAGCGATCCGACCTGTCTTTTACCAAGACGGGGATTTTTCTGCGTAGCGACGAATTTTTTACGCCGTATTTTGAAGGAGTTATTGTCTGGAAATACACCATTTATATATATATACATATACATATATATATATATATAGGTACATACGACGTTAAAATCTAGGATTGTGTTCTTTGATGTATGAAACGGATTTGTAGGAGCCCCCCGCCCTCTTCCTCCCACTTTTAAAAATTTTGAAGCCATCTGAATAGCTCATTTTTTTCTTTGAAAATTTGCTAACAGCTTGTGTCCGTCAGTACTGCCCTTATAGTAACAAAAGTAGAGCCGGTAAGGTCGTTGTTTACGTGCAGCACTCTACCTCTGGCTTCTCGTATTCGGAGCCCCAATACGAGGTATGTAGGTGAGTTGATCAGCTGAGGAGCCTCAGAGACTAATTTCTCTAACTAATATATTATATACTGGGTTTAAAAATTATAAAACAATGATCTGTGTACAAGGGCAGTCTTATACAGAAATAATAAACCTTTGTGTAAAAATTTGCTTCTTTTAAAAACTATATAGGATTGAAAATGGAGTAAAATGTTGTCAAGGGTAATTTTCGCTCCCGATCCGTCTTCAAGATGTACCTAATTTTTCAACCAAAAAAAAAAAAAACGGTTTTTGCCTTCAAAATTTTATTTTCTCTACTTCAAAATAATTAGTTCCAACTGTTGATCTTATTCTGTGTATGGTCTCCTGTGTGCTCAGGAACATAAAACCACAGTCCTGCCATGGTCTGGCCTCCAGTGTGCGCGTAGCCTAATTGCCTAATTACTTGTATATTTTTGGAAAAGGAGGTAGGTCCAAGTTGTGAACACCCAACCCCAATAGAGCCTCGCATCCATTCTTTTGAACGTGGGACAGTAAACTCACACGAAAATCCGTTCAACGGGTCAGGCTTTACGAGTAGAACTACTAGTAGAACTATTTACTTCTCTACTCCTTCTATGATGATTTATTTATTGTTTCATATGGAATATTATAAGGCTCATTAATTTGTATGCAACACACTGAGTCAATCAAGTAGGTAACTAGAAGCTAGAAGCCGGATAGTCCGTTTAGACCCCTTCGGTTTCTGCCAAGTTTATGATGTAATGCAGTGTTGTTTTGCTGGCTTGCCTATACTGATGCCGGTAGGTGTTTGCAACCACACCACAAAAAGCTCTAACGGATTCGTACAGCTACTATTAACTGTAAACGAATTAATATAAATAGCAATTATCTTGGTTTTTAAACAGAAAAACAACAATAAGCGTCCAAACAGCTAGTAAGTGTGAACACATTGAGAAAGATGTAAGAAGCCTCGAACCGTACATTTTCTCATTCAAACTATCACATCTGAAATTGTAAAATCTCCATAGTTTTCTTTGTGTATGAAAAGCACATTATTATCAGTATTATTAAATGTAATTATCTACCTGGTAATTATCAATTTGTAATGTTCAACCTGGTCCGATAATTATGTCTTGGATAGCTTGATTTACCTCTAGACTCTTGAGCACCTTTCCACTGAAAAAATCTGCATTCAATCAGTTTTTCAATGATATGGTATTCATTTTCACAATCCTAATATCAGGAAAAAATTGCGTAAGGATGCAATAAAACGAGTGTTTTTCACAAAAAGTGTTTTTCACATCATTCAAATTTTCGAGTTTCAGGAGGCATGCCATCTACTATTGGTGGTACCTTATATAAAAATAAATCTAATCTTACATGAAATCTAAGAATAAAAGTTCCAGCATGATCGTATGAGCGAATTTTCGTGAATTATCGTACTATTATTATGTTACATTGTTTTGAAAATGAGCATTTTGAGTGAAAAGAAAATGTTAATTAGCAACATTATGGCAAAAAAATTCGTTCAAAATGATAATTTTCGATTCAGAAAGAGATTTTGAATTTTTAACTTTTTTGCTGTTTCTACCGATTTTAGAACATTTTAATGAAATTTATGTACATTTTTCACCATGATTTTGTACGTAAATTTTCAAATAATCCGTTTTATAATTAATAAACTTTATTTAAGCAATATTCTGCTAAAAAAATATGTATGTAAGGTATGTAAAATATGTAAATATGTATAAGTATGTTTACCCTTTTTTGTCATTTTTTGTGATTTTTTAAGTACATTTTTTGAAATTTGACCAATTTAATGTGCTCAAAAAGTGTTGTCCAACGAACTCATCCTTTCTTTTGAAATGCTTGATTTTTTGACGAAAGAACGAAGTTTCTATTTCGATTCTATCGAGAGTTATCGTCTGGAATGACACACACACATATATATATATATATATATATATAAATATAAATATATATATATATATATATATATATATATATATATATATATATATATTATTTTGAGGTATTACAGAAGGTTGGAAAAATATAGGAAACACTTAAATAAACTTACCAAAATTTGTAAGTAAGTTTATTTAATTATTTAAATATTTATTTTATTATTTATATAAATTTATTTAAAAATTTTTTTGTAAGTTTATTCAAGTGTTTCCTATCTTTTTCCAACCTTCTGTAATACCTCAAAATAATATTACACGCGAGTGTTTTCATTTTTCATCAAAACTATATATATATATATATATATATATATATATATATATATATATATACTTCTTGATAAACTAAATAAACTGTTCTACTGAACTATATAATTTGTTTTGAATTATTAATAGATAAACGAAGAAAGGAAAAAGATGTTTTTGATATTTCGAATAAATCTTGTTCACAAGTTAGAAGTTGAAAATGAAAATGAAAAAATAATTTATAGATTGTTCAGGTGATGTTGGCATACATCTCCCTGTCAACAAGCCATCCCATCACCTGAACAATCTATAAATTATTTTTTCATTTTCATTTTCAACTTCTAACTTGTGAACAAGATTTATTCGAAATATCAAAAACATCTTTTTCCTTTCTTCGTTTATCTATTAATAATTCAAAACAAATTATATATATATATATATATATATATATATATATATATATATATATATATATATATATATATATATATATATATATATATATATATATATATATACGTATATAAAAAAGCGTTAAAATCCAGGAATCATTTCAGAATGCATCAAAACAGATTTCGATGAAGAAAAGTTTTGGAAATTTTTATTTTAAAATTTTTGGAGCCATTGCAATAGCTCCATTTTCTAAGAAAATTCGCTAAAATGCTGCTGAAGTATTTCCAAAAATGTTGAACATATTAAAAGTCAAATTCCCGTTTAAAATACCTACCTCATTTAGTAACTTTTGGGAACCACTACTGTTCTCAGTTTGCAGACTCATTTTTTGTGTAAATAGTTTTGGTTATTGTTGATTTGAATTTTGTTAGAAATATGGTTTGAAATACATATGTTTTACAGGTTAGATTTTAAAAAAATAATATTAATTTTCATTATAAACAGAATGATAAAATATTAATTATGTCACGTCATAACTTTAGGTCTTATTTTTATACATTTCAACCAACACTTAGTAGCTTTTCATTGATACTATTTCCTAATATCATCTTGAAGATAGGTATCTGATGAAAGATCTATCAATCCTAATAATCAGTATTGAAATTTTGAAGTGATTAGAGGATATGCTAGTGCCAAGAATATGCTAGTTTCATTATTAAAGTAAGATCCCGCGGAACAGTAAGGCATTGGTAGCATTAGAAAGAAACGGTAAATTGAAAAAAGTCCAATCATGCAGTATGACCCCATGAGCGAATTTTTGAAGAAATCTTCGACATTTCAGTCGCTATTGATCGTGTAGAGAAATTTTAGTTTATGATTTTGATAGACAAACATGGAATCAAATTATTGAAAATAATTAGGAGGTACTCATACTTTATTATTATTAAACTAATCTTGTAGATTTAAAGACAAACATAGGTAAATATTCATAGATTTCGACGTCCAATGTGGTCAGTACTGAAGGCAGTTGAAATCTTAGCAGTATCCTATCATAACATCATCAAATCTTGACATAAAATAAAATAACTTACCGCCGTCATATGAAAGAAACGTATTTCCACAGCCAATCGATGATGAGGCTTTATATTACGAGTCAGTTGCATTCGAATCTAGTATCCTACAGCAAGAAATTGACAGACAAACTGTAGCCTCTGTGCATCTATTGACAGCTTAAATCTACCTAAATTATGGGGATTAACGTTACTGACGGCCGAGCGGACCGAGGCCTTGGGTCTGCGTTCTAGTACGTACATAAATAGAACTTCTTCATAATTTCATGGCTGATATTTTCTAAGCCACAGTCAGTATTAAAGCTACATCAAGTCCTAAAACAGTTGAGCGTAAAACATCAAAGAGAGCGACCGAGAGAATCGGAGGACGGAATATTTCACAGAGTAAACTCATCATTTGTGATTACTTTTTTTTTTTTTTTTTTTTTTTTTTTTTTTTTTTTTTTTAACAAGCACCTACTACCTACGTTTTAAACAGCATGGTTCTAGGATAGGTTATACAGGGATACTTCCATAAGAGTAGTTCAATCTGAATTTGGACAATGTTTCATGCAAATATTACCGATTTTTACAACTAGCGAACGGCATTATTTCGATTTCTGACTGATTTTTCAACTTTGAAATTTTTGAAAACGATACATATTCTTATAGGAAATTTTACGCTGATTCCGAATATACCACATGTTAGTATGCTGAAAAAATTATTTCGCACAACAAATCGCAAAAAACAGGCTATTTTGAAATTTTTGACTACATTTTTGAAAATTTCAACCCGAAGATGTAATCCGATCATGCTGGCCAACGAACTTGAACTTTCGTTTTGTGTCCTTAACATTTTAAAATTTGTTTGAAGTTTCTAGCACAATTCTACGGACAGTTATCGTCTGGAATGACACATACATACATATATACATATATATGTACATACATACATACATTTAAAAAATGCGTTAAACTTCAGAATATGATTCAGAATAGCCTGAAACGGATTTCTGCATAAAATCAAAAAATTTTGAGGCGAGAGCAATAGCTTAATTTTCTTCAAAAATTCGCTAAAACCCCAGAAAAAAAAAAATAAATTCCCGGGAAAAATCGTACAAAGTACAATAGGTACGTATTTATGTAGGTCTCCAAAAGTTGTTTGGTCGTTAGTGCATAGCAGTCAGGAAGTGAAGTCATTTGGATCAAAATCAAACTATGTTATACGCTACTCTCCGTAATAATTCATAAACACCTTCGTTATTGGGGGGGGGGGGGGGGGGTTCATTGTATCTGGAAAAAAAACGGATGACCAGGACAGTAAAACTGACAGAACTTCCTGCTTCCTGGGACAAACTGGGTAGGTATTCATGGTACCTGTTAGTCAGTTCATGAAGGCGATCGTTCAAACGCTGGTAATTGGTCCGTTTCTGGTCGGCACACGGGTTCCCAAGTTCCCCTTATGATATTTGTGGAGATGACTATGGAGAAATGGAGATATCATCTCCCATCATTTCTATTCAATGTCAGAGTACCTACGCTATTTTGTCCTGGGGATTTTCTTCCAGGAGAGATTACACGGATCAGTTTTTTGCTTAGATCAGTGGTCGGGATGGTCGCCACGCTCGCATCTCAAAAATACATAACATCAAGTAGTCAACCCCTTAATAAAAATTTAGATTAGTTGGTCAAGGTCTAGAGCTCTAGAGTCTCGTGACTCATTGTGCACGACTTTCTACTCCTTGACGGCTCTCCCGGTGGATTTGGACTTCAGAGAATACGGGGGCCCCCTTCGCTTCAGGATTCTCCTGCACATGGAAGGTCAGTGTTGCATTTTGCACTATATTTCATCATTTTCTGTTCTTTATTGTCAGCATTTTTTACATTGATTTCTCGGATTTCGTGGGGGAAGGGTTTGTCCGTAATTTACCCACTGGGGGTGGTTCTGGACGAATTCTTTTTTTCGGCCTACGCCCATATCCTTTTCACTTGTGAAATTCCCATTAATTGCATCGAATCACGAGAAAATCGGTTTCAAATGAACCACCAAAAAACAGTCCGCTCCCCTTTATTGTTTTAGAACAGTGTGTTTTCTTGTGAATATGATGACAACTATCGTTTTGTTTGTGTTGATATCCAAAATCCCTTACTTGGACACCAATTTCCTAGTAGTCCTATAGCCGATTCAATTCTCTTATTACTTTCAGTAAATCTTTTCCTTTAGTGAGTAGTACTCCATCATCTGCGTAGAATGACAGTGTACTCCCATGTCTATACTGATCATTTTAAATAATTCATCCACTACTAAACACCAAGATAGCGGACTGATACATCCGCCTTGCAGTGTGCCCCTAGATATTGTAAAGTTATCGTGATACTGCCTAAGTTGCTCTGTACTACTCTGATGGACAGAAGTAGCTTGTACCAATTAATAGTTGGATTATCGATATTTCTAGCAAGCATGCTATCAGCGATTGCTTCAAATAGTACATTGTCGAATGCACCCATAATGTCTATAAAGGCACAGGCAACATATTCTTTTTTTATACATAATTCCCTCTTCTATTGTGCTTACAAGTTTATGGAGATCCCCTCCTGTTGATTTACCTATGCAGTAAGCATATTGTAAATCATGCAGGGGTTGTGTTTTTAATATGTCGTCCCTAATGTTTTCTATCTATAGTTTTTTCTATCAGTTTAATGAATATGCTACAGAGACTAATAGCTCTGAAGTCCTTTGGGAGATTGTATTCCGTTTTGCCCGGTTTCCCTAAAAATATCATTTTAGCCATTCTTAAAATTCCTGGTATATAAGCTTTTTTAATTAGATTTATAAGAAGTTTAAATATTATCTGTTCAAGTCTATTAAGTAAAGTCTATTATGTCTCTTTGTATTCGAGCAGGGCGTATACCGTCAAAGCTCCCCGCTTTAAAAGGTTGCATTGACTGCATTGCCCATTCCAGTTTATTGATATTGATATTTTTTGTGTTCTCTATGTATTCCTTCCGGTTTTAAAAATTGAACAGCAATATTTGCTAAACCGTTATGCAAATGCAAAAACACGAGGTATTGAGGGAATCTTCTTAATAAGAGTATCGATTAATAATTCCTACAGAGTTCGTATCATATATTCTCTATGCTATGTGCACCCTAGACGGTGAAATAGCTAGTTCTACTGAAACAACATGCGACATTGAATAAATAAGAAATAATCTGAGACGGGAAAATGAACAATTAGGAACTAATAAAATGCATTATTTATTCAGGAACCAATTAACAGCAATTACCTACCTATTTTGCCATGGTGCAAAACTGGTGGTAAACTGGGTAATATAGTTTTGAAGTTAAAATAATGAGAGGCGGCTCAATGTTATTTCAACAATAACTAGAACGTATTTAGTTATAAATTTAAAGTTTTATGGAATTAACAGTTATTCTATTTTGTGACTTATTTTCACCTATTTATGTCTATAACTGCCAATATCTATTAACTACAAGAAACTATGAAATCTTCCTACAAGAAACATATTGAATTGTACTTATGGACTGAGCTGTACCGCAATATAAATAGATAATGGCGAAATCGTGAAAATCCAATCCTGAATCTCAGTTTGAACTTTTCATCCGCCCGTTTAAGTTGATAACATGAATCCGATGTAGGAGTAGGTTGCCGAAAGTATCTGAAAACATGAAAAAACAACCGTCAAACACCTCCTTGATCATTATGGTTTTTGACATGGACATGTCTTACGGCTTGGGGTCAATCAATTTCAACATGGCACATGTTTTTGCCATCATAACCCGGCCAAAAAAGAGACAAAATTACCTTTACGAGTCATTATGTGCGTTACGCTCCTATTTTCTGATACAGTTCCCTAGCAATGATTTGGTGATAATGACAAATCACGTTGACGTCAAAATCAGTCAATCAGGCGATAAGGAATTATGATTGATGGATGTTACATTTGCGCGGACCTACGCAAGAGCTACCAATAGGTCTGGGATGATGAAGTTCATTGGGCACCATCTATACTATTTTCAGAACTCACCGTACAGTCTCTGAAAATTTCATCGAAATCGGATGAAAATTTTAGAGCATTGAAGGATTTTAGGTTCGCGCATGGGACTACTAATAAGATCTTGATGAAACTCTTAAAGGATAACTAAGTCGTAAATTTCCAACAAAATTCCGAATTTGAGCGGAATCGAACAAACAAGCCATGAGAAAATGATACTTTATGGTATTTACGTTTGCACATGCGCAGAGTGAAGTATTGATTTAGGAACGTTGAAACTGATAGGGGAGAAGTGGCCATCATTAACAGTCTAACCCTTCATTAGTTCATTCCCTGAGAATTTCATCGAAATCGGATAAACTGTGGGAATTTAGCTTGTTACAAGAATTGATGGACAACGTCAAAAACACAGACAGAGACGTATAACGTAAGTTGTTCAGAATGGTCTAAAACGTAAAATCGAGTGGAAATTTTGATTTTGGACAAACAAAATTTGTCATCTCCCGAATGTGAAAACAATTCTTCCGTTACCTAGGTAAACTTGGATGCAAAGTTAAAAAAATCTCAGTCAAAATCTCATCCAGTTAAAACATTGCTCATGCCAAATCATCAACTGTACCGATCAATTAGGTTGCTGCAGATTAAGATTTAGTGAGTATTACAACAATTTGGTACAAGATACATGAACAAGATCTTACGCTTCCAAATGCGCGTTGATTGACGCTCGTGAAACCGCCAGCTGACAGCTCGTTAGGTATATTGCAGTATCCCTTTATAATGATAGCGTAAGGAGATGTAACTTTACTGTAGTACATCCATTTTTCACAATCATAAATACCGTTCCCCACGTCTTCGTTCTAAAAGAAAATTAAGGACAACTCGATCATAGCAGCTGTATTGTAATAAAGCTCAAATCATTCAAAATAAGGTACTGGTAGTGGCTTTGTGTACACCTAACTCAAAACAATGAAGCGGCAAAGGGGCCCTAAACGTGTGGCAGCTTGTTTTACCTAATTCAAATGATTATTTGCAATTTAAGCGAAAAAATCAGTTGGTAATCTGAAAAATAATATGATTTTAAACAGTACCTACTACCGAGCAACAAAAAGTGTGTAAAACGAGCTCTAACAACTGTCATCAGCTGCTCTTATCAAGAGATACTAATGACCAACGGAATTAATCGACTACGGCTATGATTAGTATGTTATAAACATACTAAGGTTAAGTACATCTTCTCACAACTATTATGTCAATGAAATTGATATTCGATCGCTTATTGTGTCTTTGCTCCGAATCGGATCAAGTGTTCCTTCGGAAGTTATATATATATACTCGGCGCTTCGCGCCTCGCCGGGGGCTTCGCCCCCCTGGACCCCCCTAATCTATACTCGGCGCTTCGCGCCTCGCCGGATCTTTTCTCTTTTCTACTGCGTAGAAAACGAAGATAATTTGCTATGCAATTCTTAGCCTGAATCAACTTAGTTTTGGAATGTAGCCAGGTACGTAAGGAGAGGGAAATTGGTAGCTTGAAATGTGAACATTTATCACATAAATCAAGCGCTTTCCAACGAGTGGCGAACGATTTTTGTGCGATGAAAACTGCGGAAGTTTCATTCCCCTAACAACGGCTGGGTTGTACGTGAAAAACACTGAAATTGTGACACAATCTATAGCAACTACTGTTGTACGGTTGCAACGGTTGTACGTGAAAATCATCTTTAATTGCTTCACGGACGTTACATAAAAAATTATTGGGGGTCGGCCAAAGAATTGCATAGCAATTAATATATAAATAATACCGCGTTAAGATTGTGTTCTTCGATGTATGAAACGGATTTGTCGGGGGTCCCCGTTCCTTTCTACCCACTTTCAAAATTTCAAAGCCATCTAAATAGCTCATTTTTTTGTTGAAAATTCGCTAAAATGTGCAAAACCAACATCAAATCAACATCCCCAACCAATGAGTTCTAGTCCCCAAGTTTTATGGACTCATGATCATAAGAACGTAAAATATAAGAGGAAGAATCTACTAGTAATCAATTCTGATGTAAGATTGAACGAAGTTGAGTATAGCTTCTTCAGTTCCTGGCTATAAAAATTGTAGAAAATTTGGAGGTACCTATTTTTGTTGCAAGCAGTTCTAACAAAAAATAAGTTAACACAAGTTGAGTTGATTGGTTGGTTTTCTTACTGCTTCAGCGAGTAGTCCTCCATAATAGCAGAATATGAAAGCAAATGTAGCTTCCGCAGCAATGACACATGGCATTGGAACCCGCAGAGTTATACTTAGATCATTCTATAAAATATATATAGGCATTTTTTATTATCAGCTCAGTAAATGTGACCCGTCCTAGGAAAAGGGACCTTATCTTACTTTGGCAAAATTTTCGGGTGACTACGCGAAGCTCCCCGTCCGAAGTGAAAGTCATTTGCGCTGTACTCGGTGCTCCCCGGCAAGTTCTAGCAGGCATACGCGAAGCGTCCCGTGCCGAGAGAATGGGTGTACGTGATGCTCCCCGTCGAACTTTCTTCCCCATTCGAGGCGTTTCAAGCGTTATCAGTGATTTGAACGGACTGGCTCTCAGTGATCATCGAACAACATGAACGTACCTATCCACGTTTGTAGCATCCGGTACTCGTCGCGGTCGCGATGTGCTAATGGTGGACAGTTTTAAATTTTATTTCCAAAAACCGTTGGCAAACGAAATGAGTAGGTGGGTGTGTAGTGTGAGGACGTGTGAGTGCGCAGTAAAGACAATGGAAAGGCAGATTGTGGATGTGGTTGGCAGTCACGACCACGACCATCATCCCCTCCCCCAGCTGTAGAAATCGACGTTGCGAATAGGGTGCTCCAAAATAATGTGTAACGGAAGGCTTTGGAAGACATCTCATCCCGACCATCAAATGTTAGTTTGATGAGTTAGCTTCGATAAAAAAAATCAATGAAAAATAGGAACGAAATAGTGAAATTGTTTGACGACTGACCATTTCGATGTTTATTTTTACGTAATTTCCCTTATTGACGACGCTCACGATACTATTCTGTGACATTATTAAATTAATTTTATTTTAATATACTATCATTATTCATGCATGATGTTTTGTTCACCCCTCATGATCTACCCTGATCTACCATGCAGTTTATATTTGCCGGGCGCAGCGCCGCCTACGCTAACGGGCAGAATCCGGTCCCATCCACCGACCAAAAGCCGCGTGATTCACACGCCGAGCTCGCGACAAATATTGTCCCATTTCACCTTCTTGAAACACAGAAGGATCGAGCATATTCTGCGGCCCAATCGTACACATCTCCAGCAGATGTAAGCTACACAGCCCAGCAATAAAAAGGGTCCCTTGTGAGTTTAATTCACGAGAGGAGATACGCCCGTCCTTGGCGACCAGGTACATACAAGATAGCGGTCTTTTTCAAGACTCGCCCGATCAATTCAGTCACGAACCAAAAAGTACTTTTCAGTACTTTCAGACCCCGTCATGTACGGGCGAGAGAACATGTACCTAAAGCCGGGGAATATCCATCCTCAGATCGGAGAAACTACAAACGATCAGCGTCGCCCAGACCTATTCGGAGATGTATTACCCCGTGGCTCACACACACCATATCCTTCCGAACACAAGGATATACGGACAACAACGGTTCTTTTTCGTACCTCTCACAAGACCCCTTTCTGGGGTCAAGCTCGTACAATCACATGTCCACCGTGGCTAGAGATATTCCACTGGGAATACCAACTCCCAGTAAAACATACATAAATCCACTACAACGTGACACTTTTCTTTGCCAGTTAGCTCATGGATAAAGCTATATAAAATGCTGTATAAAAAAAGTTGATATCGCCAGTAGAATGGCCACAATTCACTTTTGAACGCGTTTTTCTCAAAATAAGGTTTACAGGAGACCAGGTTTTGAAAAATCATATCTTTGGAACTAAAGATATTTTTTGAAAATATCAGCGTTTTCAGCAGGATCTCAAGAATTCAGAAATGACAATAACTCAATTTCGACAAACGGTACAATAAGGGCCCTTTTCCTAGGAGGGGTCACAAATAGTAAGTTCATCATAGTGGTTTAGACCTTAAAATAGCTTGCCAACGAGCTAGTGATTTATTGTTCAAGTAGTTTATAGAATTTCGGTCATCTCTTACGTTAATCAACACGTAGGCTATTTCTTACGTTAATCAACATGTAGGACGACATGCAAAGTATAAAGCCCCCGTCGAAAATCAGAGCGAACAAAGGAAAGAACATCAGCTTCTTGAAAACATTCATCATCCTAAAAAATAGTATGAAAACAATATTTATCGAATGCGAAGTCAAGTGTATCTTATTGAAAATTATTCGTGAGAAGGTACAACACAACCAGTGAGTATAGAATGAAACGTTCTTTCTATTCTCTCTGAACACAACAGATATTCCATGTCAGCCTGCCTTGATGCTGATAACCTTTGTTACCCTTGTATTTCTTCTTCGTATTTCTTCTGTTGAAAATCATGAGGCAGAGAATGGCTTGCGATACTTATCGCTGAAATGGAGGCAGGGTGGCCCCCAAATGGAAATTTTCAATTTCCCTGACTTTCCCCTGACCGAACTTCAAATGTCCCTGACAAAAATATTAAATTCAAATTTTTTGTTTGTTTTCTCGTCATTTTAATGTAGGTAGGTACCTTTAATGCTTCTAAAACGAAAATCGTATGATTTAAAGAAGAACAAAACACTAACATTTCATATTTAACAATTTCATTGCCCTCGAAGTGCTCAGATATCATAACAATTTAACATAAATGTAATACGATAATTTACGAAAATTCACCCACACGATCATGCTGCATGACTTTCTATTTAATATTCCAAGGCGTACTTGAGATGTTGCTTTTGGCGTGATGTAAGAAGATGGGGATAGCCAAACTAGAATATCATCTCCATTTCTGGGATACACTGTTAAAGTACCCCGGGCGACGATTCTCAAGAGCCTTGGTTGGACTACAATACTATTGAAGTTAGCCCCAGTAGTTATGTGTGGCCTCAATTCTTCCTTCTGCCACCAGCACATAGTGAAGTGAAGCCAAGTGTAGAGAATGTGGCAAAGAGCAGCATGTAAACTTTCCTTGATCTATGCGTGCCTAACCCGTACGGCTCTTATATTGATAAATAGATGAAGTTCATGCAGATGATTAGGATGAAACTTACATAGCGATGGCATATGTTTTGAGTGGGTAGTCTCATGGTTCCATGTCTGTTTCATCATCTTCTGTAAATGAACCGTCGTCAGATAGTGGTGCGTTGTTTGTGCAGGAACCTGAACAGTGTGTTGAGCAGTGGATGCCAGCTCTGTGGCATCCACATCGACCACTACCGCAACTTTTGGTGCAGCTGCAAAATATATTCTGCAGAATTTCAGGTGTTGCTGGTGGATCCAAAGTTGGGATTGGTTTGAGGAAGCCATCGTTTTCCCTACTCAAGCCCCAATTCACTGGCATCCACTGCTCAACACTCTGCTCCAACTGTTCAGGTTCCTCCACAAACAACCCAACACTTGCTGACGGCGGTTCATCTACAGATGATGACGAAACAGACATGGAACCATGAGACTACCCACTCAAAACATATGCCATCGCTATGTAAGTTTCATCCTAATCATCTGCATGAACTTCATCTATTTATCAATATAAGAGCCGTACGGGTTAGGCGTTGCAATGAACCGTTCCTCATGCGATTAGCGAAGTTAAGCAACGTCGAGCATGGTGAGTACTTGGATGGGTGACCTCCCAGGTAAGGGTCAGACGTCCAAGTAATTTTTGCGCTTCTGTTCGGCGAACCCCTCTCCACTCAAGGGGGCGAGGCAATGAGTAGCTTTTAGCGAAATCATCAGAACGAATCTGATCCTCCATTTGGAGGACAGCTGATGACGTCCGCGACGCCCGAGGCACCTGGAATGGTTGTCTACTTTACTACTACTATCAATATAAGATTATGTGCATCTCACTGTAATCCGATTTTGAATTTTCAGTTTGACTGTGGATGGCGATTCTCAATGGATGAAGAACCTGTGAAGATTTATGACCCCGTCCCCTCCCACTCCTTTTGTGAATATTACTTTAACATGGGTTATACTGTACCTGCACATTAAACATTTTTTGGTGAAACACAGCTCATTTTCTTTAGTTCCTTTTTTTCTTTTCTTTTTTAGAGCCACTGTGTTTTATATACATATATATTCACCGATTATTCACAGTGAGTTGGTAAGGGTGCTGAAAATATGTTATGGTTGTCACAGTTTCCAGGATGTAAGCGAAGAACAGAAAAGCCTGAAACGGATTTCTGCATAAATTTTTTCAAAAATCATTAATGTTACCTTGAAAGTTTTTGAGATCTCGATTTTTGAATGTTTAGCCCTTTTACGGTTGACACAAATGGATGCCGAGCTTCTAGGACCATCTAGACAGACTCCAAATGCGACTTTTGACGCAAGTTTCATGAAGTTCGGTCTATTAATTTTTGAAAAAATTTCGTAGAACTTGAAACTCATACGGTGGATACAGCTTTCGTACAAGTACGCAACCACGAGAGACATTTTATGTCTTTGCGCCCCCTTTCCCCTTCCTATAAAACCCTGTATTGTATTCTAGAGCCACTCAGCTGATCTGGGATCGGTCAGTTGTGTTCAGAAGTCCCTCAAGGGCCCACATACCAAATCTCAGAATCGTGGGATCATTAGGGAAAAAACTGGATTCTAGAGCCACTCAGCTGATCTGGGATCGGTCAGTTGTGTTCAGAAGTCCCTCAAGGGCCCACATACCAAATCTCAGAATCGTGGGATCATTAGGGAAAAAACTGGATGCTAGATCCACTCAGCTGATCTGGGAACGGTCAGTTGTGTTCAGAAGTCCCTCAAGGGCCCACATACCAAATCTCAGAATCGTGGGATCATTAGGGAAAAAACTGGATTCTAGAGCCACTCAGCTGATCTGGGATTGGTCAGTTGTGTTCAGAAGTCCCTCAAGGGCCCACATACCAAATCTCAGAATCGTGAGATCATTAGGGAAAAAACTGGATTCTAGATCCACTCAGCTGATCTGGGATCGGTCAGTTATGTTCAGAAGTCCCTCAAGGGCCCACATACCAAATCTCAGAATCGTGGGATCATTAGGGAAAAAACTGGATTCTAGAGCCACTCAGCTGATCTGGGATCGGTCAGTTGTGTTCAGAAGTCCCTCAAGGGCCCACATACCAAATCCCAGAATCGTGGGATCATTAGGGAAAAAACTGGATTCTAGAGCCACTCAGCTGATCTGGGATCGGTCAGTTGTGTTCAGAAGTCCCTCAAGGGCCCACATACCAAATCTCAGAATCGTGAGATCATTAGGGAAAAAACTGGATTTTAGAGCCACTCAGCTGATCTGGGATCGGTCAGTTGTG